>CM060949.1:58602325-58737325 GCA_030765055.1 Mantis religiosa
AGCCACTTAGCACATAATGGGTGGCGAGCAATAAAACCCTTAAACGCACATATTAGTTACTTGGAACAGGAATAATGACCACAAATCGATAGTCAATATTTGATATTGCATAAAAGTAAGCTGATAGGACACAATGTTACGTTTTATTTACTGAGTCCTTGGAACAAGAGAAGATATACGATCTACAGATGACGCTAAGCAAATAGTGCGTGCGGCTGTTTAAGAATTTTTTTTTATTAAACAGTCATTAACAATGTATTTAAAACCGCGAGAGGATCAGCAAAGATTTTAAAAACTCAATAAAAAGTGTAATAAAAATAAAAATTAAGAGAACGTCTACAAAACCTGTTTTAAGGATACCTATGACTGGAAATTTGAGATCCTGAAATAACAACGCTAGCTTTTTACGGGTTATACAACACATGTTAGTTAGTTACTAACACTCCCCACATGGCAACCTTGGCCTTCGGGGTAACCTCACCCCACCAAGTGATGACCGGACCCATTTCTCAGGTGGAGGCACCCAGAGGGCGGTGTCCATTACCTCCGATGATAGGGTGATAGTGAGGATGGCGGTGAGGTGAGAGGACCTACAGTTTTTACCGTGGACTCCGAACCACGTTGGGCATAGGGGATGCTTCACGTGTGCTAGACAGAGGTGAAGGCGTGGATAGGGCCGACTTAAAATCACCAACCCCAGAGCCGGGAATCGAACTCGGGACCCTTAGAACGGGAGCCGCGAACGAAACCACCGCGCTACCCCGGCGCCCCCTATACAACACATGTAACTTAGTGCAAATATGATACAGCACAAATTTTGTCAATTTCACTTTGATAGTGTGGAAAATATGGTCAAATTGATATCTTTGGTTACGTCACCGAAAAAGTCCCTTGCGACAAAATAATTGAAATTTTGGTCTAATATTTTAACAAAAGGTTCCTAATGCATCCAGTTTTTTAAAGTGCCGCAGGTATTTCTGTGTTTCAATAACTTAATGCTCCAAAAAATTTTAAAGCTATAAATATGGCTTTTTGCCCAAAATTTTAAATATTTGTGTTTTGAAGTAAAGAAAGTGTGCTTAAATATATCTCACAAGATAGCCCAGGGTACTTTCTATTCACTGTGTTACTATGAACTTGTGTATCAAGTTTCACCAGTCTAAGTCCAAAACTGTGGCGCAAGGAGCATCTTAAATAATGAAAAATGCTGAAATGTTCAATGGTAAGAAAACAAGGATAAAAAATTAGAATTCATAACTAATACTAGCATTCACGCAACTTTCAAATTAGATAACTGCAATTTAAAATGGCTTACGGATGCTATCTAAGCATTCTTTGGATTCAGGAATGCTTACACTGTTTTATAGACTAGAAACAGGAATAGGAGTTTTTTTTTGAAAATGTTCATGAAATTTCGGTCTTGCATATCCTAAAGGAACTGAAACGGACAGCGACAATAACGTAGAGAAGTTAGGATGATACCATTTAATTCTTTCAAAAACTCATATAGGAACTTAGTACTTATTTTGCTAAATACTTATTGCACTTATTACAATAATTAGTGTCGAAACGACGAGTTAATGAGGTATCAAAACTTCATATGGGATAGAACTAAGGCAAAACTATAATAAACATATAAATATTACTAAAAATATAAAAATAGTAGACCCTTGTACAACACTTAAAGATAAAGTGTCTTTAGTAATTACGTTTTCACATATCAGATAGTATGGATATCGAATTGAGAAGAGAAAATCTAACAAGAGGCCTCGAGCATACAGTGCTTCACTTCAGCAGAATTCACTACAATAATTCCATCAAACTGAGGAAGTCTTCAATGCTTCTCAGTGCTATAAACAGGGCTTAGATTCTGAGGAGCTAAATTTGTTTGAGAAATTACTAACAAGTGTTAAAGTTTTAAAAACTGGCGAGAGAATATATTTGTTATACAATTCTGAGACATACCTGTTATGTGTTTAACAATAATGCACATGTAAACGAGAACTTCCAATAACATAATTTATGCAAATATTTATTTGATCAAAATGAATTAGAAGAATACACATTTGTAAGAATAGCACAACTTTTTTTATACCTTTAGAGAAACCTGGAAAGCTTTGACTGTTGCTTAAAGCTTAATGTGTTCTTATATTTTCCTTGGGCCTACAGAAACATTAGCCATAATTAGTTCAGTTATTTGTCTGATTAACATAAAGTGGAGAGAGGAATACGCATTTATAAGAATAGCTAAGACAAGGGTAGTGAAACTGAACTGCAGTTTCCACACATTAGGTCTGTTTAGTATAACTGAAGCCCCTTTAATAACACCAGAGCCCACTACTGTATTGAAGGAATTTATACTTTGTGTAAATCATGGAATGGTAGGTACTCCTGCTCCAATTAGTGAGTTAACAACGTTAATTGAATTGTGATACTCATTTACTGGAAAAAGCCGTTAGAATTATGTACTGTGCGAGTACTTTAATTTTTCGTAAGCGATATTATATTTGTTGTCTTACATTAGATTAGATTGATTTGCGTTCAGTAGGTTCATTTGTAGCCAGAAAAGGCTGTGAACATTGAACATGTCCAGAGATATACAGTTTAATAGCATATATATGTACAAAAGTTAACATAAGACACATATTATAGTATACAGGCAATACGAACAACAATATGGAGAACAAAGCAGGGATGATACAAAATCAAACTGTTTTTAAACCAGCTTTCACTTGGCTTATGCCAGTATGTCTCAACCTTTTTGCAATGGATATCATTCATTTTTATTTATTAAATATATATACATTAAAAATAAACTTTCAAGTTGCATAAAATACTTTTTAGTAATGATTTGTCATTGGAATAGTTAGATACTACTTATAGCGCTACAGAAGCATTATCAGGATAATTTGACATTCAGATAATCTTGTACAGAATAAACAGATTTTGAGCAAAGATACTCTCTAATATATTTTTTTAAAAGCACCGAAATTATCAACTTTTTCTTTAAGATCATTAGGAAGTGCGCCAAATATTTTGATAGTTTCATAATGCACACCTTTCTGGAAGCAAGAAAGTTTAGCACTGGGATAATGGATATTATACTTTTGTCTAGTGTTTATTTTGTGAATTACATTATTTGTTGCAAATAAGGCGCGATTGCATACAAAGAATTTTAGGATCGAGAATATATACAGGCAAGGAAGCGTTAATATCTTCAGTCTTGTAAAAAGGTCTTTACAGGAGCATCTGTTGTGGGTGTTAGTAATGATTCTTATTACCCTCTGTTGCATAAAAATTATTTTTTTTTATTTTCTACTGAGTTGCCCCAAAATAATATTCCATATTCCATCATAGAGTTAAAGTATGCATAATATACTAATTTAAGCGTGTCAATAGAACTCACATTAACCAGCTCTCGGATAGCATGACAGGCAGAGCTGAGTTTAGGTAAGATATAATTTATGTGAGCTTTCCAATCTAAACATCTGTCCACTTGAAGGCCCAGAAATTTTATGCTGTCAATTTCTTCTAATAACATATTATTAATCCCGATTTCTATTTCAGTATGTGATGTACGACATGTTATAAATTTGACCACTTTGGTTTTGTTTAGATTCACAAATAATTTGTTCGCTTTAAACCAGCATGACATACAGTTCAAAATATAATTCATTTTAATTATACACTCGTTTAAATTTGTACTGGTCACAAGGACACTAGTGTCACCAGCGAAAAGAACTATACTTGCAGAAATAATAAAGGCCCTAACACGGAACCGTATTTATTTCTGGTTATTTTCAGTTCTAAAGCTTTACCTACGAATAATAATGAAGCACTTGAATGTGCACTAACATTTAATGCATGGCTTAGATTTTAAAATATGGGCATTTCTAATTTATACAAAACCTAGAATTGCATTATGCTCCGCTCCGATGGTACGTTATGTCACAGTATCACTTTACCCTGAATGTGACATGTGGCTCGCCCACATCTAAACTATGGAGTACAACAACCCGTACTGCATTACAAGTAACATGAGATATCATTAGAATAGAGAACGACAATAGATTGTATGGCTTGAGCGTGTCCATTACAGTTTCCTCAACAGGTGACCTATATAGCTACTCCGTGGCTAGTTCGGTGGAAACTAATTGGGTAATTAAGAATTCTATAGCGTAATCCCCGAATCCCTCCTATAATTAGATGCTACTAATGCGGGTGCCTTACTCAAATCCCGAGCGAACGGTATTGCTGGTTCATAGTGTTATTCGTTATTTTGTTAACGAACCCCCGCATACAGGTCTCTTTCCATTATATTCTGCAAGTGAACATGCAAATGTTGTTTTTGCATTTAAAAGGAATTAGCTGTCTAGTTCGGGCTAAAAAGGAGTACATTTGAGTGCGGTTTTTGCTCATTTATTTAAGTGTACAGAGAGGATGATGAGCTTATTGTATAGAGCGACTAAGATACCAAGGGTATAATATCTACGTCTAGAATAAAATACCAATTATTTTAATAAACATTGTGACCCTTCAGGGAAATAGCTACCATCAACAAAGATTCTACCAACTAAAAAGAAAAGGCTGCAAAAACTGCTTTTGTGAGACAAAATTCAAATAGGTTCGCGTTAATGAAATGTTGGATCTCTGTAGCTTTACGTGGGGGTGCCGTAAAGCTTTAATTATCACCCTGTAGTTTTTATGCTAGAGTGATGGAAAGTTTTAAGTGTGATCATTGATCCATCGGAACATGTTGGTAGTTTCAGTGATTTGAGTCCTTTTGTATTTTTTACAGTGAATGCCAGAAATAACTGTGGCGTAGGATGGAGAAAATTGAGGCCCGTAGTGTGATCATGTTCCTGCATTTAAAGGGCAATAGTGCCCAGGAAATCCATTATGAGTTGACGGCCGTTCATCGAAATAATTGTCCATCATATGACAATATTTTTAGGTGCGAAAGTAATTTTCAAACTGATCACATATCCATGACAGATGAGCCAAGAACTGGTAGACCGTCAGTGACAGACGATGCTGTCACAGTAAAGGAAGACAGACGAGCTACCATCCAAATGATCATGAATGAGACACTCTTAGATAATAGTAGTGTGTGGAAATTCATTCGTGACCAAGTGCACATGTCTAAGGTGTCTGCAAGGTAGGTTTGAAGTTTGCTAACCCCTATCTAAAAGCAAACATCAAGACAGATGTTGATGTTGTTGGAACATGATGAAGATGATTTCTTTGATCGTCTGGTAACCATGGGTGAATTCTGGATCTATAAGTATGATTCAGAGACAAAAACCATGAGCATGGAATGGAGACATTCTGATTCCTCTCCTCCCAAAAAGGCAAAGTTGCAAAAGTCAGCTAGGAATGTCATGCTTTCAGTTTTCTGGGACTATCGTGGATTCATCCTTCCAGATTATATTGCCAAGGGTCAAACCATCACTGGCAGATACTACTGCAATCTTCTGGGCAAGTTACGAGCAGCTCTGATTAAGAAATGACGCAGTATGCTCTCCAAAGGTGTTCGTCTTCTTTCTGACAATGCACCAGCTCATTTATCTCAAGTTGCAGTCGACAGAACAAGGGAATGTGACTTGGACACCTTACAGCACCCACCTTATTCGCCCAATCTGTGGCTTTTCTTGTTCCTGGAGATGAAGAATCCGTTGCCTGGTCGCCGATTTCACAGTACAAATGACGCTTTAATGAAGTGGAAGAGTAGTTTAAAGTGAATTCTGCAGAATTCTACAATCAAGGTATGCGGAAGGTCAAGAAACGCTGAGAAAATGTCTAAATCAGGATGTTGATTAATTCGAGAAGAGCTAATAAGTATATATGAACACAAACTCTCTATCACATTTTTAAAGGATGTCGTATGTTTAGGTATTTAAATTACAACAGGATGATTTATGGCCAGAAAGCAACAGTTAGTGTAGAGCAATATTGAAAGAAATCGCTCCATGAAATGTTGACTGACATGTTCATATTCTCTTTTTTCATTTTTTACCCTTGGTATTTACTAAATATGGTTTTTAATTAAGAGATCTGTGGGGAAATGTTGGTAATTTTTCCAGTAGAAAAACTAAAAAGAAAGCATTGAACTCCATGAAATTCCCTCTTATTTTTCAATTATTTTATGATGCAAAGGCATATTCTTCTAAATAGGTATATAATTTCTTGTTAATAGAGCTAAAGTTATATTACACATTTATAAATTTTTTGTGGATATAAAGTGAATTAAAGTGACACCCAAATCTTCAATAGGAGAGTAGTAATGAGCTATTAAAAAAGCTCTCTTTACAAGAAGATGAAAAAGAAAGGAATGCCTTCCAACGATTTTAGTCATATCGGATGATGAATTTAAATCAGTGAAATGATGCTTAAATGAGCCAAAGTTCCATAGAACTTAGAGTTATCCGAGTGTCGGCTATCTTTGACATACTTTATTATTTTATACTTCGTCACAATTGCTTAAATGCTGCCTGGAGTGTAAGAATGTTTTTGTGTAACAATGCTGTGCCAATGATAAAAGCCTCTGCAACATTCATGTATAGAGATGTTATTTGAGCATTGTAACATTTCGGCGTTCATTTATGACAATTATAGTTACAACGGCAAGGGAAACGCAGAAATTAGCACATTTAGTTGGATGGAATGACATCCGATAATAGGCGACGCTGTTTCTGATATTACACGCGCTCCGAAAGCGTGTCGAGAATTTCCGTTAGGTGTCGACGCCAGCCAGTAGTGCCTCAGGCCCCGTCGAGGTACATATTTCGGCACGTAGCAATGGCCATTAGATGGAACTGCATATTTATATGCAAAAACTTTTCGCTTCTTATCAGCATTCGGTTTGGTTATTTTTTCCTCGTAAGTTTCCTCGTAAGTATTCCTAGCATTTGAATTTCCACCTAAGCTACAGCTATTTTTCTTTTTATCCCAAAGCTCAATATCGAGATTTCATCAGTAATATATTATGTTGCAACAGCCCTTGAACTCCCCAAAAGTATTTTAGAAAAAGGACGATGTCATTGTCTGTCCCGGTATGCTTGTAAATAGCACAATCCAAAATATAATTCCGTTGTATTCCTCTTCGGTAAAGTATTACATCTTCCAAAAGTCAGGCAAGAATATTTTCATAACAACCCCTCAGCATAACAAAAATCTTTTAAATGCAAACGTTTTCAGAAACGTCGATTTCCCCAAAATTGTGGTAGAGTTTGTGATTAAAATGGCATATGTTTTTCGTTCAAAATTGAATAATACAACTTAAATGCTCTGGTAGCAACCATTGAAGACCTCTTCAATCTAAATCATGTTTAGAGGCGGTCCGGCCCGTAGCGAACCACGTTGAGCACTCCCTTGTGCTCAACGCCTCACAATTAAGGATTGATGGCGTGCGGAGGTCAAGGGCAGGGAGATTTTAATCGGTTCGAGGTAACTTATAGCTCCCGCATGAGAACTCTCATCTGTACTTCAGGAGTGGGTGTGTCCTGACTGGTTGTGGGTTAATGATGACACCTCGAATCTGGTAGACAGAAGTTTATTGTTGTCCTTAGGCTCTTTACTGCCACCGTAAAGTCGTCGTCGATGTGGTTGCTGGGTTTAGCGCCGCTGTCAATATTATGAAGTGAAGCACGGAGGCAGTAGCACTGCGTAGTCGAATTGGATAAATTTATCGTCTTCCCTAGACATTACTCTTTACGCTAACTCTCACTGGAGAGATTGTTAAATATCGCATTTCGTCTCTGTTCATGGCGCGGAAGTATACTTGTTAGGCGGCGCCAAATGCGCGTCCTTCTCACATAGAACTCAGGACCGAAGTGCTCTTACTAGAAAAACCTACTTTCCGCCATAACTTTGAATTACCCCAACTCAAGGTATTTTTGGAGATGGCCAAATCACCTGAACAAATATCAATTTTTCATTGGCTGGTACCCATCCCCACTTGAGATCAGTGTTCAGAATTTCCAGCTTCGAACCTAACATCAGAGATTCTTTCTCTAACGGTCCGCATGCAAAAATTTATGCGGAAGCATGCCTTCTGAGCGACGGCCAGAATCATATATCCTGTTGTCAGAAGTACGCATGGGATTTTAACAATGGGTTGGCTTCCGACTGGAGGTTGCCAAATTTGCCTTGAGGGCAAAACAGACAATAAAGTATGGTTGTTTGTTTACAGGGATTGCAAAGGTAGTTTGCTGAACTTCGCAGAGTGGCCTTGTCACTGTGACGGCCTCCGGGGTAAATGCTACCGTTATGGCTTATGTCTATTCTGGTATACGTCTTTTATTTATATTTATTCGTTTGTGTTCATGTCTTTCTGATATAAAGTTATATGTCGTCGCAGTGTTCCTAGGTGAAGGGGACTGCGTCAGTTTGCAAAGCTGGAAAGCCATAGGTGGAGAGTTAAAACACACAATATGTCAACTTTTTGTGAAGTAAATCAGTTCTAAATAATCCTTGTTATGGTAATTTTAACATACTTGCTATAAATGGAACTCACCCACACAGAGATTTGAACTCGGTACCTCTTGAACGTGAGGCAAACAGGCTACCACCACGTTTGCGCTCTTCGGTAGCGTAGTGATAGCGTGTCTACCTCACGTTCAAGAGGTACCGAGTACGAATCCTGGTCAGGGTGAGTTACCTAAAGTTTTTCCAGGGGTTTCCCTTATATCAGGTAACTCTAAGGTCTACAGACCCTGGAATCATTTGAGCATCATTTCACCAATTTCATTCAATGTCCGATATGACTTAACGTTCGAAGACATAAATTAAAATAAAATGGAAATTGAAATTCGCTATTATACGGCCGCACCGTGGTCGAGCGGTTAGACCACTTGACTCTCACCAAGGCGTTGCGGGTTCTACCACATGTGAGATTTGTGGTAAACAGCACGGCGCAAGGTCGGGTTTTCTCCGCCGTCTTAGGTTTCCCCCGTCATTACGTCACCAATTGTTCCATTAACATCATTCCTTTTTTTTCATTTCATCCTCATTTTTTCTTTAACTTTTCTCACTCTCATACCAGCCATCGGGCTTATCACACCCATCCTGGGCTCTGTATCTCATCCAGAGTTGGTGCACCTCAACCCGATGCCTAAAAGCCTAAAGGTACACGGGAGGACGGGAGGAGGTAGAGGAAGAATACCCTAACTTCACGATAGTGATACAACTATGGAAGAACAACAAGGAATTCGGTATCCGTTTATCCCTCTCTTTCTGTCTCCCTCACTCTATCTCTTTCTCTCTTTATCTATGTATCCCTTCCATACAAAGAGTGACCCATCTTAAAGACCACTATATTCCTCCAAACCTGTAAGCCTACAGAAATTGCCAGTGGGACTATTTTTGTAAATATTTGTCTCCGTTAACATGCATGTAAAAGCACTTGATAAAAGATTAACTAGAGAAACCTATATTCTCTTGTTTGACCTGGCTAATACAGTTTAACCAGTTACCAAATATCGTGAAAATAACATCAGAAACAGTGCTTAAATTTGATCTAAATAAGGTGAGCTGTGACTAACGAGCTCCATTGAAATGTGACGGTTTTTGTGTATTAGAAATTACGTGTCGATAGCTTTCGAATACTGAACTTGCACTTTAAACTCCCTTTAACTGCCAGCGGTTTAATTACACAACTTACATTTAAATTTGAAACAACAAAACATCGAATTTGTTAATGGATATTGTAATGCGGAAATGTAATGGTATTATTATAAGGATATCAGTTAGACTATCAAGATGTTTGAAACACTTCTAAATAGAATAACATCGTATGTGGACCTGCAAGAGTTAGGAAGCTATTTTGGCCAGAAGTGCTGATGTGCTGCAGGCAGTTTCACGTGCTCATTTATGCCATTGTTTAGGTCAAACATCCTATCACACAGTTATTTAGCGTGTTCAAAGTAGAACATAAGTTTACCATCCTTTGGACTACATTATGGAGATAAATGTTATGGATAGTCCACGCTGTGCCAATTTTGTGTTGTTTACCTTTCACGCTTACGCCGGCTGATGGTGGTATTTCAGATAAGAATGCTTCCCCATCTTCTTTTGTTGTAGGTTTCCACGTGGCGCCCCTATCTGAGACCAAGGTTTACTACGGAGTTGCCTGGGATTTGTTTCTGAACCTTCTTGTGTATGCCGCTCTCTACAGAACCTTGGTAAGTTATTTCTAAGAATATCTAAAGGTTCTTTGAGGAAGTAACTAATCTTCTGGTGCTTCTATCGCTTCACTTTTATGTGTTCGTCTTTCTAAAATAATGAATATTTCTTAGAACATAACTGATGAAACAGATTTGGTAATTTATTATGATCATCATCATCATCATCATCATCATTAGACTCTATCTTTATTTCAGGGCCACAGTTTGAGCTATCCACATTACAAAATGAGGAGTACTGCATTATTTAACAAATGTATTAAGCTTATGGTTGTTAAGTCTCTTTAAAACGTACAACTTTTTCTTAAAAGTACTCCTTTCATAGCTTATATCACATATGATAAGTACATATGCATATATTAATCTCCATATCTGTGAAAAACGTTTCCTGGTATCAGCAATAGACATGAAATTGCTAAGATAGCAACATAAGTGGCTCATTAAATATAGAATGGCTTTCTTCCCATCACGTATCATTTAGTAGCAGCCAGAAGGACCTTTAGTGATGAAGATGCGTTCACTACGGCCCTTTGTGCTTTCAGCGTGACCCCAGAAAGGGATGAAGGGATGATCTGGAGATGACACAAGATAGCGAGGAAGAGCCCTCTAACAGCTCTAGAATAATACCAATTGACGATGGCACGATCCCACTTTGGTCATCTTCAACTTGGATGTCGCGGAATGAGATGGCCCTCCCCAGAAAGAGATCTCAGCCGGCTGACAAAACGTCATGGAAAAAATTTACGTGGTGAAGATTCCATTGTCCCGCCGCACCATCTCTGATTCTACGATTTTGTAAAACGGAGGATAATATATGAAAGAAACTATTTGGAAACGAAAATGGTGGTAGGAAGCGGCCACCCACTCTATTAACCCTTGCTTGTTTTCTGGGGTCTTTATAGACCCCAGGGCTGCTTTAACCTCAAAGAAACTGTTTCAATGTGAACGTAGACATCTCATCCTCTATATATGATTTTTGTGTACCTTTTATTATCAATGATCAAAATATCTATGGTAATATGAGGTCGGTAGCACAGAATTTTGAATTTTCTGTAACAGTGTCAAAAAATACTCCTGATATACAATATATGATTTTCCATGTTAGATTAAAAATTTATTGCAATAATTAAAACTTGGCAGCAATGCACCTTCTGAACATTCATTTGTATCTCCATTTTGCTACAAATTCGTAGACAACTCAACAAAGTCGGGTGTCGATAAGATGGCTAGGCACTGTTCAGTGAAACGTGGAACAAGAAGTTGGCCACTTGCTCTATTTCTTGATATACTTGACTTAGCCTGCCTCATTGCTTACGTCATGTAGTGTAAATTTTTGCATCATATGTGAGGTATAAATGCTAGAAGACAATTCCTCTAGAGCTAGTCAGACCTGAAATTGAGAGAGGAATTATTTTCACACAGTGCAGATCACAAGAATTCGCTCAGCAATAACTCAAGCTGGTTTCAAGGACCTTCTAAATGGCAACCAACAGGACCAGACTGCATATGTTCGAAATATGAAATGAAAAGGGTGTGATTCCTGCCCAAGGACAAGAAAGTAAAGAAACTACGCAATGATTTGATGCATGTCACAGATTTATCTGCAAAGAACATACAAGAGTAAAAGTGTTCTGCATTATTTCAAGTGGAGAATGAGTAGATGTTTATTTATAACACGATTTTTATTAAGTGATAATGCACATTATAACAAAAAAGAATTACAGTACTACTATATGGTGTGAGGTAAATTAGCCTTGTGTGTTAAAATAGTATACATATTTCTTGGAACTAAAACCTCTATTTATGTTTTCATATTTCTGGCATGGCTAGTACCTAAACTATATAGCCTATAACAATGGAGTTTTAATTTAAAAGATGTGCTTTGGTCTCAAAATAAATTCATTATTATTTTTGTGAAAATATTTTACACTTTATCGCCACATATTTGTTGGAATAACTCTGGGGTAAAACAAGATGCCAGATATATAATAAATTATTCCAGAGCTGATACCATGCGAGGGTTAAAATGTGAAAAATTCAGTTAATCACCTACGTAGATTTAGGATGAAATAATATTGTAGAATTGTATTGGAATATGGCTTGAATATAAATCACTATAATCTCGCCATCTAACACAAACATAAAAGATAAAACACAATTTCATGGATGGAATATTAGAAGGTGAACAAATGAATAACGTTCTTAGAATTGTTAAAAAAACGTGAAATTTACTTAAGAGCGTATTCTGTACTGATCTGTAGAAACAGCAAAACCCTAAGATCAAGGTGGGTGGCCTTAGCGGAATCGAACTCGGAACCTATCGTATGAAGCTCCGCAGAAGGTATCTGGCTGGATTATCATGATCAGAACTCTCTTAACTCCTTTATTATTGTTGTCTCTATAGTTCTATTGGTTCGTAGAAGTTTGTTAGTTTTATAACGTCCTGTATTTGATCTTGTCATGGTACCTTAATCTCCAAAATGAATGGACTATGTGTATTACCTTTTATACACAAAAGAAATCAAGGGCAGTATTTCCCAAAGTTAATAGATGTGAGACTACGTAAACAAAAGTAGCATACGTGACGTTACCTGTTGGTTTCATTCTTCTCTCGTCTGCCAGTGTTTTCAGAGAGAGCCTCACAATGCATGTCTATTTGAAAAGCAACCCAAAATGCTAATTAGTTCATTTAACGTAATGGAATTCTAACCTGCAAGCATACCGTAGTACGACATTGCTTACACAACTCTGTATTCAGAGCCACGTTGTTATAATAAGGGATGAGTGCTTCTGTTACCCACTGACTGTAATAGATAGGCACTATCAGCAAGTAAGATAATGTCAAACTGCCTACCCTAATATTGATTCAGGCTGCAGAAACAACGTATTAAACATTTTAACCTCCTATATTAGGCATAATAGACGAGCAACAGGTGGGTACTTCTGAGGTGAAAACAGTATTATATTTTACTTCATAAAGACGATGCCTTATGGGCATTAAAATTAAATAAATTCATTGCAAAATACATTAAAATTCCAGAGAAAACCCGCTGTAATGGCTAAAGGCTAAAATTAATTTGATACCTTACATCAACGAGACCATTTGTTCCAAATCTTTAAGAAACTATTTTTATATGTGCTTGTTTCTCCAGTACTTCATGATAATCGCGATAAAACTTTGTAGAAATTATTTTTATTCATTTAACTTTTATTGTGAATATACAAGCGCTTGGATAAATAGCGATAAAGGGCAAATCACATGAAATTTATTTTTTCCTACTGTTAATGATCGTGTAAACTGCAGGTGTTTTTCACCTAATTTTATTTTGAACCAGTTTGCTACCGGACATGGGAAATTTAAAACTTACTTTCGAAGATTCCATATAGAATCTTCTGATGGATACCTATGTATATGTGAAAGTGTTGATGAAAGTGTTGAACACTTAATATTTAGAGGTGATATTAATTCCAAAAAGAGATAGTCCTTATTCAACATCCATTCGTATTGTAATACAGATCTTCAAAAGCCGTTGTTTGATATATTCATAAAAAACAATGTTGCACTTTCACCTTTGGACACTTTATTGGCCAAAGTTTTAAAACCTTATAATTATTATCAAGTTGTGTTATTTTGATCTTTGTATTTATGTGTTTTTGTAACTAGAACCCTAACATACCTTACTGGTAAAATAGGATTATTTCAGTTGGATGATGATGATGATGATGATGATCATCATCATCATAATAATAATAATAATAATAATAATAATAATAATAATAATAATAATAATAATAATAATAATAATAATAATAATAATAATAATAATAATAATAATAATAATAATAATAATAATAATAATAATAATAATAATAATAATAATAATAATAATAATAATAATAATAATAATAATAATAATAATAATAATAATAATAATAATAATAATAATAATAATAATAATAATAATAATAATAATAATAATAATAATAATAATAATAATAATAATAATAATAATAATAATAATAATAATAATAATAATAATAATAATAATAATAATAATAATAATAATAATAATAATAATAATAATAATAATAATAATAATAATAATAATAATAATAATAATAATAATAATAATAATAATAATAATAATAATAATAATAATAATAATAATAATAATAATAATAATAATAATAATAATAATAATAATAATAATAATAATAATAATAATAATAATAATAATAATAATAATAATAATAATAATAATAATAATAATAATAATAATAATAATAATAATAATAATAATAATAATAATAATAATAATAATAATAATAATAATAATAATAATAATAATAATAATAATAATAATAATAATAATAATAATAATAATAATAATAATAATAATAATAATAATAATAATAATAATAATAATAATAAATGCTTTAAAACTCAGCTGTCCTTGAAAAAAAATTAAAAGAAATCGATTTTGCACTTACGTGATAAAATATTCAAATGTGCATATAAAGAACAAGGAACTTGGTAGTGATAAGTGTCAATAAGATAGTTTGTTCCACATAAACTTGTGTGCTTCAGGAGATGCACTCTCCTCCCACACAATGCCTTTTCTTTGATCTCGCTTTTGAGCTTTCGTAAGGAATATGAATCCTCAGCTACTAATGGAGAAATTAAAACCTGAGAATAACGGTGATCAGTTCCTTGCTTATATTCGCATTCAAAGTTTTAGAAGTTTTGTAAATCAATATGATAAAAGAGTTTTCTTTTGTACAGTATCCCCAGGAAATTAAACATACTTATTACTGCTGAAAATATACTGCTACATGGCTCCTACACAGTAGCAGTGAAGGTTGACAACATGTAGTAGATTTACGACACGTAAAGAAACCTTTAACCTGATAACAATTAAGCAGTTATTTCACCAATAATACAAAATGTAATGCTGAGAACCGTAGTGGTTAGTAAATGTACGTATTTAAATACCAGTTTCAATTTTGTAATTAGAATGATATGTTGTATGAAGTGGCATATGAATTCACTCGTTACATTACGTATTTGGGACTGTGGAGCAACAAATTAAAAAAGCTTTTTTCCTCTGGCAGTTATCTACGTAAAACGAGCCACCGAAGTTTCTTTGAATTATATATTTAATTATAACGTATGGTGCCTTATTTTTATGCCATATTAAAAACAAAAGTATCTTGAGCATGCAGGATTAATTCATGGAGCACAAAGCATAAATTTCGTGGGGAAGAATAAGCATACCTTTTCCATTATTTTACCCGACTAGAGAGGAAATTAAATTAAAAAGTTTGTTGAGAAACAGTTTAGGAAATAATAAGCATCAGAATATTGCTGCTGCACACATATTTCATATTAGTTAACCCCATTTCTTCTTTCTTTTATTTTTTCTGTAAAATTTTGGCAGAAAAAGTAATGGAATTTATGTTGGGATTATTGACACGTGTATACATAAAGGTTAGCTATTTCCCTTCATTTTTGCCAATAGCAAAAATCGACTAGTGTAATCGACTAGGTGAAAAGCAGTTAAGTATGTTTATGAATATCTTTAGTTTCATATAATAAATCACATTCATAGTTATCCTATAAAGCAATCATCAAATATATGTTTCCATCTGTTTGCTTAAAAATATTTGCCAGAAAGGTTTTGAATAGGGTTCGTTCACATGCCGTTATGGTCTACACACCAAGCTGAAAGGAAAATGAATAATATTGAATTTTTCAGTCTGACTGTACCTAACCAAATCTTAGCCTACACAGCCAGTGTGCAAGAATTATTAACTTCCATAAATTAAATTTCAATAATGCCTATGAAGCCTAGGACTTAATTACTTACAATAGTAACTCGCCACAAACTGCGGTATCTCATTGGATATGAGGCCCCTATTGGCTCATCTAGAAAAATACGAGTCACCTGGAAAATTTCATGTCATATTGACAGGTTGGCTATGCTAGTTCAATGTTTAAGAGCAACCGGATGGAGACCGGCAGATCTGTGGTTCAAATCCTGGCTCTAGCATTGTATTTTTAATCCTGAATCTACCTATCCAATACTATTGTAGTCTTTATATTACTCAGCCTGTGAATACTTCATCAGATTAAAAAAGGATACCCAAAATTTCAAGTTCTAACGTTAAAATTACTGATTAATTCAAACAAAAACCAGAGAACGTAAGAGGATGGCTAACACTCTGAAAATTATTCGTGAGAATTGTAGGAATTAATTTGTGAAATCTCTGTAAAATTGTTTTAATGTTCCCATATATTCTGTTTTCCTTTTATAAAAATTGACGCACGATTTTCAAATATATTTAGATCGTTTAATATATTTTTATGTCCTGGCACATATCTAGCATATGTTTCTCAATTAGGAAAAAAATGATTATATTCTGGAAAAGGAATATTGTATTACAAATGTTTCGTAAATATTTGCAGTGATATAAATTCTCCGAAATATTTCACGACAGAGGACTAAATAAAGAATTTTATATTTAGTCATACTTTCATATTTAGTTCTATCTACGTTCATTCTTTTACACACACTCACACACTCATATGTACATATGCACACAAAGACATGCACTTTTGTTAAGTTTTTGAATGCTATTAACTGTTTCGATGCTTTGCCAGACAACACTTTCCTATAAAATGAAATAATAACTGTAACATCTAAAAAATTAGCTTTTACACTGCCACTACCACAATATTTTCCTCCTGTTTGTTTGGGCTCCTTCCCAATTTGACATTCTAATTTATACCTCAATTGAGGGCTTTGCAAATAAAATTTCTCTTGTCAGAGAATTTTGTAAGCAGGTAGAATTTATAGTTAATTGATAATTTTACTTTAGGGCTTTGAAACATAGCTACAGCCTGAGAGCCACCCCAAGGCTCTATCATAGAACGCCGACAAATTGAACTAGTTATAGGGGATTTTATTTATTGATCATTACTCCATGTAAAGAAATACTATTTACGACGGAAGTTTGAGCATCTTTGCTCGGAAATAGCAGCAATAATTATATTTTCGAATTGTGTAGGTTTTGCAAACTGACGAAGTGAAATTAATTTCAAGAAAGGAATGATTAGCTATATGAATAGTCTTATAGGAGTACGGCTTTCACACAACCTTTTCATCTTTCCATACACGTGCGCTAGGGATATAAATTCAGACATTTGAATTGGTAATTAAGAACAGTGCAATAAAAGTTACATTAATACTTTTTAAATGTTATACTCATAAGTTTAGGTGATAATGTAATATGCTTTCGGACTGGAGTATGAAAGTGTTAATTTCCCCCGAAAGTACGAAGGGGACTTTTAGAAAAGACCAAATAGGGTGTAACTAAAATTTAAGGTAATTACATCTATTTGATAAAAGTACAAGTGTTGCAATTTGTTTTAAAAGGAAAGAAGAAAGGCTATGCCTCGATCCACAAAGACGTGTTTCGTATAAAGTGGGTGTTTTAACAAGATATACATTTTTGTTTACGCAGTAAGTTTTAGCAGTTACGCAAAAGATATCTAGATTGAAGAACAATTGAAGATGTACATTTAATGCACCATAAACTATCTTCAGCATATGGCACTTAAAGCAAAATGTTGCAGTAATCTTCTGGAAACAACATTTCGTTAACATTTAGAGCATTCTTAAAGAAACTTTCTCAGAATAATGGAGGGATACAGGATTAAATTATATTTATTATTTGTATGTCCATAACAAATTATTGTGACTTTGTGTTATATCCCACTTCTGACGCCAGTGTGACTTTGTGGGTTCGTGGAATAAAAAGTCCAATTACACCACTCAACAATGTTCTTTATTTCTACCGACTTACAGTTTAACACTTGCCAATTACACCAAATTACTTGCTGCATACAATTACAATTTACCAGTTCGTCCGTTACAACTTCACTGTACTCGCGATTACATAAACTCCGATACTCATATACAGTTCGTACAGTCCCGTTGCACAACCCTTTCGTTCATTAACACGTCACTGACTAACTCTTACACCAAGAACTGCGACCGTCTTCTCGCTCACACTCACTAACCAACTGATTGACCAACACAACCAACAACTGAACTGAACTAACTGTCTGTAACCCTCTTTATATCGGAATATCGCCGCTTTCTAGTGACCAGGAGAATGTTCTCGTAACCGAAAGATCGGGAAACAGGGTTAGAGAAAACAGGCGGCCAGTCATGTTTTTCCCCTAACCACAAGTCTGTCACCGCCACAAGACAAACGAGGGAGAGGTGTGGCTAACCGAGCCTCCCCCCTGCATTCCGTTCCCAGCTGGTTACAGGGTGTTTCATCGCTCCCCGTTACACTGCTCCCTTCTCAAAGCTGTTCGCCCTCGAACAGCCCCATCGTAGCGTGCGAGGCGGTCCAGGTGTACCACCAGCATCTGCTCGGAGTCTCAGCCAGAAGTAGCGCTGCCGTAGTTTGTGAATCATTCGGTTCGCTCCCAGGTGTCCTCCTGAAGTACCGGCGTGCACTTCCTCCAAGATTTCCGGGACCTTGCTCCGGGGAAGTACTAACTGTCTTCTCCGCGCCTTCCCATCGGGTGACTCCCATACCCGGAACAGCACGCCCACTCTGGTCTTCAACGAGTCCCATTGGGCCCAGTGCGACTTGTAGGTGGCGCTCCTCGGTGCGATGTCCTCCCAGGTCGGTCTCGTCCCTGCGTCCACTTCCCTCAAGAGTGGCCCCAAGTCTGCGTCCGCCAGCTGCTCCCTCCTCAGGCCTGCGCTATCCCAGCCTTCAGCAGGCACTGCCACAACTACTCGGACTGCTGCGGCACGCTCCTTCTCTTCCACTCTTGTGCACTGGCCGCACTCTTCTGGACAGGGTCTTCGGGACATGGCATCTGCGTTACCGTGGCTCTTTCCTCTACGATGTTCCGAGGTGAAGTCGTACTCCTGCAGCCTCTGGACCCAACGTGCTGTCTGGCCTTCCAGGTTCTTAAAGGTCAATAGCCAGGTTAGGGCGGAATGGTCAGTCCTCAGGTGGAATGGCTGACCGTACAGGTACTTGTGGAAGTGCTCCAATGTCTTTACTACCGCCAGTAACTCCCGTCGGGTGACGCAGTAGTTCTTCTCTGCCTTGGATAGCGTCTTGCTGTAATAGGCTATCACCCGCTCATGGCCGTCCTGGATCTGCGACAGGACACCTCCAATGCAATGGTCGCTGGCGTCGGTGTCCACAATGAAGGTGCCACCCGGTTGTGGGAAACCCAAAATTGAAGCACTGCACAGGGTCCCCTTCGGGTGCTGGAAAGCGTCTTCGGCGTCCTCCGTCCACACATAAGGCCGGTTTTCCTCCGTCAGGCGGGTGAGGGGTTTTGCGATGTTGTCGGCCTTTTCCTCTAAATCGTTAAGGCGGTCGTCTACTTGACCCTTCCGCTTGCCCAGATTCGCGACGTCATCCCTCACGCCGGTCAAACGTTCCTCAAACTTTGCGGCGAGAGCCTCGTTCGCCGCCCTCATCTCCGTTGTCAGTTCGGCCATCTTTGAGGTCATTGTCGTGGCCAAGTTGTTGTTAGCCGTTTCCGTCTTCGCTGTTAATTCGGCCTTCATTTGTTGCATCTTCTCGGTGATGTTGTCTTTAGCCGCTTCTGTTTTTGCAGCGAGCTTTTCAGTTGCCGTCCTCATTTCTCTCAGTTCCGCCGTCATTTCCGTCATCATCTCTAAAATTTTCTCCAATTTCGCGTCCATGGTTGTAATGTTCAGTGATGTTGTTTTCCCGCTTCCTGACACCAGTGTGACTTTGTGTTATATCCCACTTCTGACGCCAGTGTGACTTTGTGGGTTCGTGGAATAAAAAGTCCAATTACACCACTCAACAATGTTCTTTATTTCTACCGACTTACAGTTTAACACTTGCCAATTACACCAAATTACTTGCTGCATACAATTACAATTTACCAGTTCGTCCGTTACAACTTCACTGTACTCGCGATTACATAAACTCCGATACTCATATACAGTTCGTACAGTCCCGTTGCACAACCCTTTCGTTCATTAACACGTCACTGACTAACTCTTACACCAAGAACTGCGACCGTCTTCTCGCTCACACTCACTAACCAACTGATTGACCAACACAACCAACAACTGAACTGAACTAACTGTCTGTAACCCTCTTTATATCGGAATATCGCCGCTTTCTAGTGACCAGGAGAATGTTCTCGTAACCGAAAGATCGGGAAACAGGGTTAGAGAAAACAGGCGGCCAGTCATGTTTTTCCCCTAACCACAAGTCTGTCACCGCCACAAGACAAACGAGGGAGAGGTGTGGCTAACCGAGCCTCCCCCCTGCATTCCGTTCCCAGCTGGTTACAGGGTGTTTCATCGCTCCCCGTTACATTATGGTGATTTATGTTCGATTTCATAGGGACGAGAAGATAAAATTACACGGACTTTGGTAATGATAAGCGATCCAAACGAATATGCTAAAAGACAATATGAGAATTATTAGACCAATTATTGTAAGAAAGTAAGGATATTAAAGTATGATGGCGAAGCAAGAGCATATACTTAGGTATCTGGTGCCTAACTATATGTGTAGTTTGAGGGATTCTCTTGAAAATGGTCGTTTCTCATCCGCAAAAGATACTTAAAATCGATATTGTGACTTTGTGGGTTAGTAAAACTAAAATTCCAGTTTACAGAATTTCAAAATGCTCTTTATTTCCATTAGAAACGTCCTTGTACAGCCATGCCAACAGCAGAATTACGTAACACACACAAACGCAACCGTCTGCTACACGTCCACTCAGCTGCACACTCAAGTCACAACAGTGGTACAGCTCACACTGCACCAAAAACTGCCTGTCCGACTAGTTATATCTCTACCATTCTTTCCAGAAACTTGTCGACGCTTCACGACCTTTCACGTGGCAGCGAGAGAAGGAGAGACTATCTCCGTTTCTTTCTCTCCCAGCAAGGTCCAGCGCTAGATCACGCGTTAGCGTGGTTTGGGGCACACTGTCTCTTTATTTCCCCTCGTCTCTCTCTCTCTCTCTGCGTTCCTCTATGTGCGGGCAGCCATTAGCAAAACAATGCCTGGCGACAATATTTAACCCACTATTGATTTTGCAGTTACGGTATTCAGCTAATTTGGCCGCGCAGTGGTCGAATGCTTAGAGCACTGGACTCTCACCAAAGTGGCCTGGATTCGATCCCAGATGATGGTATGTGAGATTAGTGGTGGACATAACGGCGTAGGGGCAGGTTTCCTTCCCTTAGTCCGCTTTCCCCCACCATCTCATTCCACCGGTGCCTCATCTTCAATTCATGTATCATCAGTGTCACCGACTGCGTAGCCGCATGTAGTAAAAGCGGGCGTTAAACACTACAAAAAAGGCTAATTTATTTAGGAGGAAAACCAGTACTATTTATTCATAGATGTAACTATTTTAGCCTCAAATATACCGTAAGTCCCCCACTCTGTCTCTCTCTCATACATTTTTTTTCTAAACTTGTTTTTAAAAACGGTTGCTTTGGGAAGAGTTGATATATGCATAGTGCACAGTTTGGGTGCCCGCCTCGGTAGCGTGGTGGTAGCGAGTCTGCCTCATGTTCAAGAGGTCCCAAGTTCGAATCTCGGTCAGGGAGTTCCGGGGTTTTCCCTTATCCTGAAAGACTAATGTCGGGTAACTGTAAGCTCTATGGACCCTGGGCTCATTTGAGCATCACTTCACCCATTCTATTCATCGTCCGATATGACTTAACTTTGGAGGACGAAAAATTACAACAAAAATACCAGTTTGGGTGGAATGCGAGACTTTCTATACCTAAGTACTAGGTAGTGAAGTCAATGGGGACTCAGTGTAACATCAGAGGTATAATAATAACAACCAAAAGGTCAAGAGACTAGCAAAGGTAATGGGCGCCTTTAACAGGAAAATTATACGTTTGTAGAAACTTAATGAAATGCCAAAGCTAACATTCAATACTTTGTCTACGGGCTGAAACTGCAAAGAACGAAAGGTTTGTTGGGTTGATGCAAGAAAGATGATTTTTTTGTGTAATTTACGTCCTCCAACGTTATGTCGTATCGGACGATGAATGGAACGGGTGAAATGATGCTCAAATGAGTCCGGGGTCCATCGAGCTTAGAGTTCCCCGACATTCGTCTATCAGGATAAGGGAAAACCCCGGAGAAAGCCTTATCCAGGTAACCCACCGTGACCGAGATTTGAACTCGGGACCTCTTGAACGGGAGGCAGACATGCTACCACCACACTACCAAGGCGGGCCGAGAAAGATGTTTGTAGGCATTTGCAACGTGTAACAAAAAAAAAAATGAGTGCTGAAATGGATGTGAAAAGCAGAAAATTAAGTTGTTTTAAAAGGAATGAGTGAAGGAAGAACAAGACTGAGCTATTCAGGAAAAGGAGAAATTGTTTAGAAAACAGATGAGCTCCAAGGTGATGCACTGGGAAAATTTTTAAATGGAAAACATGTTTCTAAGCAGAATGAGACACCCGATGATGAACAATATTAAGATGCTTGATTCACAGGAAGGAAAGAAACAAAAAGCAGAAACATGAGAAACTAAAGATGGCAGGCTTTGCACGCAAAGACTTACCCAGAAAACTGACGACTGACTGATGTGAAATTATAGTAGTAGTTCATCTCACGCCAATCAAGGAACGTCTGAAGAGTTCTTTCAGGTCTGTTCTACCTAACTACACCATCTAACCGAGATTATCTTGGTGCAAGATTCCCTAGAGATGCTCAATTTACATGTTAATTTCGGGCACTTAGAATGCAGTCTGCAACCTCTAGTAGATCTGTACACAGATTGCTCCATTCTGTCTTCTGAGCCATAGTTAAAGCAACGGCAAATGCAGAGACAAAAGTGGGATTTCTCAGTAATGGGTTACACAAAATACGAGCTTAGATTTTGCAAGAAGAAACGGCCATGTGATAGGACTAATTAATATCTGAAAGAGATTGGAGCAATATGTCAAAACAGACTCCAAACAGACAGGGTCGTACGTGGCTCAAACTAGGAGCAAGGCGGGTTATAAACATTGCTGATTAATTAAATACAGCTTCTCGGGTTACCAGCCGTGCGATATTTTATTCTTCATTTTCTGAAGAAGTACATAGAGTAAACATGGCCGAAAGTTCGAGCAACTTTATAAATATAGCACGGTTGGTATCCCGAGAAGCTCTACTTAATAATCATCGCCGTGAAAGCCTCAAATCTTACGACTAGCTGATTAAATTGTATGATTCGCCTCATTTGCGAGGACGGGTGGTTTTGAGTGCGTATCTTGGAAATTTGCAAGGAAGGGTACTGAGGAATAGAGAACAAATATTTACTATGAAACATACTATGATCCTTCACCATAATTAATGGAGGATTAAAGGCATGTTTGACGCTCCTGGTAGGCAAGAGACACTAAAGAGGATAGTAAATTTGAACAACTGATATCCTGAAGATATAGACAAGTAGTGGGGTTTAAGAAGAGCTTAAGACATCCAATAGGTGCTGATGCATTTACTAAGCCTATTTTATTATCCCTGTTTAATAATTATTATTTACTAATAATATCCTAATTTAACAATTCTTCACCTACTATTGGTCTGTTCTACCAATTTATGTGTAATTATGCTTATTTTGTTCTTATGTAATTGCCCCTTATGTAAGACAGTAGTGCATAACAGTAAATCTTAATAGGATTATCGCTGCTTCGTGGCAGATCTTTATATTTAAGAGCCATACAATAATATGTTTGTCTCATATGCTTTCATGTGGTGTTTACTTGAACCGCTGCTTTCTTTTCCCTTATTTCTGTTTCCTCCTTAATAATATTTTGTGTGTTACTTAGCATATGCGGTCCCTGGGCCCGTGCAATTAACAGAGATTGGTGCATATACAACTCCTATTAAATAATTACACCAAATCATTACTGTTTTAAAATTTATTTAAACAATCTGCATAAAGGTGCGCTACGTAATCCAGAAAGACAACAAAATTAAGGTAAATGAATATAAATATAAAATCATTCCATAAAACATATTTCATTTGTCAGTTATATTTAACCAAATGCACAGGATACCCAATTTTGAAGATTCAAAATATTATGTAAACCATGAAATCCTCTAGATATAAAAAGGTTTATAACTAAGAAGTATGCAGACAGTGTATATGTGAGATATTCTCCAAAATGAGAAAAAAAGTAGTACATTCGTTTGAACAACATAACTGCAAGCGAAGTTGAACCTCACTCACTGATAATTGTGGGTTCAAAGAATTATGAATCCAAGTTGCACAAACACAAAATGTTCATTATTTCCGCCGAATTACACTTGGTACACTTGCCGATTACACAGAATCACGTATCACACACAATTACGTAACACTCACAATTACAATTCACCAGTTACAGGTACACTCGGCACCTCGCCGTAAGCTCTGACTCAAACTCTAAAAACTGACTAGAGCTTGGCACACCGGCTCATATTTATACGTGGCTAACCGGTTCTAGAAAAGTATCTATAATGAAGAGGAAAGACATCGAGATATTTCACGTTCTTTCCACAGGGAAGGCAGGAGGAGGGAAAACCACTTGGGCTCTGGTCATTTCTGCCCACACCCCGCCTATGCTCAGTACGTCATTAGCGCTACACACTAGCATAGGTGTGGCCTAGATGCCGTATGTCCCCCTCTATTGGCCAGCTCTTTCTGCTGGCTGATTGTAAGGTCGACGATTGGGAAACAGTATATGGTAATAACGCATTAACCTTGACGATCATTTTCTGCGGAAACGAATCATATGGTATTAATAAGGATATTATTGTTGTTGTTATTATTAACTAACAAATTAATTAATTTATTTATTTTTCATTGGGGATACATTTATAGTCATTCACTTTTAGGAGACATTGTAGACAACAATCAATGTCAATATCGTAGATATTTTAGTATAATGAAATATAATAAAATGTATTTTTTAAATTAACGTCCCCCGACGTGAGTTATATAGGACAACGAATAAAACGGATGAAATGATGCTGAACACAGAGTGTCCAGGATCCCAGTAAATTCAAGATATAGTTTTATTTGTAATAAAATTACCTTAAACACACGATACTCCAACAAAAGTTGCTTAAGACATTTCTAAGAAAATCCATCTTTTATACCTTGTTCGTGTAAAGGGTAGTTTGAGGAGAGGATTCCTTAAACAAACCATTTACTCTAGTAGGGATATAAACATAGTTAATATAGAATATATTCCGCCAAATTATATTAAAATATAAAATAAAATATAATATAATATTATGTATAAAATATAATTATTATAATATGTTTGAGTTTTGCATGGTTAATTTTCTACACCTTTTACTGATTAATATTTTGAATACAAATTAAGGCGTTCTTTGAGAACAGAAACGTACCATTTTGCTCTGCACTGTCAAGTCAAGAGACTACGCTACATGCTGAACTGTTGATAGCTGCGAAAAATCTAAAACACACCCTTTTAGACAAGAACATGCACTCAGAGGTTATTAACTCTGTGTTTGGAGGGGCAAGAAGGAAAGCTTGCGGCTGCTGGCGTGATGCCTAGGGCCCTGGGTGCTAATCCTTGGTTATTACTTGCAGACGCACGGAGCAGCACGAATGCTTTACCCCACCCAAGGCTACTCACAGCCAACATATTAACCTTGCGAATCCACAGCATATATATGATTTCAGCTTACAAAGGCTGATGTGTCACATTTCACGTAAGTTTTTTACACTGGTTATACAAACTATATTTCCAAAACTCATTAGGTTACATAATTCATTTTAATCAAGACAGTATATTGGAGAAATAGCTGAGTTACTCATTCAGTTATCTGTCTATATATAAAAGTGAATTGTCAGCGTCACAAAACTCGAAAGCGGCTGAACGGATCAGCCTAATTTTGGTTTTGAAATATTTGTATAAGGAAGGTTTAAAAGACGACAGAAAAAACCTGAAGTGATAATGGACCGGATCATTAATTACATATAAGTACACGCAAACTTTTACGGAACACATACACCTTCTTTTGTTTTCAACAAACAAAAGCATTACAAAGCAGAAAGGTATTCCACTCCTTGCCAAAGTCTTCAATGCCATTTCATTTAGCATATTTTATTTAATAACGTATATATAACTAGACGGCGAACAAAATGCAGCTGAAGGCGTGGCTTATTATCACCCCTGGAGTCCTCTAGTTTTCCCCCTCCATCGTTATTTTAAGTTGCCTCTTCTACATCGCGCGGGTTGCACTGGTTATTTGTTCAATTCGCTTTCCCGTTCACTGTTACATTCACTCTTTGCATTTTCTGCCGAATCACAGCTTTGTTCCTCAGGGTTTAAAGAAACTATGATTATATCTATTTGTTGATCGATTGTGAGGTTATGTTCGAGGTAACTGAAAATCAAAACAGCGTTAAAATACATGCATTTTGTGTTGTTTGGGCAGAAGGCTCTCCTCGCGCATGCGCACACCGACCGCATTTTGTTTGCGGTCTACCTGTAGTTTGTTATCAAGACAATTATATATGTGGCATGACGATATACCTCTCGAAGATTAGACACAAAATTAATTTCTGAACACACTATAACAGACAATTGTTATGAAATTTTGGTGAATCCCTGCATAACTTCGTTCTAATTTATGCTTGTTAGTTCGTGAGTGTGAATTGAATTGACACAAAATTAATTGAATTCCTTTTTGACTTGAGAAGTTCGCGGAAACTTTCTTTACTATGCCAAGGAAAAGACAAGTCGTAGAACTTAGTCAAATGTGCGATGAGCTACGTCACGTGCTGACTGCACTGATGAGCAGCGAGACACAGCTAATACTAATAGTCTTGGTCGTATGTCAGCATTGCGTTCTCGAGCTACTCCTTCTTCCGGGGGAGCTGTTTTTGTACAAATCATTTGACACACTTATAAACCAGAATGACTTAGTAAACTATTCCACAGAGTATTTAAATACATTAGAATTGCCTGTACTCCCACCTCTCAATTTCAAATTAAAAGTAGGATCAGTATGATCTAACAATACTGTGCAGTGGAACTAGATTAACTGTGAAAGAGCTAATGAATAACGTCATCGAGACAACAATCATCAAGGAAAAGTACAAAGGAGAGAGCATCTTGGTCCCGCGTGTTCCAATGATTCCAAAGGATTTACATTTTGATTTTAAGCGTCTACAATTTCCTTTGCAGTCACCATAAATAAATCGCAAGGGCAGTCGGAAGTTCGCGAAATCAAGTTGCAGTTTCCCTGTTTCTCTCATTGACAATTTTACGTCACGTGTTCGCCCGACGGAAAACCATCATCTTTACATATTTACATACCACAAAAGAGAAAAAAAACACTGTTTATCAGAAAGCTTTTAACTGATTAGCTTAATTGTAACTGTGTTGTATTTAAAATTCACCCCCATTTGTAGAATAAATAGCTAATCCTAATTTTTTTATTCATAAAGATAAATTTAGACAACTTTTACTGGCTGTAAGAAGTTCGCCGATTTAGCTAGTTTATGTATATGAACAGCGCCCTAAGCACAAAAAAGCAATCGTTATTTCCCATATTAGAAAAGAATAAGCAATTGAAAATCAGACTAACCAGGAATACCCAGAAATAAACTACTATTTGTCAAATTACTACTTTAATGGAATTTACATACCTGGCAGCAAAATTCTTTTGTCTATCTCTTACGATTTATTAATTACTCAAAATTCATTTAAAACAAAATATATGTACACATGTCATTTTCCAATCGGATATCTCAAACGTAAAGCATTTTAATGAAAGCTGTTAAACTTCTTTTATAAATTAAAAGATAACAAAACATTTTTTTCAGTGAATGACGGTTGCGGTTGGAGGAAGGTCCCTATAAACCATAAAAATTCCAATTGTGCTATTCATTGCATGTTTTTTTTTAATTTTATTTTTTACGAGTTCTGTTGTGCACAGGCACCACACTAACACACACACATACACAAGCACACATATATGTACACCCGATCTTTGTAGAAAGAATGTCTTTTTATGGGATGTAAAGGATCTCAAAACACATTTTTGGGCTAAATTTCCGTATCAGAATTTGGGGTGTATTACAATACTTCCTCCACGTACTTCCTGCCCATTGGCATGCAAAATGCCATCTATTTTATTGTTCTTTGTATTTTGATAAATGTGAAGAACTTCAAACCTAAAATAAACGTAAAGCTTTGTTTTTTTAAGGAAAAGTATACATATTACATAGTCTCGTACAATGTGCTTCAAAGATAATTTTACTTCCAATAATATTTACTGGAGTGTTAATTTCTATGGATATCGGTTGGTAATAACGCGTTGAGAATCCTTAAAATTCACTTAGATCTTAGAGTATGCAGAAGAATGACAGTTAAGTTAGAGATAACTAACTCTATATACACTTCTCGTTATTAAGGAGTAAAGTTATCCTTTTAATTTCACGCCTTGGTAGCGTATCTGCACTCACGTTCAAGAGGTCCCGAGCTCGAATCTCGATCAGGATTAGTTGTCTTTATAAGTTTTTCTCCGGGATTTTCTCATCTTGAAAGATAAATGTCTGGTAACTCTAAGCTCTATGAACCCTGGGCTAATTTGAGCATCATTTCAAGTATTTCAATATATATAACGTAACTCAAAGTATTGTGAATTTGTGTGTTCGCAGAATTAAAAGTGTCGTTTGCAGCAATTTAAAATGCTCTTTATTGCAGTAAACAGTAACTTTGTTCACCCCTTGCAGCTGTCTCCAATACCGTCTCGTATAACCCACTGCACGTAAACAAATGAAAGAAATCACAGCGGTACACTTCAATGTCCACTATCGCAATAACCATCACCGGCAACTCAATTAACAACTGACTCCTCTCCGGGGTTTTTAAGCCTCCAGTCATTGTTCTAGAATGCAGTGGAGCTCCCGAGAAAGATCGCGGCGGCGAAAGAAAGACGGAACTATCCAGATATCACTCAGTACCTTTCTCTCTTTTGTTGCTTTCTCTCTCTCTCCGCAAGCGACCAACTTTGCGCGCCACTATCTTTCGCTTTATTTCCTACCCACGTGCACTGCTATGACTTTGTGGTGTCTCCAACCAACAATGTGATCGGCAACAGTGTGGTTTTCCATCTCCTGTGTCTCCTTCTCTAGCTAACGTTTAAATGTTATAAAACACCGGTTCTTACTACAAATTCAGGTAGAGAACATTAACGAATGCGAGCAAATGAAACTAGGGAAAGTTTCAAGCCTAAATTGAGGCTGTATCCCCTATATTTATCAATTATAAGCATCAAGGACTCATAAATGAATCTCAGCAGACCATCTTGATGGAATTGAAGCCATATAACTGGTTCACGAATCCATGCCTTAAGAACCAGACCCCTAGTTTTCGGTTTTCTAGTTCATTGAATTACGCAATGCAATATATTAATTTCTAGAAATTCGGACTGGAACTATAAACTCACTGAATTATTACTGTGATATAACTGACCGGCTTTCTTTCTTTGTTTCATATTTAAGAACTACCTGCTAAGAAAGTTGCCGCAATGTATCAGTGCTGATGGAGAACATAGCGCTCTCGGAGTATTACCCGCAGAGTGTGTGTGAATGCAGCTCAAGAGGACATCACTCGTGAAATAGCTACCAATTTTCCTGAAATTGATTTACATTTAACTGGAGCATACCTACCTAAAATTGAAAGTGTAATGTGAATGAAAACGTGTGATGAATAGCGGCTCTACCTTTCCAGCTACACAGAGACGAATTATGAAATTAGTTATCATAAATTAGGTTTCACTGACAGGGAAAATTAATCTTTGAACCCATATTTCAAACATTAATGTGGTAATAAATTTGGGGAAATAGCTGAGCATATGATGAGAAGGTTTATTGTTATTACTATTTCTAATGCCATTATTACTATTACTATTAGTATTATTACTATTACTAGCAAGCAGGTATAACGAGAAGGATGAAGCTAGTATTCCCAAGAACAAATTTCACTGAGAAAATAATCTGCAGCATAATTCTTAAGGTTATTCATTAATGAAATATCCAAATACAGAAGATCTTATCAAAATTTACTTTAAAATATTATTACACACTGAAGTTGGGGGAATGCTGTTCTCCTGACACTAGATAACAGCACTTACCACAGCCTAATCTAGGGACATCCAGTTGGTAGTTTCCTCTTGTTTTCTTCCGTTTTATATCTTGCTTCATACAATGATAAACAGGAAACTACTATCTGTAAACTGTAGCAGGATTCCTTCGTTGTTGTGGGTTTCGATGCCCCAAAGTTGTGGCAACATATATAGCAAGATTCGTGCTGGTATATCGTTTCCCGTTGTTGGTCTTACTTCGTCGATCTTACCTTCGTCCAAAATATTATGACTTGATGAAGATGATGTTCTTCGAAGTTATCAGGAAAACCCTTAATTATGCATCGACTAGATTTTAATATTCTTCTGTTATATTCTTACTTACAAGCAATGAAAGCTCCAAGGGTGGTAACGAGTGCATAAATCATTAAGACTTTTAATTTAAATTTCTATAAGAAATCAATCTTTTGTTTATTTCTTTCAACAACAAATACATTACAATTCTTATAGCAAAACTTTATATTGTTATCGGAATCAATCTAATACTTCAAATTGAACTAACACTTCAATATTTTACACCAAATTAATGCGCGGCCGCATATTACCAATGCCGTTGCTGAATATCTTGCAAAAATCAAAGTGAAGTGACTCCCTCACCCTCCCTATAGCCCGGATTTAGCACCATGTGACATTTTTTTTTCCCTAACTTGAAGAAACGGCTTCAAGGGAGGCATTATCCATCATCAGAAGTGGTGATGGTGGCTGCGGAGGGCAAATCAGAGTGCCTACTGCGACTTAAGGAACTTGGTTTATGTATTTCCTTGCAATGGCCAATGTAACCATGTTATTATTGAGTAATTTCCCTCCCAGTTCTGGTAAAGATAAGAAGGGTCTGCAAAAGCAATCACAAAGTCTACATCTATGCAGATATAAATTACTACCAATATACAAGTGCAGAAAATTCCTGAAAATTCTGAGCAAATAAATAAAGTTAAATGAGACAAGGATTATTATAATGCAGAAGAAGAGATGGAACAGAAAAACTATACAGGGTGACTTTAACCATTATACGTAAACGGACGAGTGTAATGAGCTAAAGGGAAGCTTTGGCAGCTGCATAACACAATGTACTTCAAGCATATAAGAGAGGGGTTTATCAAAGGACCGATTTGGGCACCAAGCGACAAGGTGGCTCTGCCAACATTAGATAAGGGAAATCACTGCAAACAAACTAGACGCTTAGCCACGTTTCTGAGCAACCGAGGGAACAAGTGAAAGGGAATTAGATTTGGATGGGAGAGAAGAGGTATTTGAGGCCAGAAAGTGGAAGGAAAAATTAGTGAATGAGAGTGAGTGAGAAAGTGTGTGGGGAGTGAGAGGGTGTAAACACAATAACGCGATTAAAGCTAAAGATTCTGCGGATTCAGCAAAATTTAAGTGAAAGTGAAATAATATCTACCATTTTAATACGAAAGAATGGGTGTGCTAAAGGAGAATAAAAGAAGAGGCGTGCGTGTGCGCACGAGCACCAACACTTTACAATCATTAGCGGACTCTTTTTTACATTTCCAGTGCAAGGTGGTAAGATACGCCAGACGCAGGGAAACAGTGCTAATTAGAGGATGTAGACAATTGTTAGCTGGGCGAGCCCACTTGGAGCTGCGTTCTGCAAACAAAGGCTTCTAGCAGATCTGCCATAGTACGGAACATTCCAGCGAATTTCTTCTTTGTTCAAGTCTCCAGAAAAAAGAGAGAGAAACAAGAAAGCTGGGATAGCTGTGGTACGAACAGTAGAAGTAGCAACAGAGCATTCTGTAGCATGCAATTTGTCGATTGATTGTTGGATAGATAACTGTCGTCGTAGCCATTAGACAGGTAGAACTGCGCTTCTGTCTCCCTTTCAAATCTATTCGTATAAAACGATTTTAGCACTATCCCAAATGCCTATTTGAGGGCAAAGTTTGTTAGAAAATGTTTAAGTTATTAAGTTATTTTCCCTCAAACTTCTTTGTGTAAGTATCGCAATGTATATGAGGACAGGTGGCGATTTAAATAAACGGAGAGGCTGGCCGTGAAGCACAATAGGTAGAGAACCTGTCTGCCGTGCGAGAGGTACCGATTCGATTCCCGGCTGAGGGTGGGGATTTTTCTTCAACCAAGATAATTAATTCCTCATCCTCCCCAGAGTCTGGAAGTATAAATAAGAGTTCGAATGTTTGCGTGATCTAATGATTAAAACCCAAGGAGTACGAGTTAACTGCTTCGATATGTTCCACAGGAGAATGACCTGCCATATGACCATTTCAGTTAATGGCAGTGTATAAATGGAAGGAAAAAAAATACCGAGTATAGCGTAATATATGGTGTTTGAGGAACTTTTAATATTTATAATATTCTTCTAAACACAATTTTGAAAAGCTTTTGGAAAACTGTGTATTAATACGTTAATTCATTTCTAAATTATGAATTTTAAGTAAACCTTTATACTGGTTAATGACAAATGTATAAGTAAGTTAACTTAGGTGAGTACTTTAATTCTTGTTTCTCGGGTATAGGTATTGTTTTACACAGTTTTCTGTGCTTAAACTATTTCTTACGATGACATTTTTAAAGCTATTACAGTGAAAGATCGAACAATATTCCCAATAAACTCGACTAAAACTTGATAGTATTAATTAAGCAGTTTGATTCACTTACTCACTTTGAAAGTATATTCGTATCTTAGAAGATTTCAAACTCAATAAATAGAATGTTACCTAATTGTTGTTTAAAAATAATGTAAACTAGATGATATTATATTAAATCATAAATTTGTGTTTTAAATATATAATCGTACAGGATATCTCATTGTAAACCCTAATTTATCAGTGCTTCGGGGTTCAAAAGACAAGTCATAGCCACTAAATAGGTTGGTGCCACTTTCTACAGCGTGACAGCGTGTTTACATTTTATCTTTCAGCGTTTACATCAAGTATTAGGTAACAGCCTGAGCAGAATTCAACACTTATTGAGACCTTGTAGTGGATATTATTTTTGACTATATTGCAAACATCTTCGGCATCAGTTACGTTTTAAACATCTTTACGAATTAAAAAAGTATATATTATCTAAAATATAACATAAAATACGTATAATATAAAAATCATGTATAATATAAATTATATAAAATATATAAAAATCACATAAAATAAAAATGATATAAGATACTGTGCAAAATTATGGGTCTCTTTAATTGTTTCTGCAATTACATTGTAGCGTTTTTTACAAAAAAAGGCACAATCGAAATAAAATTATTTTGTCAGCAAAATGAACTATTTCAGGTATTTTGTGTCTTGAACCATTATGAACGGCAATACGTACTACAAGCAGTTTGTTCTAATTTACACGACTTATTAACTATCGATTTATAACAAAATTTGTATTAGATATACTTTATAAACACACATGCTTATGCAAACAAAAAAGAAAAATGAAGAATATTGAAATTAATTTAACCCTCTTATATTGTGATAAAATTCAACTCCTAAATAGCTATTATATATTCTTGATAAAGCTAATAAACAGTTTAAATAGGGTAAAATTGTAAGTATTGTTACAATCATGGATAAAATTACCTGACCATCATAATTTCCATTTTATACAAAGCTTTAAGTGTGTAATTTTACATTATTTATTTATATTCATCATTGATTCATATCAGTTTAAGGTGTTATAGAGAAATAAATTAAAATAAAAGTATGTGTATAACTACACATCTTTGAAAAATCAAAATTCATGGGTTTGCTTTGTCACAGGGCAATGAAACTCATACTTCTAACAAGCAACTATTTCTTAATATGTTGATAAAGCAAAACATGTAATATAAATTCATAACCTTTCTCAGATGCTTTCTAAGATGACGTCAACAAACGAAATTTTCTAAACACATGCTATTATTTAGTTACACATAACCGCCATAATTGGTTTCACAAAGAATCCATTATTTAGGAGAAATAAAGTACTCAGTGATGCATAAAATGAGCGTGTTAGAATGTTTATATAGTGAAGTATATAGACAAAAAAATGCTGAATTTGATACCATTATTCTTTTCCTTAAGATACACAGATTTTAAATTTATAAAAATTCAAAATGTTTTACCTGAAAATATATTTACGGTCATTTTATTAAACATAATGACTTGTGACACTACAAAACGCTTCAGACATCTAACATAAGTGGTTTATGAGAAATGTGTACCCAAACATGTAAAATTGCAACTTGTGGGAAAATGCAAAAAACTAAAACAATAGGTTTTTCAGCTAACTCACCAAAAGTTACAACATTCCTGCACCATAATCCTGTAATTATCTACACCAGTTTGGGTAACAATGATAACTCTACAGTTACAAAACTCTTCTGAGCTCCACTGTTATCTACGCAAAAGCTGTTGTCATCATCTGGTTGAATGTGAAACAATTTTTTTCTAGAAGCTGAAAATTTACTGCAACTAGGAAATGTTAGATACACTTTCAATGTCACTGTTTTTGTGTGTTTACGACAAAACACTGCCTTTCTTTAACCAAAACGCTTTACTCTACCCATATTTATAGCAAAATTTCAAATCACATTGAATAAATAACACTCAAGTCGATAATTTGAACTGTAAACAAAACTGCTACTATAATCCACGTGTACTTCAATTGTAAGCGATTCGCCATATTGTGAGGGCCTTCTGCATACACATGCAGCCACATCTGCAGCAGAGATACCAACAACAAGCATAAAATTTACCGCATAGCTCTGCTGCCACAAATCACAAAGTTATAACAATTTTAATTTCAATGATTATTTAAAAGGGGGCGTGGACATGGTGACGCCATATTTAAATCACCATTTAAAGCGCTTAAATATTAAGAATACCTATAATGCAATATATCATTGGATTCGTAAAATCTTGCAGATTTTTATAAGACATAAAACAAAAATTCGATTTTTTGAGGCATTCACACGTCCCATTGTCCTATACCAATAGGTAATGGACTGACCATCCGTTCAAAGTTAAACATAGTGAGTTCGAATCTCGGTAACTGCAGTCAAACGTGTCTGTGGTAAAGGACAGGCAGGGCCAACTAAAATAGTTGGTGAGATTGCGCGCTTGGATGTATGAATCTAAGTTCTGCAATGTTACTGTAGTTTACTGCTTCTATATTGAACCTTGTCTATTATTACTCTGAAGGCAAATTTCTAGAAATATTGACTTAGTAATTAATCACTGTAAATATTTAAATAATTAGAAAATTTTAGCTTTGAAATATGCATTGTGATGTGCAGTTCCCTGGATTTTGCCTTCTTATGGTAAAAAACATACACTACAGTTAATTGTAAAAATAATATATTTGCAATTAAAAAGACTCAAAATTAAGTGTGTATAATGGATAAAGGTCAGTACAATATTATAATAACCAAATAATTGCACTGAAACATTTTCCAAGCTAAATACAGCCTAAGGTTGCCCTAGGACAACTTCATGCATTATTAGGTTAAAGTAGAACTATTTTAGTTTAGTTAATATAATTAGCTTTATAGTTTCAGTTATACAATAAATCGATTTATTCTTACTTTGGCCGATTTTACTAACAGATGTTGAAATCGACGTTAACAAATGTAACGTAACAATTGTCACAGCGCTAAAACGAATGTTAAATTTCTTGCATTTCACCAACCTGTTTTTTTAAAATGTTAACAAACCTGTGTTAACGCCAAGAAACTTGTAAATATCACAGCTATAGAAGGCTATGGATGATTTTCTGAACGCACTCCGATGCGCTTTTGGGTTAATTTTCGTCTGCACAAATGGCGGATGAGCAAAATCATAAATAAAGCCGTGAGACAAATTTCTCATCGACGGAGGAAGAATTGTTAATTGAAATGGTGTCGCAGTGTAAGGATATCGTGGAAAATAAGAGGACGGATGCAGTGAATGTAAAAGAGAAAGATGTAGCGGGGAAAATATTGGAAATGAATTTAATTCAAATGCATGTGTCACTACTACAAGCACCAAACAACTTGTCAGTATTACGTAAATTTAAAACTAGGTGCGAAGAACAAGTGCCTTAAACGTTTCAAGACGGGAGGTGAACAATGTATTATCCACATAATTCAGTGAATTATAAAATCGCAAAGTTATTAATACTCTAAGCAAAGGCGAGATCGGCATATTCCTTTCGATGTATATTCTAACTCATTATTACGAAAATTTAAAACGAGGAGCGAAGAAGGACAAGTGACTTGAACGTTTCAACGCGCAGGTGAAAAGTATATTATCCACATAATTCAGTAAATTGTAAAATCGCAAGGATACTAATACTTGAAGCTAAGGCGAGATCACCATATTCGTTTCGATGCATGTTCTAGCCTCTCTTGTATTTCTGCAGTAACCTTCATAGCAACATGTTTCGACAGTCTATACCTCCGTAAAACAATTTACTTCGAATAGTTCCTCAAAATCATCTCTCCTCATAGGCCATACTCTATTATGAATGCGATTTAGACGGTCTTAAATATAGCAAATCGACATCAACAGCTGAGTTCATGCTCTCCATCATAATTATTTACTATTGAAATTCGGCTTGTTAGTTTAACATGAGATTTAACACGTGTGTTACGCTAACACTTGTTGGTGAAATGCAATTCTTTGTTTTAACTATTGCTAAACTCGTGTTAAGTCTTAACATTTGTTGGTGAAATCGGGCATTAGACTGTTCATCCCTCTCGTATGTAGGACATATTTCCTCCAGGGATCAGACAACCAGGAGCAGACGGCAAATTTGTAGGCTAGAAACGGAGTGAGAGAAAAAATGTGATGAATTGAGGGTGAAATAGTTGGAAGGAAAGACGATGATGAAGGAATTGGTGAAATGAGTGGTAGAGAAATCCCACCACGACGTCTCTTTCTCCACTACAAACTCCGCATGCAGTCCCGCGAGATCCCAAACCTGTGCCACTTTGTTGAAAGGCGCCGTTTACATGTTTGATTCATATTGTTTTGAAAATGTGAATCTGACAATTACCGTCAAATCCATTAAGATAAACGTTAAATGGTAAATTGTCAATAAAAAAACTAATTTGTATCCCACGGGAGCAGTCAATCAGCGGTGCCTAATGCACGTGACAAGAAATAGGGCGAACTTATATATAACATGCTTTAGGTGTGGTGAAACACATTCGGTATTCTTGACACTCGGAGGAAAAAAAATCGCTACGAATACTTTAGGAATGATATTTCAAAAGTGCATAAAGGTAAATTACTTCTGAGATAGTAATGTTAAAAGGGAGAAATCTTAAATATGCATTTAACGAAAGGAAGTTACTTTCACTAAGTACTCAAGATAAAACACCTCCAGTGAATTTACCAGCAGCTTCACAGTTACAATATTCACTAATGTAGCTTCAGGAGTATATTCCTAAGTAATTAACATATTTTATCTGGCATAAAATATAAAGGAAGCAGCGCTGGCAGTGCTTGCCTTTACAACTAAGTGCAATAGGCCTGTTTGTTTCATATCTGCGTATTGTTCCTATTGTCCAAAGCAACTATCACTTTGATCTAAAACACAGCCTAGCGCAGTAAAGCCCGAGCTACATTTGTTCGTGATGTGAATGATGGGTCGGAAGAAGATAGTGGCAAAGCGAGTTACTGCCATTGTAAACATTATGCAGTACAGGAATAGCGAACTTCGTCATCCGATAAGGTATAGTGTGCCCACCAATGAAATTCATCATTTTCCTATCAGCAGATTCCATTTGCCGGCACAATACAACATCACAATGGAGTATGTTATTGGAAATATTTCCCTCCTCGTGAAATGCATAACACACACCGTATTATGCCAGTTTTAGTCATATTGAATAAGGATCGTCTGAAAGGAGTAGATCTATTGAACGAAACACATAGTAAATTGATGTTTAAATATGATACAAATTGTCGTTAAGTCATTCTTATAAAGCAGACATATTTTCCAGCGCCTACCAGAATCAAAGTATGTTATACTGCATAAAAATTATTACCGAAAATGATTTGTCATTCACTTAGTTCCTGAGTATGTATTGATTCTGATATTCTAATTAATACTGCGCACACAACTAACAACGTTCATATATTATTTAGAAACAATAAATGATATATGACTTAAACAATATGAATCTAAGTTCTGCAATGTTACTGTAGTTTATTGTCTCTTTATTAAAGCTTGTCCAGTATTACTAAGAGGCAAATTTCCAGACATCTTTACCTTGTAATTAATCTTTGCGAATAATTACATAATTAGAAAATTTTAGCTTTGGAATATGCAATGTGATTAAATGCCCTACAAGGTTTTGGGATCATTATTTATATAAGATAATAAATAACGTTTTCTAATTGTTTCTGCTTTCATTTTATTTAAAATAATAATACCATCTTAAACTTGGATGCAGCAGCAAGTACATGTTAATTTGGTATTTCACGGTATTACAGATAAAAACCAGGAAATTAATCACCTTTATTTAAATAATTGGAAGTTCCAAGCAGAGTAAGGTTAAAACATACAATGACTATTAGAGGAGGGGCTTCTGCATTGAATTTATAAATTCGAATTCGTGCTGAAAGCGTCTAAAAGGAGGAAATTGATTAGAACTTACATTTAAAATAGCAGCACACCTGAAAATTTCTACCAGAGTAACTATCTAATCAATGCGATAAATTAAATAATAAAACTCTGATGGCTATGGTAAGCATAATAGCCGAGACAGGTTTTATTGATGATTGGTATATTTGAGTTTTGTCCTCAGGTCTGAATTAGACTGATGTAAAGGAGTGCACAATACACACTAAAATTTAACATTAAAATAAAATTATAAAGAAATAGAATTATAATGGAAATTATAATGAAAGTAAAATAGTGGAACAAGTAACACACTTAAAGTGTTCAGGATGCGATGTTATCTACGATAAAGATAAAGATAAGGACATAAATTATATGAGTTCGAGACTATATGTGGAAACATTAAAACAACTTTGGGCCAGAAAACAAGAGAAGACTCTGAACTTTAATAATGTAAAACATTGGCTGTTCCTTCCTTGCTGTATGTAAGCGAAAGTTGGGTAATCGAATCAAAGATGGCAGTAAAATGGAAGCAGCGGAAATGCTATTTCTGCGGAATATGTTGAATTGAAATATGTTGAAATATGTTAGATGTTAGCGTGTCTGCCTCATGTTCAAGAGGTCCCGAGTTCGAATCTCGGTTAGGGTGAGTTCCCTGTATATTTTTTCAGGGTATTCCATTATTCTGAGAGACGAATGTCGGGCAACTCCAAGCTCTATGGACCCAGGGATCATTTGAGCATCATTTCACCCATTCCATTCATCGTCCGATATGACTTAACGTTGGAGGACGTAAAATTATATGTCACAAGGGACTGTTTTGATAAACACAAATAGCAGTTCATTAGACTGCAGAGGTATGTGTGACATCATTCCCGCACTCCATTACCCTCTGGTGGCATGAGTGAGTCTGGTGTGTGAATATCTTTGTCCTTGTGTGCCGGTCTTCGACCACGCCGGGCATAATGCCCCGGCTGTGTAAGGTATGTGGTGCGATGGACCATTTTTGTAAATAGTTTAGTAAATATACTTATTAAGTAAATTGTAGTTTTAGTCGGTGTTGCCCGTGTGAATCAGAATATGTTCTCTCGATATAACGCTTGTTTAGCGGAGGGTACACGACATCTTGTATACTGTAAGGGTGCTTGTTTTATATCTTTTACACGCGGACTTTGTAAGAGCAAAGCCGGCTGCGGCACACCCAATAGTGCACAAGAGAAAACCCGTGCGCCCGTTAGGCTTTAACTGAAGAACCTTGCACATGCTCTCCTACTTTGGACAGCGACGTGTTGCATGAAGACAAATATCACAACAGCAGAAATAGTTTAAATGGATTAAATAATTAAGTGGTAATCCTTAAACAGCTCACCTGTACTGGAAGGAGTGTATCTGTCCCGAATTTAAGAAATCAGTTTACAGCTTGTGGTAAAAGCTTCAAATAATCTTTAAGAGTTTAAAAAATTTACATTTCATGGATGTACTGAGGCAGCATTAGACGTAAATGGTTTAAATACTAAAGTGTTATTATCTTTATTGCAAACTTTTCCTTACACAATGCAACAAATGAGAAGATTATTTATATTTTAGCCAACAGTATAGTGCAAAGATTACGTTTAAGGTACTGTTGCAATAATTTAGAACAGAAAGTAAATTCTCTGTCCAATCAAATCCCAACTTAGTTGCATTCAGATTGTCAACTGAATTCTACTTATATTGAACGAAGAGGATAATTGGCAAGACAATCACAGCAGCAATGTTGGGGACTGTTTGTTAAGGCGCATAGAACATGGGCTTAGAAAAGAGATATTTCTGTCCAACATGCTCAAAATTTCAAATAAACAAAATAAAGGTAATGCAAACCTAGAATTTGTAGATTTGATTACATATTATAACAGTATATGTGTAAATACGGAATCTCAAGCAGTGGAATGAATATTTTAATGAATATAATGCAACACCTATACTAGATATAGATGTACTGAACAAAAGATTTAAGAGAAAGAGAGTTCAATAATTGGCGGTACCGTACGAGGTGGCGTGTGTGACTCGCTTTTGAGGGGTTGCGGTTTCGACCACAGTCGACTGCACAGTCTGATTCGTAACTTGCTTGGTTTCTCCTGGCAGCTTATCTTCATACTACGACTTCCTTTCCATCATTCCGTTTCCTCAACATCTTTCAGATATGCGTTCGGACTCGAAGTACACGGCAGTGCCCTACAGATGGTGCGGATGCTTGTGAGCTGTACATGATGCTCTCGGCTATGGGCGGCATTACATCGTCACTGAACTCACGTGGGAATACGCTTGCTGACACAGTACTCGGAGTGCTGGAGCCTGCGCAGCTTGTCCTGGTGCCGCGATGAAGATACCTAAACATTTGGTAGGAATTTTCGCGAGTCTCTGTTGCCTTTATGCCTGTGATCCTCTGACTTCCTGTGTTGGTTCAGATTATCCCTTCAGTCACTTTTAGAGTGCAAAAGGCAAAATATATTACACAGTAGATACACCTTTGCAATTTGATCTTAACGTACATTTAATCTTAAGTGCTACCGCATACGGTACTTAAACCTCGAAACGGCAAAGCAAAATTTTTCAAGTTCGTTGACAGCTCATATGCTCGACAAGTGCTTGATAAAATTTCGCGACTATTCCTTCCAATCACAGTCGCCTACTACGGAGAGATACATTTTCCGGCTTTGTTTACATCATCATATAAATTAAGGACGGCCCCGGTATGGATCAGTGGCCAGAGCAACCCGAAGCCAGGGAACTCGAAGACTGTGGTTCAAATCCCGGATATGATATTAACTTTTCAGCCTGATTCTAACTTTCCAGGAGAAAATACTGTTGGAAAATTTGTATCAGAATTTAACTCTAAGTCTTTTGTCAATTTGACGTCTGATTTAAGTGTTACAAAGGAAATTAAAAGATGGAATATGATCAAGGCCTTCGAACACGTTTTCAATCCAAAAGAAGATTTTAAAATAAAAGTAATATCGAAGTAATGACATTTAACAAAGGAGATGTAAATCTTTTCAGAAGTACAAGAGAAAAAGTTTGCTTGGATTATTCGAAAGTACTAAAGGAAAAATTTTCTTTATTATCCAATAACCCAACTCAACATACCCTCTGACTTTACAGATTATCAGACTTTATCTTGTTGATTCATTAAAAGAAGTTCTGAAAAAAAGAGATATCTGAAGTCAGGAAAATTAATTATAGAGTAAGGAATAAAGCCGTTTAAGTAATAGAGGAAAATGAAAAGAGAGATTTCATTTCTGCTAAGCGCAGAGAGTGCTGTTATGCTGACCTTTGAACGAATGAAAATAATCTTATTGTTTAAAAAGATACAAAGCTTAAAAGCTGCGCAATAATTATGTGGAGGGTAAACCGTTTACTTCACAGATATAGCAAGTTCAGAGTATTATGATGACATAGCTCAAAATACAATGTAACAAGCAGGAAGGAGAGTAAATGAGAGAAGAGGTCCATGAAACCAGCATATTACGACAAATTAGCTGGTACAATATCTTTGCTTCGACCTTTCATACATGTACGAAAGTTCAAGAGGAAAAAATACTTTTGGATGTAAATGGATCATCCTGATTAAAGAATTAATACTACATTATTGACTGCTGTAGTTTTCCAGTTGTCACTGATATCATTCCAATCCGAACTTAAAGGTTTCACAAAGTACTTCCCAAGTATAATTTCAAGTCTGTGTTAGTGTTTTATATGGTACGAGTCTACGAATTTTATGAACTAAACGACATGATAAAGGTATGTGCAACAATCCCATACCTAGCCTACTGTTTGCCTAGGACAAAAAGACAAGCTACAGGAATGTGTAACGTAATCACTTTTGCAGTCACCTAGGTGCTTGCCTTCCGAGTACAAATAAGGAAAGCTGGTTTAAAATACACAAGTGTTTACACATAACTCACCCATATATAATACCTATTGCTTCTTTTACTGCAAGAAAATTAGAACTGGCAGCATGGGTGATGCATATGCAGCCTCAGACTCATTTCCTAGTAAACAGATCCGCTATCGGAGCAGATAAACAGTTCAAGCTCCTCTGCCTTTCAGTCTCCTCTGGCCTTCTTGTCGTGGGCACACAGTACACAGATCTGCTGTATCTCTAATATGATGTAAACAAATGACGTCATCAATTAGTGTTCAAAGAAGCCTGAAGCATTGTAAGTCCTCACAAACGGCGCGTATCTCATTCTATACGAGAACCCTTACTGGTTTACTGGAAAAATAATACGAATCATTTGGAGAATCTAATGTCATACTGGCATACTGGCCATGGTAGATCAATGGTTAAGAGCAACCGGGAGATCCGTAGTTCAAGTCCCGGCTATGACATTGGACTTTTCAGGCTGACTCTACCTATCCAAATCTCAACCTACACACGGCTAGAGTAAAAGAACGATTAATTTCCATCGATGTTTAATATAGTTCATGATTTTTGCTAATTGAGCAATAGTATGGGTATTACAGCTAAATTAAAAATAGGGAATAAGTAATAACCAGAGCTAGGTAGTTCGAACCGATTTCTTTGAGCAGTGTAAGAGCGGCCAAGCATGGCTATACAACGCAGCGCTATTAGCAAGGGCAAGGTTTATCGAATGCAACTCATTACTGCAAAACAGGTGTAACTGCAGGACACAAAGCACGTTGGTAGAAAGGGAGACAGTCGAATAAGATCTTTGTTGTGCTTCAAAGATGCGCAGCTAAATTTGCTGTACAACCATTGTAGGTGTTCTAGAAATGTACTTATTCATGTATTTATTTACTTCATTATTTAAATTTCAGTGGGATACTTCAGCAAACATGGAAAAAAGAGAAACCAGATCGAGAAACTAAATTAGCTGAAATAATTAACGAATTTGCAACAGATTATGAATCAACTAACTCTTGTTTTACGGGACATAGAATGAGTTTTTCATTTGAAAGGCTTCAGCGGTACATTATAGTTTTTAGTAATAGGGCTGCAGATGAGTAAATATGTAGTAAAATTCCAGCTTTAGCATTTTTTCAAGTAAGAGTCTTCGGATATTTAAGAAATTAATTTTATTATTTGGATGTCATGTTACATTCGATCAGGAAATGTTACAATCCGCGTTATAATTGCTTGGGTGTTGCAACAATGTGCCTATTTAAATATTGACATCAGCCAAAGACAAACCCGTATGTACTATATAAGAATGTGTATGTTGTACATAATGATCTAAATAGGTTGTGCATTTAAGATTGTCTCATAAGTCAATTTTAATCTCTGGACAACCGGCTTCAATGCCTCTCCGCTGTGCGTTTCTTATCTATGAATTGTTTGGATGCCCGAGGGGATCGGTTGCAATCTGCATAGGGAGCGGTACGAACTTCCTAGCCCTGGTAATAACTGTAATAATCAATTTCCGTGTATTACTCGTAGATTAAATATAAAATGTAAGAAACGAGTTGAAATTTTGTCAGGTACAAAAGGTCATTAAATTCTGCAATTAGGAGTCAATGTAGCTAAGACAATTAGGCTTACATGGAACTCGATGATCACCAAGTTGTAGATGCACACGCCGTACATTTCTGTGTTTTATTTGCCAAAAAAGAGTGACAATGTATAAGTACTACCCAGGACAAATAGGTTGCCCTTTGTTTATCTGCAGCTACAGTAGGAAATAACCTGTATTGATGGATGATTATAGGCTGCGTATTAAGTTAGTCAACTGTGGTGTGACGCATGAGTACCGCAGTACAGTGTAAGGTCGTATCAAATTAGGTGCCTCTAACATAATTTTTAAACATGGAAATTTAAAATAAAAAGGAGGTTACCTCTGAATTTGTAAACGCCCAAAGCACAAGGATTATTCAGAATTATTCAGCATGTTTTCCAGTTCGGTAGGCAGGAAAACAGAACGATCTAATTCTTTCTTTGCAAAGAATAGAGGCTAGAACGGCTACGGCAGTAGGAAAGTGCAGCCACAATAAAAATAATTTGAAAAGGCTAATGTTTGAAATCCATGTGTTACTATTCTAGTAAACAAGATAATTGGGAAAATACATTTAAATATGCGATTCCTTAAGTGCGTATTTCGCAGAAATTCTTTAGAGTATTATGAAGTGTGTAAATAAATTCCAACATTGTAATTATTCTATGCAGGAAATGAGAAAATTAATTTCGGCAGTGCAAAGAAAGCATTCAGGTAAAAATTAAAATAACTGAGATTCAGTTTAAAAAACGCAAGACTATGCTGTAAATTTTAGTGGATAGCCAGGATATCGATTGCCGCCTTATTGAACCTATATGGAATATTAAAGAAATGTACAGAAGAAAAATGTATGCTGTAGAACTTTAGATGCACTTGAAAACTAACCAGACACTGCTAAAACAACAGTGAAGAGCATTGGAAACATGCTGCATAAACATTAAGTCAATAGAATAAGAATACTGACATCGAGATACCTTGATGGAAGAAGAAATAGAAAGAATAATAATCAATGTGGGTTTGGATAGCAGTGATGAAGAGAAAGAAAAATATCTTAGTCGATTTAGTGGATTCTAGTGGCAGTTCTACAGCTGTTATCCATCTTTTAGATGACATCGCCACCGTTGGAAGCTCTACAGATATAGCAAGTGAAAAGGATGAGCAGAAATCAGAATCATAATCTTCATATCTAAGTCAATTTTGTTCTGCTCCTTAGCTTAGCAAATTTTCTGCCTTCAATAATGTAGATATTTTTGTGACATGCTGTTTATCTCTCCTCCCCTCTGATAGCCAGTCGTGCGGCGTAAACAGATAACAGTGCCTCCACTGCTGAGTATCTTCAATAAATGTCCCAGATAGGGTATAAATGAAGTATGGGTTTTATGTTGATAAAGGAGCCTACAATTCCAAAGCTTGTGTCTTTCCTCAAGTGTCTTCCTTTGTTCATAAATGTCTTACTGTTATGGATTATCACAATTCGTGACTCATAAAAGAGCGATCGGCTTGTAGCCTTATACTGAGGTACTTGCAATCACTACAAAGGATAAAATACACAAGAGTAATTTACCTTCTATTGTATTGTTACTCAAATAATGAAGTGAACAATAAAGAAATATGGGAAAGTGCAAGATATGCTGAAATGTTATAGTGAGTAAATTTAATAACAATGAACTCACACCAGCGGTAGAAAGTTATAAATAAGCATACACACTATTGTAAAAAATCATATGATAAATTCTACTTAATTTCAAGGCCATTTCAATTTATTTAGGGAAAAATAATTATTACAGAAAATCAAACAATTATATTTACTAAGAAAGGTCTGCTTCCTTTAAAATGCAAAATTTACAGTTCCACTTTAATATGTAAATAGCTACAATGCCTCATTATTGCATCAAAGATATGAATAATAGATATTGTTAACAAAAAACTTGAGAAGGAGGAATAAATGAAGTAATTGTTTCATACCTATCAACCCTAAAATGTTTGAATACATATCCGTGATAACAAAAATTGTACATCTATCCCAAGTTTTGAAAATAAACTGTCATAATATTGAAAAGCCAAGTTCAACAACCATAGCAAAGGGTTCAAATCAAAGTCTGATATCTACAGAAAAACGATGTTACGAGTGCAGGGCAACCTATTTCAAGATTGTGACCGACTGCTGAGCTCGTATCACAATATACATTTACCCACAGCTCAACAGTCGTTGACAAGGATAGGATTTAAACAGATTACGGCGAAAGATACTCCAAAGATTTTCTGCATTCCTGAGTTGTTTTTATAAGAAAACCAGCTGTAGAAGTACGTGAGTTAAAGATACTGCTGCATTCTATTAAGATACCTACAGTATCGCTATCCTAGTGGAATGTTGCAATATCCGTAACTCACGGCCCTCTACAGCTGGTGTGATTACGCTTCTCTTAGCCTGAATAAGAAATTAAAATCCTGTGAATGTGTTTGTCTTGTGCCGGCATCTTGATCATATATGCCGATTGTTTATGGCGATTTATAATTCCCTTGCATTGGATTTTTATGGCAATACACATCAAGGTATACATAAAACACACCGTTTTGGATATTTTGTGAATATAAATTCTAGTGGATCCTACGATAGGCATTAATTACTTAATAAGCTTTGCACAATAACAATAAAAAAATTTTATATAAAAATATTGTGACTTCAAAGGTTCGTAGAATTAAAATTCTTGTTTACAGAAATTTAAAACACACTTTATTGCAGTAAATATAAGCTTTGTACAGCCCTTGCAGTACCAAAAAGACGTGTCCTTGACAAATAGCAGTCCTCAAGTTCGATAACATCGCGGCGGCATCAGAAAAAAGCGGAAAATTCTTGAATTTTCTGTGTGTCCTTTTCTCTCCCTCTGTTTCTTTCTATCTCTCTCTCGGCAAGCGTGTAGCTCTGCGCGCTATTCTCTGTCTCGTTCTTTCCTACCCACACGCACGGCACTGCAATGTCGCAGCTCCAATACAACAATGCGATCGGTGACAATAACAAAAGAAGTTTTTGATCAACTGATTAAAATTTTTTATCAGATTTAGACATTTTGCCTGAACTGTAAGTAGTATTCTTTCAAGAATTATGACCAAGTGCCCTAGAAGTACTGCAAGAATATTTAGAATACCATGTAATGAGTATGTCATATTTTAATTTTTATGTAATAAACAAATACGTAAGGTGTGATTTCACAAAGTATTTGCAATTTAAACAGCTTTGTCCTTGTTGCCATATGTTACACTTTGCCAAAATAATTTTTCATTTGTAAACAAAAGAGCACGTCAGGATATTATCATATTCCAGTTTCAAAACAGAACATAAAAGTAAAGGAAATAATTAGTGGTGTAAATTCAGCCAGAGTACCGTTAGTACGTATGTCAGTAACTGTGGCTCTTAAGAACTAAAATTACGGGTCCCAATATCAGCAAACGACAAAACAGACCCCGCCTGCTCTGATTATTAATTAAAATCCCAACCACTCTCGTAAATATCTTCTGTTATTGCTTCAATACCGTGAACTACCATTGAGCCAATTTATACCTCGTTTAGGAGCTGAAATTAAAAGTTATAAACTGTAGCAATAGATTCCGACCTAAAAACTACTTGCGTATTGAAGTTGTAAGCGCCTTAGTCCAAACTGAGCACTCAAAACAGATGAAACCCGGTTATTGAGAAAATTATTATTAGTGACAATGACCATTTTACGTGTGAAGACAAATGTGCAGCTCCCAACACCATTTAACTTTTAAGAAGGTCTGAAATGTACGCATAGTTTACTGTTAAGGAGTGTTTGGAAAATTTTCTGCCATATGTTATGGTATTTAGTAGGTATTTCAGGTAAAATTATTATTAAAGATGGTAAACCATTTGCTCAGTCACCATGTCAATTATTCTTAAATTCTCATCGATATTAAACAAATTACAGGCATGAATTTCCGCTTAAAATGTGTTAACATGGCCATATAATAGGTCAGCAATTTTCCTGTCATATAAATAATAAATATACCAAACATGTAGTTATATTAAGTACATTGTATACATTTACATGGCATAAAATTACATGACTGAAAGCTAACTTACATGTTAGATTTAACTGTTAAGTTATGCAGGAAAAATTTAGTTATTTTGAAGGCTTCATGATTTAAGTAAGGCACTTAATTTCCGCTGCGTACCATTCTTTCAGCTAAATTAAACTATTTTGACTTCTTTTCTTAACAGTTACGTTTACTTCTTAATGCAAAGCAATTGCTTATTTTTGGTGCATACAATTAATTTCCCTGTAATATTGTGTCTCAAATTTTGTGACATATCAATGGCACAAAGCTTTTGGCTAAGCAGGGGAATCTTAAGGGGTTACAGAATATTGTAGAAAACGTGATATTTGAAGCTAACAAACCTTTTTGTACCTCTGCATATTCACACATTTTATTCTTGCATATGAACAACTAGCATAATAGCAGAATGCGCATGTTAAGCTTCTTTATTAATTAAAATTTACATTACCACAGAAAACATATCACAACAGCGTAGTAAATATAGCACTGTTTTTATTGGATCAAGATTAACTTTGGGACACCACAAAACTCATCTTTGTACGCAATTGTCTAGTGTAATCCCAAATTAAAGGAAAATAAGCTGTCCTATAAATTATTAACGTCATGGACATAGAAAAGGATGGAGAGAGATGTGACGAAGATTTAAAAAATTTCCTCCCACCTCAGGATATCCTTTACGTGGAATACTTTCAGAAAATTTCGATTTTCTAATATGTAGTTTTAACGATTTGATTTAAAATAACATATGCTTAAAATATGGTGCGATCCATATAAACCTGAACCACTTCAAAAGGTCATAACTTTTGAACTAGTAATAGTACACGCATGAAACTTCAGGAGAATGTAATACACAATAAGGAGTTTACACTACACTACTTACATCTCAGAGAAAATGTTGTATCTGTCCCCTACCAGCATCTGTACATGTTTGCACTCGTCTCACCATATTCCCTGAAGTATTACGGAGAGTATCCTTGCCAATGTTACTTATTTTGTTTCGAATGGATTCCTTGAGAACATCAATTGTCCGTGGCCTATTCTTGTACACTCTACTTTTGGATACCCCCACAAGATGAAATCTGGTGAGCTTAGGTCAGAGGATCTGGGAGATCACAGAACTTTTGAGATTATTCCACTATCAAAGAAACTGGTTAGAAGTTCCATGGTGTCATTAGATGTATGGCACGTTTCTCCATCTTGCTGGAAATAACCTTCTCTCAATTCGATATCATCCAGTGGCTCTACAAATGTCTTGAAGATACCCATATAAACTTCAGTGTCTGCAGTCGTATCATAGAAAATGGGACAAACAATTCATAGATGCTAATGGAGGACACTTCCAGCATTTTCTCTGACATGTAAATAGTGTAAAGAAATCTTCCAATTGTGTATTATAGTCTCCTAAAGTTGCGCGTGAGTCCTATTATTGGTTCAAAGGCTATGTCCTATTGAAATAGTCCAGTTTTAGATGGATCACATTACATTTTCATGACAAATGAAATGCGTCTCTTGAAGTTTATTTCCTCAAGTATACACTGTATTCCCAATAACTGCATAGCATGTAAACCGTAAGGGGCAGATAACTTCTTAGTACACAACAAATGTTAACCTCGGTGAAATATACAATTACTCAGTAGCATTATTTTAGTGTGAACCTTTTCTGATGCATTCTTTTATATTGGTGTAATTCCTTTAAACCCATAACGTTTTCAAGTATGAAGTTTTTGTAATTATTTTTTACCTATTGACCTTTCTAAGAGAACGAATTTGAAAGCTCAGGTACAGCAAACATATTTTAAAGATGTGAATCTATCTAAACTCTATGGCACTCCCATATTACGAAGGAGTGTTCTAAAGTTTTAATTATCACCCGGTAGTGATAAAAATTTTCAGTGTAATCATTGATCCCTCGGGACATAATATTGGTAGTTTCAGTGATTTGAGTCATTTTGTTTTTTACAGTGAGTACCAGCAGTGACTGAGGTGTGAGATGGAGAAAATTGACGCTCGTAGTGTGATCAAGTTCCTGCACCTGAAGGGCAAAGCTGCTCGGGAAATCCATGATGAGATGACGCCTAATTATGAAAATGATTGCCCATCGTCGGAAACTATTTTTCAAACTGGTTAGATGAGCCAAGATCTGGTAGACCGTCAATGACAGACGATGCTGTCACAGTGAAGAAAATGGAGTGTTTAATACTGGAAGACAGACGAGCAACCATTCAAATGATGATGAATGAGATACGTCTTATTTATGGTAGTGTGTGGAAAATTATTCATGACGAACTGCACATGTCTAAGGTGTCTGCACGATGGGTTCCACGTTTGCTAACCCCTTTCCAAAAGCAAACACGGCGTGACCTTCCAAGACAGATGTTGACGCTGTTCCAACAGGATGAGGATGATTTTTTTATTGTCTGGTAACCTTGGAGGAATCCTGGATCTATCAGTATGATCCAGAGACAAAAACCGTGAGTATGGAATGCAAACATACCGATTCTCCCGCTCCAAAAAATCCTGAAATTTGTATGTTTTGAGATCTTACTCTATCAGTTTTACCGGAAAATATGAGAGTTAACTGGAGAATTTAATATGGTACCATTTTTATGGTAGTTCATATGGTTAAAGGAACCGTACAGATCTGTGGTTTAAGCTCCGGCTACGGCTGCTTTTCGGTCTGTTCGCTATTACAGAAATTTCATAAAACATGTAATAAATCAATGAAGTTTCTTAAAAATCTTATGCGAATTTTTTCAAGTAAATTAAATGCAGTGGTTCTAAATACAATGTAGGAGGCTGTACATCCAAGGTACCTTCTCTTACTTTTGTCTGATCTTAATCAGGTTTGAGGAGGCTGTACATCCAAGGTACCTTCTCCTACTTTTGTCTGATCTTAATCAGGCTTGAAATGCATGTTAAGTTTTCACAAACTGCTTTATTTGTATTATAATTTTTGGATTTTAGTAGTCAGCAAGTTGCTTTTGGGTATAGACACTAAATGGTTCTCAGCTGTATCTTTCATGCGTATACATCCTCCGAAGATAACTTATAACAAAACATAGCTTCATTTGTATAGTGTGAGAATGTAAGATGTTGGCACTCAGCTTGTAAGACCTTGTTGATGACCAAATGACTGCTCTATTTGAACATATACATTGCTTGTAAGCTAGAGCAGAACAGAGCCAATGAAGCTCCATGATAGACACATAACACGAAGATGCTATCATGAAATGTCAATTACGTGCACCAATATATCTGTATGTGACAAGAAGCTTGCACAACAAGCACCTTGCTGGGAAATTAGAGATATGGTAATACTTGGAAATGTAGTAGAAGTTACGCTTTAATGTAAAATGTTTAAATGACATTAAAAAGACAGTGAGATAATACAAAAATGAAGTCAAAATAATAGCTACTTTTGAATAAATAATACTAACAATTGCACATGTAGTTTAGCAATAATGAATTAAAGCTATGGGATTGTAGTTTTATTTAATGAAATAATAGACGAAATCATATTACAACAAAACCACGTTAGTAGTGGTTTTAAACAATGCAAATACAGATATCATGTTATGTGGAGGATGTGCTACTTTTATCAGAAAATTTGAAAAATTTATAAAGCTTTTATATAAATTTAAGTTAAAAACCGAAAAGTATAATATGAAAATATCAACCGAAAAAGAACTAAATTGCTTGGATTTTAGTATTACTAGCAATAAGAACATAAATTTAAATAAGTAAGTTATTTGAGTTATTAAGAGATTTAAAGAACATTGTTTGGTGAAACAGGTTACATGTGGATAGAAAGAAAAACTAGACCGCATAAAACTTGTGCCAGATATTTTAGTTAATTGATGGAAATTAATCATTTCTCCACACTAGCCGTATATAGGCTAAGGTTTTCTATAGAGTCAACATGAAAAATTAAATTCCATAGCCGGAATTTGAACCACGGATCTCCTGGTTTCCATCATGTCGCTCTTAACCTTTGAGCTAACTCGGCCAACGTGCCGTCTTGACATTAAATTGTCCATTTGACTCATATATTTCCCCGGTAGACCACCAGGTACTCACGCATCCGAGATACACTGTTTGTGGCGACTTACTATCGTAAGTACTTGAGTCCCAGGCTTCATCATTTAACTCTTATTATTTTAGTTAATTGATACAAATTAATCATTTCTCCAAAATTGTTTAGTAATCATCAATTAACTAAAATAATAAGAGGTAATGACGAGCCTGGGACTTAAGTACTTAGGAGAGTAAGTCGCCACAAACGGTGTATCTCGGATGCGAGAGGGCAAATATATGAGTGAAATGGAGAATTTAATGTCAGGACGGCACGTTGGCTATGGTAGCTCAAAGGTTAAGAGAGACTGGACGGAAACCAGGAGATCCGTGGTTCAAAACCCGGCCATGGCATTCAATTTTTCATGTTGACTCTATCTATTTTGTGCCAGATGTTTGCAAGACACAAGTTATCGATACAAAGGAAATGAAAATATTACGATTAGCAAAAGGATATGCAAATTATGATAAAAGGACTAATAAAATATATAAGGCATTATAGATGCTGCAAGACGGATTAAAGAAAAAGGAATGGAAACATCTGATTAACAGATTGGATGAACTTTGGCTCCCGAAACATGCAATAACTTCAGACACACCACTATCGTGGGAGGACCATCTATATGGTGGAAACAAGAGTTTACTGCCAACGGAGTAGGGAGATAAACATAAGATATGAGACACTTTGCCCTCTGTCTAAAACTGCGACTTCTCTCAAATTTCACCGTCACTAAATAATCTTGGTCACTTTTTCCTGAAATTACACTGAGTTCATACTTTCACTTCAGTAATGCGAACTAGTACCACTCTTCACTGTTACTTCGCTTTGCTTTATTTCGCGACTTAGCGATGTACTGAAATGCGCCCGAATTTGCATCATCTTCTCGAGAGTTCACTTGCTGGGGAGTGGAAGAAAAGACGTCTCGAATCTTTTACAGTAACAGCATTCACTGCACTCATTCGAACATTGAACATTGATTTTTATTGCATCTGAAACGCATTCGTTGACTAATTCACTCATGTTCTCACTTCGCAATACTATAAGTATCTAGAGTAAGATACTCGCTTACTTAGTGTTAAGTGTTAGAAGTCCCCCCCTCCCACACACACACACACACACACACACACACACACACACACACACACACACACATACACTATATATGTTCTGTTCTTTCTTTGTATACAGCCTCGTATTACAAATTCTTATTTTGCCATATGGTTCATTTTATCGAGATAAAATATTCGCATATTAACTTTCATTACACATTTCAATATACCTACCTACAAACTGAAGCGATGCTCAGCTGTCTAGCCGTGAAACAAATACAGGTGCTTACGCGCCTTACGAGGAGATGAGCAGTCATTCTCTAACCATTGATGTTAGAAATTTTAGGCAGCTAGAGTTTCTTTAATTAGAGTTTCATACTTTTCAGTTTTAGTGATGTTTTGATACACTTTTACTTAAGAGTGGACAGTCGTAATATTTAGTAAAAAAAAACAGCAGTTTTCATGATATATTGATAGTGATGATAATGATTTTTAGTTTCTTTATCAAGAATCAAGATGTCCAATGTAGCTGTACCTCCCGAAAATATCAGTGAATACAGAAATGAGAAACCTGCAAAACAACCAAAAATTCAGGTTCACTTTTCCGTAAGAGAAGACATAAGTAGTATGCAGAATATTATAGCTCAAAGACGTACAGCAGCGAGAAAGATTGTGCTGTACATTTTAGAAAATAAAGAACAGATAAAACATACCACATGAGCTTGAAAAATGGAGACCTCATTTTGCAAGTAACATTGTTGAATTCGCAAACAAAGCAGTTAATATATCCAAGGATATAATAACAAAGATCCTTCATATTTTGCCAACAGATAGGCAAAATGTAAATCCTTGACCTTCTAGGCATTTTGTATAACGAACAAACAAAGTTAAGTGTCTGAAGAATGTAGTCAGTGTTATATCACTTTTCTCTATGATTATCTTATTAGTCTGTAATCCATAGTAGTGTCAATCTTTTCTTTACTTCAATTCCCCTGTATCTATGTATGTGTGTACTTCATTTAATATCTGCACATGGTATACATGCACCTGTATGCAGTAATAGTTGCTAAAAGGAGGTACGTAATTCGGGGTGAAATGCGGGTCGCATCGAGAATAGTTGAATGGTGACAGCAATCGAAAACAACTCGCATAGCAGCTCTAAGACATAGTACGGTATATTAAGCTAGCATCAGTTTTACGAATGTTGCACCTCAGTAAATTTGGTTCCTACCAACTTATGAAAGTAAACATCACACGCGAGTAGTATTTTCACAATGATGGAAACTGACAGGGACCTCTTAGTTAATGTGCTCTTTGGTGACGAAGCCATGTTCCAAAGTAACGGAACTTTGAACTGACACAATATGCAGTATTGGAGTACGAAAAGCCTCAACTAGGCGGGAGAGTGCGCTTAGCTGCAATGAAGTATCCAGGCGAGCTATAGAAACCTGGATTATCAAATAATAGGAGCCTTTTTTCTTCCAAAGTTAACGATATTTTCAGTTTATTCCAGAAGATCTGCCACTATTATTTAAAAAATACCACTGATGAAAATGGAGCAAAATGGAGAGTTCTCTTTTTGGCCTCTAATTTTATGATATTGCTTATACAAAATCTATATAGAAAATTGATGGGGAGAGGAGGCCCTGTTATTTGGCCGTATAGATTTACTTTTCTTGCTCCACCGGATTTCTTCCAGCAAAGTTACGTATTTAAAGGAAAAAGTCTATTCAGAACCTAACAATTACCGTAGCTGATCAGTGAAGCTTGCAGGAATATCACACCACATCTATTACAGTACACAAGAACTCTTCCGCAACAGTGTGCTCAATGTGTATTAACGGAAGAGGGTGACACTTTGAGCAATTGGTACGCTGATAAATTGTACATTTTAACCCAAATGTGACTTTAAATGTGATAAGATATTAATATGCAACTATTTTTGCTATAGCAACATTTTATTGCTTCTTTTCTGTTTCTTCTTCTGTTGTAATTTCTTTTGCGCAAAGAGTTATGAACATAAATAATGGAATTCTAATAAAGCCATATAAACAAAGTCAGCTGTGTATCAATGGAACTGAATTTTATTTCTTTACCAGCATATTGAATACATTAAATGTGACGATTGCTAAAAATAAAAATTATTTATATAGGGAATTTTTGCCTACTGAATGTCCATTTAGCTCACAGCAGACTCACATCCAGCTTCCGGTGCATTATGGATGTTTTGTTTTCAATTTCTCCAGTTGTATATCACATGCAGATAACATTTGTGAATTTGATTAATTGCTTTTTAATAATAATACAGCAGTTGTTTGTTTGTTTTACATCTTAAAGTATAATCCCATTTATAATGTCCAATTACTTTCAACTCACTTGTATATAAAATATAAAATCTTCAAAAAGTAATAAAAATGTTTGAATATGGTCATTAAAAACATTCACAGAATTGGACACATTGCTTCAAGCACATTAACTCGTAATGTAAAACCTGATTCGGTGTTTCAGTGACATTGTCGAATTTCTATTATTCGAGAGTAGTGCGAGGGTGAAATTTGTGAGCAATATATGTTCTTTGAGAGCACTCCTGTTTGGCATAATCAGCACATTTAATGCCCGGGTAATAATAAATACGATTAATCTATGCTTTAGCATGAAACGCAAATGTTCCCTGAATTTTCTAGCCAGGTTCCAGGGTGGTGCAGTAAGAATAGTTGACCAATTGGAGTGTCTGGGGTCAGTCATCCATAAGTGGGCAACAATGAGGAGGTAGAAAGTCCGTTAATCGGAACCGTTCAGTGTTAAGAAACAAGATGAATTTTGTTGAACAGAGGCATTCAAGAAGAGACAAAATAGGCGATTTCAAAGTAGCTGTTCAGGTCATTTGGCTCTATGGCACGGAAATCGCCAAGAATAGCATAATGTTTAAATGTTAATGAAACAGCGATGGAGCGATATAAAATAAATCTCTACAGATATGACCGTATACTGCTCACAAAACGCCTCGGCCCAAAGGATGGATTAACTCCTGCACGTAAGAGCAAGGGCCGTCCACGATTTGCCTTTGGAGGAGGCTTAATATAAAGTAATGAGATCCAGAGAACTGGACGATCGTGGCACTGAGGGAAAATCCTCATAATTGGAGGTAGGTACCACAAAGCAACCACTAGGTAGTGGAGAAGCGGAGAAACCCTTAAAAGTAAAATGAGATTGATACCTTCCAAATCAGGCATTATTTTATAATACTGAGCATTCCATATATATATTTGTTTGATTGCTAGAGAATTGTAACTTAAGACAAAGAAAGAGCATAGGATGTCTGTGAATATAGTGCTCAAGGGGAGTACTGTGTAATTTGCGCCTCAGGTCCTATTTATAAAAGAAAACCTTACTGAAAGATCGTTTATGAGTAACTTGCCTGCGCTGAGAGCAACCGCATTCATTCTTCTCTCTACATTAACATCCACATAAAACAGTACAATTTCCAACTCCCGTATAAGACAGATGTACACCATTTTTAAGGCAAGTCAGTGCGCAGTCATTTTCAGCTTGGTTGCTATGGCGACAGTTAATATATCCCACTCCTGTCTTCCTGCCTGAGACAAATGATGGCCATTTTCTACCGCCCATCTTTTAATATAAGTGGCCATTCGCAGACGGGGAAAGCTGTTCTCCCTCGAAAAGCACGTTTGTATGTCCTTTATTTATCGACCAGAGCCATGTATGGTCTTCAGGTGTCACAGAGTGGTATTCACACAGTTTTATTACTGTCTTATTCCCTTGGCGCAGTGCAGATGCTCCACTTGCTAAGCCACAGTATATCCAATTGCACTATCATTCTTAGAAAACCAGGTTGTAGAATCACCACATTTATTTCGCTATAACATTTTTATTGCTTCCACGTGGTGCTTGTTTGTGTAACATCTCTTACTTCTGGCTATTCTTTCCGATAATCTGTAGTTTAAAAGAAACCCCATAATCTCTTCTTTTTGAAAACACATCGCAATTATTCACCATAACGTAAATCCGACATATAGAGAATGGTCGAAGGAAAGAAACGTGTTCCTGTTTGGATTGCCATAGTTTTTAAAGACTGAGAATTTTCTTGCCAGCCTTCTCGTTAGACGTTTGAATACAGTACTCCATTTTGACAATTATTCAGTAATTTCCTAGTAACATAGGGCTTTCTTGTGAAAGCAAAATTTAGCATGAAAATTCTTTTATTAAAGTAAAGTACTGCAAGGGATGGTCAAATAATCCTTCAATAATTTCAGGGAATTTTCAGCCCTTCAAACTGTTAGTAATACGTAGGAATCAACTACACGTTTACTTGAGTACATCTGTGAAAGAAGACTAAAGGTATACAAAATTCATAAACGATAGTTTCAATGAAGCTGAACGTTACAAAACTTTATATTTCATTTCTATGTAGTTTTTATAACCAACAAAATTTTGCAGCGTACCACAACGATCTAAATCCATAAATGTACTTAGCCTATACTCTGGTATACAAATGTGGAAACGGTACGTTTCAGGTAATGTTTAACCAACTAAGTGGGCGAGATAGGTCTGAGATATGAGAAGGAACCCGAACTGCTAATCTACTCATGTAGTCGATTTGTTTGCCACAGAAAGTGTGTGTCAATTCGCCTATGCTGCCAAATCGAATACTGTTAGCTTACGATATTTTACGCATTTATCTGACAACAGTGTGTTGTATATGATGCCAGCGTCTGTAAGTGTGATGAGAATGGTTGAAAAGATATACACTGTGACTTTGTGGCTTCGTAGAATTAAAAGCCTTGTTTGCCGAAATCTAAAATGCTCTTTATTACAAGTAAAACACACTTTGTACACCCCCTACAGGCTCTAAAAATGACATGTCATACAAAAACGCCATCTCTAAGGTCTCTTGTTGCTTCACTACACGTAAACATACAAAAGAATTCACTTGCGGTACACTTCAATAACTCTCAGACAGCTGCACTTTCTGTTAAATGCGGTACAGTTCAAATGTGTACACAACTCATACACTGCACAGCTGTAACTGTCCATTAAAAACTGACTCCAGCTCGCTCGTGGTGCTGGCTGGCTGTATTTAGCCAGAAGGTTTTTGCTGCGTGCCCACCCATTTTGGGTTTAACCGTAGGTAAGGTTTATTCGGGATGTTCTAGGGTAACTTGTAGGTTTTTAGGTAGGAATTAATTTTGTAAGGCTACAGTAATTGTACCTTGGGAATAAAAGGACATGATGCAATGCTAGCACCTTGGTGTTTTGTTTCTGAATTAAGGTTGGTAAAAATTTTGATGCCAAACAGCTTAGGAGAAATATGTGGAGCTCAGCTTTAGTTGCTGTTAGGATTAGCTCCTGGGTTATCTTGGGTGCCCGCAAGCCATGCGGGGTACCCGATGTAGGCTAGAGCGACGTCTAGTGGGGTCATAATCTCCCAATAATCTGACACGGGCACTTCTATGGTTGGGTAATTTGGCGTATAATTTTGATGCCCTAGGAGAAATATGTGGAGCTCAGCTTTAGCTGCTGTTAAGATTAGCTCCTGGGTTACCTTGGGTGCGGAGGTGTCTCTGTATGGGGTTGAAGGCTCTGAGGATGTGTTTGTCTTTGCATGACATAAGCACGTTCACAGCGTATTTTGCCATTACGACTCGTGGCTCCGTGGGGAAGTCTGCCATTGAATAGTGTAGGGGATAGTACAGAGCCTTCGGGGACTCCGCCTCTCACTGGTCTGAGTGTTGATGTTTTCCCCGCAACTGTGACTTTAAATGTGCGGTGTCGCAAGAAGCTGTGTAGTATGTTGATGATTTGGGTAGGGAGCCCCAGTTGGACCAGTTTATGCAGAAGCCCGGCATGCCATATCGTAGAGAAGGCCTTTTCGACATCCATGACTCCCGCTCTGACAGCCGCGGCGCTTATATACCTCCACTCATCGTTCTAGCACTCACTGGATCGCTCGAAAGCTGCCGAAGTTTCAAGGCCTTTCACGACACAGCGAGAGAAGGAGAGAACTAGCCAGACATCGGTCTCTTTCTCTCTCAGCAAGCGTTTAGCGCTGCGTGCCACTATCTGTCTCTCTCCACGCGTAGCTCCAGCTTTGCGTCACTTCAACGAAGTTATGCGATCGGCGACACTACGTAGCCCATTGCTTCAGCTCACCTTCCTCTGTTGATCCAAATAACTATTCAGGAACAGGAAAAGTTTGAGGATGTACACCTGCACAACATTTGTTTAATTAACATTAAGCTTAAAAAATAGTTACTTTTTGCGTAATTAATTATAAATTATGGGATTTTCAGGTCAGTATTCTATATTTTGCGACGTATCCCACACGTTGTACTTTTCAGCATAAAACAATGAAGTTATTTACTCCATTATTTACAGGATATATTTTAAAATTTGTAGTTGTGAAATTATTAATCAGTAATATTCGAATTCTGTAGCTCTAAGAAAAAAGAATTAAAGTTTCCCCAACCTTTAAAAATTAATCTCTGCAGTTAAATTATAAATATTAAGCTACCAGCTTATTTATCGCATCGTAATTCATTATCTGGACCAATTAATAGTTGTGGAAGTAATTTAACAATATCTATGAAGCCAGGTGTAAGACTTAAAATTTTTATTTGACTGAACCTTACACAACTCTGGATATTTTTTAAATTACGTAAGTAAAAGGCAGTTCGAAAATTACTCTTAACATTTGTACGTACCTGGTGTGAATTAAAAAAGGAACTCTCCGTTTCAGACAGCGTTCCCATCACCGAGCTTTGTTTTCTTGCATATGCAGAGAGACATTTATCTGGAACAGTGTTTTAGTATGTAGAGAGCTTAAAGTATATTTTCTGTGTGATATCGATGTGGAATATATTCCAATACTTTCTTTATACAAAACATGTTAGGTGCCAGGCAGGAAATCAAGGAAATATAGTCCATCTTTTAGCTGATAATATTTTATAGAGAATTTAATTTATTCAAGTGTTTAACACGGAGATAACACATTTCATAATATATTTCAATTTCTTTCCTACAATTTTACAATTATCATTCGCAAATGTTGCATAACTAAAAGAAATTTATTGCGGCTGTCCATTTTTATACTTAAATATTAGCTTGTATTCTTACAAAATTTAATTTATATTTATTTTACCTGGCGATATTTCAGAAACTGTATTTCGCAATATATGTAGGGCAAAATTAGGGGTTTTTCTGTTTGTGAAATGTCCTTTTCCGATTTAAAAAATTTCATAGTCCTAAGTTTAGGAAAATTAGAGAACTTTAAGTTGTTAGAGGTCTTTAGAAAGTCAATTTTGAGAAAAGAAGTCTACTGGTACTGCAGGGACAACATACATGACTGTCAGGGTTACGTCTTTGTTTCGGTTAGATAAACCCATGGCGAGGTTTAAATTAATATATTTCATTCATATTTTAGGAACATTATCAGCTAAAATAGTGGACAAGTTACTGAAGCTCATTTTCTGCTTCATTTTTGACATTGTGTGTAAGCCATGTCAAGTCAAAGTATCTATATGACTAGATAAAGAGACAGATATGTTATAGATACAGAGAGCCCGACAGACTGTAGAAAAAAAAAAACACACACATACGCACACATACACACATTATGTGTGTGCATTGTGCTAATATATAGCATTATTTATTAGTAATTTGCATTTAAGAGTCATGCAGTTTTCGGTGCTTGCAAGGGAAACCTTCCCTGATGATACAAGAATAAATACGCCACTACCAAGCACGGAACCATACAAGATGGTAGTAACAATAACAAATCAGAAAGAGAATTGAATTTCAGCTGAATTCTTCGGGAGGAGGCCGTGATAAGTAGTAGACGGGCAAGAACCAAACGGATATACTTTGACCCGAGTGATAATTATTGAAAGCAGCGACTTCAACGTGTTTTGAGAAATAGGTCATATTATCTCAGGTGTTCTTATTCAATGCAAATCCTATGAGGGGAAGATAATAATTACATCTATACGATAAACTTTATCACTCCTTTATCTATCATTCTTGTTGTAATTTGTTTTCTATCATTTATGTAATATAAAATTTGTGGCGTTTATCTGGATTATTTTCGCACATGGACTTTTAATTGCTATTATGTATACAATAATTTAATTAGTTGCATTTTCAAATGACACTAATTGCTAATTGCGAACAGTTTTGAACGGGTATTGAATTTTCTCGCCATGAATTATTGTGTAGTGATTGCTAGTCTTATTACTAATGGGTCGTGCATTTTTATGGCAGGGATACATTTTATACAATGGGCAACTAATTTTGGAACGGCCTATTAAAGGCCAGAGGGGTGTGCGTTTTTCCATAGCTATACTGCCCAAGTCTGTACTGTACACAACTGCCGCTAGGTACGGCCTCACCATAACAGGTACAGCGAGAAGAAACAAAACAGTCGTGTTATGCAACACCTGGACCTTGCGTCTGTCTGTATACACTAGCAAGATAATGCTTCACTGGTTTTGCAGCGAACTACGTTACGTTGTTTTCAACGTTTGTTTCTTGTGTCAACGGTGGCACATTTCATGGCACTGCTGTACATCTGACGTCATTCACACTTTTCATCCAGCTAACTTGTATCGTATACGAGCACATATCCCTCCAGTCTTTATGTATCATTAAATATGGCCACAGATAACGGACATGAAATGTTGCCAGAGCAATAAATATATAATTTTTTCAAACATTTTAATTGAGAAAGTAAATAATTGAGGTTTATGTTTCTACGAACTATGTAAAATATTACCTCATAGAGCAAGGACATTAGCTATAAAAGAAATAAAATAGCCTCGATCGGGTGGATTTAAACTTGTATTTACCTCCTATAAATATTTTGGGGTTAAATACATCCAGACATGTTGCCAAGCCCCATAAATTATGCTTTTTGGCAGATACTTCAACAAATAAATTAACTTTTGAATATTTGATATCTTTCCATAGGCATCTAGGTAACGTAATATTTACCCGCCTCGATAGCGTAGACGGTAGCGTGTCTGCCTCACGTTCAAGAATTTCCGAGTTCGAATCTCGGTTAGGGTGAGTTAACTAGATAAATCTTTTTCGGGTGTACTCCCTTATCCTGACGTCTGGTAACTCTAATCACTATGAAACCTGGCCTCATTTGAGCATTATTTCACCCATTTCATTCATCGTCCGATATGAATTAACGTCGGACGACGTAAAATGTAAAAAAGAACCGTATTATTTGCAACGTTCCACACAACATATTTATCGAAAATTATTTCACAGAAAAGTTATCGAAATTGTGTTATTAATAATAATTAACTCAAATAGCAAGTTTACACGTCTCTTTTAATCTCAATTACTATTAAACAACTCATATTTAATATTATGAAGCAGTAGGCAACAGTTCCCTATATTCTATTTAGTAATCTGCATGACTCAATATAGATTATAATTCTCAAATATTATTTCTTATTTTTAGCAAAGCACGAATATATTAAAGTAATTTTAAGAATAATATTTTCGTGCCAACCTTTGGGCTGACGCATAAACATTTCGTGAAATACCATCGTTAGGACGGATCTTTTATTTATGCCTTCCGTAGCTGGAAACTCTTCCAATTCATACTGAAGATACTTTACATATTAAGGACGGAAGACTATCATTTATTTCAAGATAACTCGTATAATTAATTGAATCGAACACGCAGGGTTCAACAGGTACGAAGCTGGTTGCGTGGAACTTAAAATAGAACGGTATTGTGTGGCAAGCCAAGGCAGGCAAGCACGTTATTCAGATGTTTATCCTGGGATTTGCTCACGCTAGAGCCTGGTCTTATCTCACGATACCAGCCGAAACGTCTTGGAAGGGGAAATGCCAAAATGGAGTAGAAACGTCACGTCAAAGAAGGAAACAGCGAGGTAAAGGCAGAAGCACGTCCAGATGGTGAGCATAGCCACGCAGAGGGAGATAATACGCAAATACCTGAATCTTGGCATAAGCATTTCCACGGAACGAAAATACCATTTAGCTTTGGGAACATAGCATCTGCATTTCTTGCACGTATCATATCGTTGCTCAACATACACAGTGACTGTCATAATTGTTCGGACAAGGTGGTCTGTACATATAACATGCTTGTTTTTAAAGGAAAAGTTAGTAAACAATTCAAAATTGCTATACTCTTAATTCTATGCACTTAATAGACTCCGCAGTAATTCAGTTGTCATTTTTAAAATATTTTAAAAATGCACAATACCTGTTAATTCGTTGAGATACGAAAATTCGCTCGTTAATATTTTTCGGACAAGGCATGGTTGGCAACTCAAGGCATGTTTTGCACTTGTTATGTGTTGTGCAGGGAGGTCCCAATCAGTGCCTTACTTTCGCACAAAACAAACGAATACATTTAGGAGCGAAATAAGGCGCAGAGGAAGGAACAGTACCTACATTTGAGCAATAACAATTAGTAACATTCCATCATGAAAAGGAAAAACATGTCGACAAATAGCAGATTTGTTGAACATGAAGAAGAGTACCATTAATGACATCTGCCGATATAAATATCAAAATGGGATTAAAAATTTGCTACCGACAGGTTGCCCGATGGTCCTTAAGGGGATACAGCAATTTTCAACCAATCTTGCTGAAATTCTTACTACTTACTTCTGATGCATAATGGACGCAGAATCCAAAATTTGGTTTTTATATATCCTATAGTTTTTGAGTAATTAATTTGTGAAATTCAAAATTTGGGCGACATTTAAACCGCTTCACGTAATGAAAATTTTCAAAATTTTAATTTTTCTATTTCTAAAAATATTCAGAAGGTTATGAAAAAGAAGATCTATCATATTAATTTCTTATGCTGCTTTAAGTTGCAGAGGAAAACAAATTAGGTTTGGAGAAAACATAAAAAGCCAAAACATGATTATACCATATTCAAAAATTAATATGATAAAAATCTTTGTTTGCTTTATAAGAACATGTGTTGAAAATTTTAGAGGGACTGCATCAAAACTGCATCGTATGGAACATTTTGAATGACAAAAAAATGTTGAAAAAACTATACATGAGTAAATTTAATTTTAAAATCCAAAACATTTTCCTTCTCAGCTAAATGCCTTGAAGTAGACTAAAACCCTCCAGATAGATAATCTGGACCCTCTTGCCTCTTCTTTCTCTCTTCTGCAGCAGCTTTCTTCATCTTCAGTATCCTTCTGGATGTTTTAGAAGTTACTTTCGCAGAAATTGCTGAATAAAGTAAGCGTAATTGGTCCTTCCCTTGGCTAACTTTTAGAGATGCTGGTGAAATCTGTGTCCATTATGTCTGACTGCAGCCTGAGGCAGAACAAACAAAATTGAATTCACTGATGGTTGATGCCACGGCAACCTGAAGTCTCTTCTTTGAAACAAATATTTCTTTTGGGCAATTATGCCATATCATGTTATGTAAACCTTCATTTGCATTTTGTGTCTTATCCAATGTACATTTCCTTAGGATTTTATCTGATGCCAGTCTTTGTTACACAGGCCTTGGTTTTCTTACATCAGGCTTCAAGTATGTTCCCATTGTTGTGTTATGTTTAGGTGTTTCTTCCCATGTATCGTTTAGCCCATTCATGATCCTATGTACACAGTCAAGGTCAGTTGTTTCAAAGAATGTTAAACCTATAACCTCTAAAACAGTTTTATGCACGTTTTGATGTGTGAAATACTTTTATAAATGTTAAATGGCACACTAAAACTCATCAATTATATATAACCAGTATGTAGTTTAACGAGAAACACAAGAAAATCCCGACCGTTAGAAACTCACACAAAAGCAAAATAATAGACATTACTACCTGCTTTAAATGTTTGTAGCCAGTGTTTTGTTTCCATGGTACCACATATTGTAAGAAATAACCATTATACCAACACACAAAATTCCACCAGAAACTTTGCCCGCTAATTTCAAATGTATTAATTTAGTACATTCAATCGAACTCAAATGACAGAATTCTGTGAATCCAAGGGCCGGCATGCACGTGCCCAGGGCATTTAAATTGTCATATGAGGGTATTTAAATGCCTGAAACTCATAATTTTAGTTGGATTATGATACTATACGGTTAAAAATATTTTATTACCTCAAAAACAAATGTTCTCATATTTTTAGGCAATTTCGGTGCTGCATTCCCTTAATAGGAAAAGTAGAGGGCAATGATACGCAAAGTGAAAAATAATCCACATCTTACTGCAACTGATATTGTTACTGAGGTTGCGAGTGCGTTTGGAAAGAGGATAAGCGCAAGCACAATCCGAAGGGTGGAAAACAGAGAAACTTATCATGGACGAACTTCAAGAAAAAAGCCCCATGTCAACAAAATTAATAGAATCAAGCGGTAGAGATTCGCTAAGGAGTACCTCAGCAAAGATATGGCCTGGTGAAAAACAATTGTTTTCTGCGAGGTGTCAAAATTCTACATTTCTGACTTGGATGGGTGAATTATGGTTTGGAGACAGCCCGATAAAGAATTTGAAGAAAGATATAAACAGGCGACAGTAAAATATAGAGGCGAATACGGGGCTATATGTCAGCTGAAAGGGTAGATGAGATAGTTTTTATAGTGGGACATATGAATCACCGCCAATATCTTCAGGTTTTATAAGATAACCTGAAGAATAGTTCAAAAAATATGGGCATAGGAGACTGTTTTATATTTAGCAGGACAATGAGCCAAAACAACGGCCCATAATGTACGACTATGGCTTTTGTCTTGAAGTTGTGAGTTCTCCCCTACAGAGTCCCGACATCAATCCAATTGAGAATCTACGGAATATACTAAAAAAGAACGTATAAAAATTTCCCATTCGCTTTTAAAGATGGTGTGAGGAGGTGACTGCAAGGGGAATGGAACAAATTGCCCCGTTCTAGCACTAGCAAGCTGGTGGAGAGCATACCGAGAAGGCTGACTGAAGTGCTACGTAGGAAGGGAACAATCACCAAGTATTAATATTCCCACATGGCCTCCATTCTCTCTGTTTGTTTGGAACTTATATTTTTTGTCCGAATACTTTTCAATAGGAAATTTTGTATTACTATAATTATATTCATACGTTTTTTTTTTAAATTTACGTCATTAAGTCATATCGGACGATGAATGAAATGGGTGAAATGATGCTCAGATAAGTCCAGGGTCCATGAAGCTTTGAGTTATCCGACAGTCGTCTTTAAGGATAAGTGAAAACCCTGGAAAAAGCCTTATCCAGATACATCACCCTGACCGAGACTTCTTGACCTCACTCGGGACCTCTTGAACGTGAGGCAGACACGCTACCATCTACGCTACCGAGGCGGGCTTTATTTTAGTTATCTGTACGTGTAATTTTATACTCTGAAGTGAGCAAAATGGAATAAAATAGGTATGTTGTTAAACATATAACAGCTATATTTGACCGAAAAAATCTGACAGTCACTGTATAAAATTTAGCATACCACTTATTTTCATCCTACACCTATCATCTGTTGGTTGTTTTCGGTATACCTTTCTGCTTTTATTTATTCGATCATATGTTCACTTTTTAGGCAATTATAAATAGCACGAAGTCCACGTTTGTGAAACTAGTGACATAAACTACATAACTATAAACTTGAAAAAATTCACAAAAATATTTTACTTCGATAAAAATACATTTCGCTTTAAGTACTTAAGGTCGGTATTACGTATTAAATATGCAAATAACGATAGACTGCATTTTACTCAGCATAAATTAATTGTTTCACATATTCCAAAATTAGACTACATTTATTACTATAGTATGTGTGAAAATCTATTTACATTTAGTGTCTTTTCTTTTTTGTAATTAAAATAAGATTTCCTAATTTTTGACGTAATCAAATATTAAGCTATACTAGCCCCAATTTAATTTATTTCTTCGAAGCAATTGGAAAACCGATAGAGTGCTAGCATGAATCACTGAATATAAATGAATAAACGAATGGATAAATACCAAATAATAGTGACAGATAACCTGAATCTTATGATTAAATATTGCAGTCCCTGCAGTCTTCTATTGCCAGTACTAAGGCAAAGAGGAACTAAGACAAAGAGGAACTAAGACTCGCAACAATATATGGATCAAAAATAATTTATAGACCAGCATCTTTATGAGCTTTAGGTTTTATTTTCCTTTTCACAGAAGTTCACGTTTTTACCATTAGGGCATTACTCCACAAAATGTCACTGAGCATAAAGTTGCTAAATAAGTATTTCCGTTTTTGGTCCATAAAATTACAGTTAAAAATTTAATTTAAAACTCCTTTTTAAAAATATTTTCTTCATATTTGCCCGAGAGATCCTATGGAAAATTTTACAATAAATGTGATAAGTTATTCACTTTACTATTCACATTCACATTACTATTTAAATTCCTATATAAAATTATATGTGTAATTCTTTTTATATTTTATATTTATGTTCTGTTAGTCTTTTTGCACCTTGTTTATATGCAAGAAGCTCGAAACAGATTTTTCTTTTCACTTCACTCGGAGTGTTGGACTTCTCTTTCGTCGCATTCCAAGCAGCACTGCCTATACATCACAACTGCCATAACAGATTTATTTGTAAAACATAATTTGTAACCATAGTTCATGTCACATCAACATAAGTAACTCACCCTCGCCCACGACACACTTGGCCGAGTAATGGCCACAGGAGCTTCGAGAGCGTTTGCCGGCGGTTGGGTAAGAAACATCTAAAACAATCCTCTTATCTCCCAATAGTGCCTCTGGGATTTACGTCGGGTAGTAGCACCACGCTTTTTATCTTTTCAACCAGAGAGTAAGGTGGTTCTGAAGAAAACCGAAATCTTATTAGATAAGCTCGAATCAATCCTGTGTCAGAATGTCCAAAGCGATAGTAAAAATAAAACTGGCACATCCAATGACATAACAAGCACTGAGTGCGAATTTGTAACACTGGAAAGTAAAGACAATCATTTTAATTCAGTTAATTTTGGAGGAAAAGAAATATAAACCTGTGATTAACAGTTTACTCTCATCTCATAAAAAGTCAGATTATTAGGTATATGAAAAGGTTACTGAGAAAAAGTAACCAAAATTGCTAAAGTTCCAATATTTTGTTTAGAGTTTCAGAAAGAGAGGAGACAGAGAAAGGGTAGGGAGACAGAAAACTACAACTGGTATTATAATAACTTGTGTAACTGATTTACTGAAAGTAATATCAATACCATGCAGACTTCCTGGGCTTAGTGCTTGCTCAGATACATCTTGAGTTTTTATTCTTCTAACTTCAAAGCATGGGTAAGTTTATAATATTTTATAATTCCAGAGGCTGTGGTTTTTCAAGTTAGGTTTATCTTAAACCAGACCAGTTTGGTTGTAGGATATAGATGGTGGGATGTAAGAGTTACATCAGATGGTCCACATGCTCCCTCCTTCACGTAAGCAGATATCTACGCAAGTTCAGTTAAATGCAGGGCAGTGGGTCAGCTGATATTTTTAGCCCAGATAAACTTGTTTAACTCCTCTAATTCCTTGTTGTAAATAGATGAAATGTATTTTAAGCAAACATTCGATGAAAAGTACTATTAGAACAGGTCTCTATGTTTTGTGCCTCGGAACTGCAAACTTAAGCTCGAAAAGTATTGTCGCCGAGGCATTGTTGTGCGGCGGGCCGCGGTCGGCACGTGGGCGTGGAGCTGGACGCTTGCCGACATAGAGAGGGAAACAGAGAGAAAGAGACAGAGATAGTCTGGAATTTTCCACTGCCGTCATGATTGTTATCAAACAATCCACTGAATTCTAAAATAACTAATGGAGGTGTAAAAGCGCCAGAGCTGTCAGAGCGGAGTCAATTGTTAGTGAGTTGGTAATTACATGTGCAGTTATTTGAAATGTACCGTAAGTAATTTATTTCATTTGTTTACGTGTGGTAAAGCAACGAGAGACCTTTGAGACTGCTTTTGTATATGTTACGTTATTCTGATGCTCTCAGGGTTTTACAAAATGCGTTTTACTTGTAATAAAGAGCAGTTTAAATGTATGCAAACAAGGCTTTTAATTCTACAAACCCACATTCACGGTATGATAAATATTAAAGTTGTTATGTAAGTTCAGAATCGTATGAGGATGCTACAAAATATTTTAAAAACTGCATTCCATACTAAAATTGGCTGGAATAGTTTTCGAAATTTTTATATTCTGAACATGCTTTGATTAATTTTCCATAAATATTTTATGACATACGAAATGTTAACAATTCGGACTATATCTTTGCATAAAGTGGTTATCTCAGCAAACAATAAAAGTATTTTATATAAATTGCATGCTTTAACGAAACCTAGCATTTTAAGTATTAAGGTTGTGATTATATTTTACATTTTTCCAGCTGATTAATGGTCATGCAGAACTAAGATGACTTCAGAAGTCTAGAGATACTAAAATTAAACTTAGGGTGCTTATAAGATGCTTATTGTAGACCATATACCAAAATGAGTTTATAAGTCAATACATTTCTTAAGTGAACAGAATAATGATATTGATGTTCAGATTCAAGAGCTGGTTGCCCTAAATATAAGGAATGAGCGTGACGTTTCATGGGAAGACTCTCGAGCCTGACTGAGTATAGTTTTGCATCCAATACTTCAAAGTATAACTTTGTACTCAAGACACTGTTGCACTCTGCGTGTGTGCAAATGTAGTAAAACACTTTCATAGTTCCGCACATAAAAATTTATAGCTTCCAGAAGTAAGTCAACATGTGAAGAACTTATGGTGTCAATTTCAGTTACTGAAATATGCGGGCACGAGGTTATAATAATATTTATGTGCTGCTACAGATACTTATTCTTAAGCAATTAGAGTAGATGTTTTGACGTACCCCTTTTCTCAGCGCTTAATAATTTGATGTTACTGGAAATGAAATGTGTAGTGAATAACGCCCGCTTTTACTACATACGGCACCGCAGGCGATGACACTGATGATACATGCGATGAAGATGGAGTACCGGTGGAATGAGATGGTGGGGGAAACCGGAGATCCCGGAGAAAACCCGTCCCAGCGCCGTGTTGTCCATCACAAATCTCACTTTGCGGTCGCCTGGGATCGAACCCGGGCCGCCTTGGTGAGAGCCTAGCGGTCTAACCACTGAGACACGGCGCGGCCTGATGTTACTGGAGGACTGTACTGTCTATGAGGATGTAAATGAAAGCCTTTCTAGATAATCACCGAAATTTTAAAATTGAATTAAAATATATATCTGATAGGAAAACATAATCTATTCTATTGAGCTTCTATATACTGAAAATTAAACAGTATCTGCTAACAAACTTATTAATCTTATTTATGTTAACTTTGAAAGCATAATTTTGAACATTGAGCATTTAATTTCACAAAGAGGTATAGAATCTTACTGAAATTAAGTGAGCCTGCCTTTTATAATTTATTAGTTGCCTAAGTCTCTGGAATTAAATGATCTGAAAAGGGATCAGTAGAATTAGTCTTCAGTGCCTTTTTTCCACTAACGCCTGAGGTAAGTTATTTGAATTCTTTGTTAAAGCTTAATATTTTCCATAATTTCTGAGGCTTTAAAAGGAAAGCGAAAACATGAGTTGAACAGTTGAATCCACTGAAAACATGCTCGATTGAGTACTAAAAGTATTAAAAATGTCCCTAGCAGTCTTTTTCATTATTCAGGCAAGCCTCTATGGGAACATATCACATAATCTAGATAAATGCAGTTAAATTAACGATAAGGTGATGAGGTCTAACTTACCCAGGTTTTATAATTTTGTTGGAAGTAGCCTCTTCGTTTCTATATTATTTGCAAGAGAGTAGGCTTCTAACTTGGTTGTCTCATGCATTTTCAGTAATATTGATGACAATCCATTACCTGAAAATAAAAAAGGACACATTAAAATCTAGGAAGAGGCATAATACGTTAGAAGTTAATACAAGGAAGAAAAATATTAATTTTCCGAACACTGCTTTGGCTGTTGCACACGCAACCAGTTTATGCAGGGACCGATATAAAAAGACTTCTAAAGCATATATATGTCTGTCATTCAGAAGTGTTCCTAATAATGCATATGTATCTTCGACCGCTCTGTGCATGTCTTTCATGGCGATCCTTGTACGATAATTGTATACCGTAAAGTGTGTGATATCCAACCCATACCATGTTCCAAACCAAAGTGCCTTAGCCACGCCCAGTCCCGCTCTCCTTACCTGTTTCCATCATTCCAGTTTATTTGTGCCCTGTAACACCAAATTTCCTTAATAAATACTCAATTAAGACTCCCCACCAAATGCTCTAACGAGGGCAGTCAATGAGGTCTTGGGAGTGAGTTTGTGTGGTTTTTGCTGTTTTCAAACAGGAAACGTTAGGAAGTGTCTGCATTCTTTCGCCTGTCGTAAATCCGGATCCGGGCACTCGTGGTACCTCTGACATTACGAGGTGAACCTCGGGCCGAACTGCCGAGCCCCTCTTGTTGGGGAGCTGTTCGGATTGGGCTGTACTCGAGGAGGCAGTGTGTTCCTGACACCTGTATCTCCGGGCAGGCCTCGGCTGCCTGGAGGGGGGTAGAGGGTTGCCTCAGAAGTCCCAGGTGCTAACCTGCATAGCTAGTAGAAGGTGTGCTAGATCATCAGGCAGCCCCACCGAGATTTTCGGTAGTCTTCCCTGCGGGGTTGACGCGCATAAGTGGCGTATCACCTTCCATCCCGTCTTGAAGTTGTTGTCGATGGGGTACGGGGCTTTTAAGGAAACCAGGTAGTGCCCTACGGAAAGACCCCTGGAGTAATTCTTACTCCCAGGTTGAGGGAAGGCAGTCTTCGGACAATTGGGTAGATCCTCTGAGCATCAACGTCTTTCGAGTCTCTCCCCTCATGCCCACCAGAGGTTATGGTAGCAGCAAAAAGGCCCTAATGGCTTACGTACGGTGCTCTGCACGGTTTGCGGAGACTTCTCGGTCTGTAGAAACATTACTTCGTTAAAGCTTACCGGCGTGATTTGGAACTTACGTTCCGAGGGAATACTTAGTACGAACATTATCTCTGTAAAAGTTAGGTAATTAAATGGAGATAAAGTATTGCATTCATATTTACTGGTATCCACAAGGAATATAGGCATATTCAAGAAATGGAAGAGAGATGTCTACAAATCGCTGCAACAGAGTTTTAATAATACAAAATATTACGTTACTCAAGGAAACTTCTGTTAGGAAACACAGTGTAAAAATGCCTTCATTTTAGGATGCCAATGGTTAACGAATGAAAATGACAAAGAGGACAAAAATGCAGAAGATATTATACTGAATGGAAAGAACAGAATAAAGGGAAAGTGAGAGAAATCCAACAATGAAAGGAAGTCAGAAGGGATATAAGCACAGATGAGAAAAGGTTTTAATATATTACAAAGAACCAAACAGAGAGAGGGCAAACGGAGGGAATAATAGCCTGCCTGGAATTCAAGGAAATATCAATGTGAAAATGAAAGCTGACTGCGGTGAAGACAACAAAGGCTTCGCGTTAACCTGATGCCTGTACCCGACATAGCAAATATGTAAGTTAAGATCTGTATGCAAAAGGATGTATTGCACTTTCGACATATGATATTTATTCGAATATCGTAAATGTGAACCCATAGAAACAACTTTAATATCAGCCTGTACGGAAAAGGGATTTGATGCAGATCCACGTTTCCTTTTGCATTTGTAATAGGATAAGTTCACATTTTAGAAACACACTTTTAAACCTTAGGTATTCTCTCAGAGTCAGATTCACCTTAGCAATGAAAGGTGCCAACCATGTTAGTTAATGCATATTCAGAAGTTCATTATTGTTCCAGGGCTCTTCATTTCTTAGGTTAGTACTTGACACATGTCCATTGCTACAGCACATTTCACACAGGTTGAGAAGGAAAGCATTGTATTCGTGTCAGATGTGAGAACAAGCGCTTGGCCTTTTGTTTCTTGGCATGTTATATTTTCATTTATTTGTTGAAAATGCCTTCATATTCAAAAACAAGATTATCATTTAGAGAAAGGCCTTTGGAAATTTTCGTTTATAAGGAAATGCAACCTCAAGGAAATACTGTATTAAGGGCTTCATTTAGTCGGAACTTGAGAGGCGACTAGGGGAAAAATTGATGTATATATGCGTTAAAGCAGACCTTGAAAATCTTACGTAAATCATCCTTAAATTCCGACCACTTCCGAAGCAAAGATATGCCGTAGCACACGAGCCCACTGACATAATGTGAGATGTTGGGGTCCGTTTTCTGTTTTCTGCGAGTGTCATATATATCTAACTGATATAACTTGAAATACCTTGCTCCTCCAATCTCCTCTCTCAGGTACTTCTTTCATTTCTCCTCTCCTCTCTTGGTATGAAATGATACCATTACCGACTTAAGTGCACAATTTCATTGATGTTACCTATAAGAAATAAATTTGATGTGCTCAGCTCACATGCGTTTCTCTACTCAGATCCTGTCCACATTAATTTTGCAAACTTACACTCTATATTCTTCTTTTATTCGACATAAACATTTGAATAAATGATTTTATTATATATTTTCTTGAAGTTACAATAGAATAAGTGAGATGCAGTGTGCTTTAAGCTGTTACTATGTAATGTCTCTGAAATCCCGTTCTCATTACATAGCCAAAAACGGGAAGGGAAAAAAGGGGAAAAATAATGAACTTTTAGTTAAACAGATTTAAAATATCAACCAATACAGAAGAATATCTTATAAACTAGGCTACAAAGCATATTTAATATAAACTGCGTATTTTGACGAGATGCACTTCTTTTTCGGTTTAACAGTTATGCAAAAGTGTCAAAATGACGATATCTTCAGATGGTTGAAGCTGCAATATATGTGGCGAACAAAGAGTTCTACATTGTGGCGCCAATTTGTAGCAATTATATTGGCGAGCAAAGAGTTGCACTTGGCGATACAGTTTGAAGCAATATAATGTGTGGCTCAGGTTAAAGCAATGAGGTTAATCACAGGTTATGCGTGGATATATATGAGTAGGATAGTTTTAATGACACTGGAATGCCCGTTTGAAACTGGTTTAATGACTGCCTCTTTTATTATTACATTAAATTCGAAGTTGCCGACCAAGGATTACCAATATCACTGTTTAAAGTTACTGAAGGCCGAATGCTTATTACTCGATCATTTCTAGTCTGCCTGGTCCAAGACAGAAGTTGACCATCCTAATCGGCCTCACGTCATGGACTTTTTTAATGGCTTGCCAGTCACAAAGTGTCCTCACAGCTGCATGTGAGTATGTCGTTTTTACTTTCTGGAAGCCCATTATTCAACCAAATATTCCCTTTGTGGCTATTTTTCCACGCCATTATGAATGGTCCGAAGAATACCCTATTCAACAAGTCAAGTGTTATACTTTAGAAATCTGCTATGGGCACTGTTTCTTACATTTCTTTTGTTATAACAACTATTCACCCCAACTTCTATTCGACTCAACTGCCATTATACGTGTTGTAACAAAGAACCAACATTCCTTTGAAATCCATCATGATTCTTTATACATTGCAATTCTTAATTTCAGTATCATGGTATTCCCAGGAAATTCCAAATACTCAGCTCATTTCTCGGGTATTTTAAATCATAATTGTTAAAGCAATTTCTTAAAATATCAAATTTGTAAACCATTTCTATGTTGGGGTAGTGAACTTGCAGTTCTATTTGGGTTTTAACCTACATTTTGTATTTGTTTCATGTTGATCACACACACACACACACACACACACACACACACACACACACACACACACACACACACACACACACACCACAAACACACACACACACCACACACACACACAAACACACACACACACACGTACATACGCATACACATACAATCTGATTAAAGCTCACAGGTTATGTATATTTTATGAAGTTAATCCGAAACGGCGTCTGGGCGAATTTTCTCCGTGTTTCCTGCAATTCATCCCGGAAACTGTCCATAGCTTTCTTTTCATCCACTGCACTGACATTGCATACTCTTCATTGACAAACTCGACATTCCACTTCTTCAACCTTACATCAGGCATTTGCGTACTCCCCATTTCGGACATTTTATCAGATGAAGGGCTCCTGGGCCCTTCAAGAGGGGTCTAACCTCAGGCATCCACTTGCCATTTGTACCTAAGTCCTGAGGAGTGCAGTCGTTTATACGGGGATATATTTAAATTTAAAATGCACTTCCTTTTTTAAACGTGAACACATTTTTACGACCACGTAAAGAGACTGAAATTTAGAAGCTACCACATAGGTACCAACTAAGGATCGCACTATCGCTTAAACAGCTTAAGCCTCCCGTATACCGGTATTCCCAATGCGTAATAATAATCGACTATATCGATTAACATAAGATAGAAAGAAAAAATAAAGAGTTTCTGCGAAAAGCTTATATAATTGTGGGTAGAGAAAATTTTCTGAGTACCTACAACGCATATTCTTCTTTCTTCATTTGTTTCTAGTAACGAGGAGTAGCATGATGATACGATGATGACCATTTTTTCTGTATTTTACATCCTGCTACGTTAACTAATATCGGACGATGAATGAAATAGGTAAAATGATGCTCAATGAGCCCAGGGTCTATAGAGCTTAGGGTTACCCGACATTCGTCTTTGAGGATAAGGGAAAATCCCGGAAAAAACCTTATCCAGGTAACTCACCCTGATCGAGATTCGAACTCGGGACCTCTTGAAACTGAGGCAGACACGCTACCACCACGCTACCGAGGCGGGCATGATGATGATAATAATGATAATATTAATAGTAATAAGTATCGGATGATCCAGTACTCTTTACTCTTACATTTTTATATGTATTTACATATCTGAGCTCAAATAATTAGTGTTGACAGCATAAAAGCAATCAACAATCACGCGGTAATGTTAACCGTATTTTTGGCGAGATGAAATATTCTGTAAGGTTTTGCGATTTTAGATAAAGGTATATTAAACTAAAAGCCTATGACAAATATAAAGAGTATTTTAAATCACCATTGGGGTATATCTCAAAATGAAATTGTGATTGTGAATATTAGTTGTTTAGGAACATAAATGACATGCCAGAATAATGTTATGGTAAAAGCAAAAGGGAAAGAGGAGGCAACACAGAGAGATACTCGGGTATTGCGACCTTCAGTCAGATCTGTTGCCGCAGACACCGCTACAGGAGAAATGAAAGACTTGAGGAAATCGTAGGAGGTCATTTGGCCAGGAAGACTGACCACGGAGACGTGCAGAAGCTCTAATAAGTGCTCAGAACTTTTCATCCCTGTGTCGAAAGGATTCATTCTCCCACAATGCCACCCAGAAATAGCATTTACCATGTGCAAGTATCCGCACCATCTTTCCGAAAAAGCATAAACTACGGGCCTGAAAGCACACATGAGGAATGGTTAGGTGAAAAATATTATTTCTCACAATATGATATTTTAACTTATGGTGCTATTTTATGAAGCTCCACCTTGTGGCGACTTTTGAAGAAGTTTTCTTTGTATGTATGTCGTTTTTGTGAAGTCGCAGAATAAACTCTCATAGAATTATGTTTCCAGTTGAGATATAAAGGAAAAGTTTAAAGCTGAAAAGGGATTTTGTACTTTTCTCATGTTTGTAGTCTCGAATCAAGATGAGGAAACTTTACATTGTTTATGGAATAACGCTATTTCTATAATTTTTTCCACATGCTCTACTCTATCAAGTAAATATAAAGTACAGTATTAACATTTTTAAATGAAAAAATTGTCGGCATCTCTTATCGAGTAGAACAAAATTATTAAATAGCTTTTAATATCAATTAAAGTACATCTTGTTTCCTTGGCGTCTTTTCGTAAATGACAAAAGCACATATTATCTCTTTTAAATCCTTTTCAGAAGAACATACAATTATTAAATAACTTTTATATGTAAATTTTAAAATCACGTCTTAACACTCGGCGTCTCATTTGAAGAAGTAAGATTACTGATTGACGTTGCCTTAACGACAAACGACTGCACACATATTTCATATACATAACTCACTCTATATTGCACGTCCTTCTTTCACTTATTAATTAATCTAGTTCAAATAAAAAACAATTCCAATGTTTCATATTGATTTTTTCTTAAACATTTTCAAAAAATAAATTTAGAAGAAACCGAGATACCTTCTTTTGTGCGATGAGTCCAAAGGTGCACGTATACGCATGCGCAAGCAAACAGCTGGTTCTGGCGCTGCAGCCAACATAAGAAAGATATGTAAAACTTGTAGCCAACCTCTGCAAAAATGCCCCAAACATAGGTGACGTAGTCCTTGTGCAAAGGAACATCGTTTGAGCAGGCTAAGTTAGCGCCCAGCCAAATTTTGTAACTCATGTACTTCTTTGCACATAATCCTACGACACGACGACAATGAAGGGTTTTTTTTTTTTTTTTTTTTTTTTTTTTTTTTTTTTTTTTTTTGTAATTATACGTCCTCCAACATTAAGTCATATCGGACGGCGAATGAAATGGGTGAAATGATGCTCAAAATGTGTCCGGGGTCCATGGAGCTTAGAGTTACCCGACATTCGTCTGTCAGGATTAGGGAAAAGCCCGGAAAAACCTTATCTAGGTAACTCGCCCTGACCAAGATTCGAACTCGGGACCTCTTGAACGTGAGGCAGACATGCAGCCATCTACGCTACCGAGGTGGGCGATAGTGAAGTGCTCCGTAGGAAATACATATATGAGCTCACGGACTGTATCGGACTGGTTCGGCTACTGCCGCGAAGTGTGCATGATGCCAAATGACTCCAAGTGTAATGCAAAGAGGAAAATTGGCGGTCCCGGCCATGTCGTTCAAATCGACGAGTGCAAAGCAGGACGACGCAAGTTTCATCGTGGGCGCGTCGTAGAGGGCAACCGGATCTTGGGAATGAACGACGTGGAAACAAATGAGGTGCGGATGACGATACGCCTCAACAACAGGAGGGATGCAAATACGCTCTACAGTCTAATTGCAGCGCCCACGATGAAACTTACGTCGTCCTATTTTGCATTCGTCGATTTGAACGACGTGGCCGGGACCGAAAATTTTCACCCTTGCAGTATACTTGGTGTCATTTGACATCATGCACACTTTGCGGCAGTAGCCGAACCTGTCCGATACAGTCCGCGAAATCATACTTTTAGTCTGCTAGATAGTGTAATTGCGGGAAAAGTAAGACAGTTGGCAGCATTGCTTGCAGTGGAGAAACAAGCAGAGTTTGGCTTGCACTGAATTCTTCAGTATGGCTACATTACGCAGTAAGCAAATAAACAAACAATTAACGTTAAAAGAATGCCCTCCAAGAGGAAATTGTACAAAAAGTAAAGAAATTATATTAAGAATCATGGTTGTATGTGAAGGAACTAGAAAAAAATCGCCGTGTCGCATATTAGAAAGAAGAGCCGAAGAAACAAATATAAAAATAATGATATTTTGGGCTTTAAAATTAATAGCAAAGAGAATGGAATGAACGCCTGTCATATTGCGAAGTCTAGGGGAATCGAACCGGTGGCCTTCTGAATAAGAGTTGTGCATGTTCTGCGGTGCCACCTCGCTCGATATGTTACAAAGGCATTTCAGTTGCTCAGAGTAATGACGGAAATATGTTCAAAGTGCGGCTTCAGAATTGAATTTTCCAGTCTGGGTCGCTCATTTACACGGTATGTGTAAAAATAAAACTCATCCCCTGCAAGGAAGAAAGAATGTGCGAGGAGCATGTGTTCTCAAACATAAACTCAGTGGATTGGAACGTGCTGCAGACAGTATGTGCCATAAACACTTTTCTGTAAGTTGTGCGATGCGCTTTTTCATCTTTTCAGCAACAACAGTTATTGCCGAGATAGAGACAGGGCTAAGTGAAGAAGACAGCATTGTCATACGTGTTGACAGTTTGGGGTTAAAACTTGGTGAAGGCAATCGTCTTCTCCAGACTTCGCCTTTCTTCCCTGAAAGTGACAAGATATAAGGGAAGACTGGGGCACACACACACTTACGATATACAGAGATGTCACTAGATGCGGAGAAGGGACGACTATAGCACGCCATCGTGTTCTAACTTTTTATATCAGCCATTCTTTCTTTACTCAGCAGCGCCCTGCCTTCCTTTAGCCTGGCCTCATATAAGTTGATAACCTGGGATTTTCTGATTCACTTATCTGAAGCTTGGAGCTTACCTGAACCTAATTTTCAGCAAATACCCTCAAGGATAAGTTTAAAACCAATCAATCAAGCAAAGAATTTTTCACCCAAGAGCATATACCTACTTCACCGAAAATACAGCTTCCTCCTTCTTTCTTGTTTTACCGTTCTGTTTATTTCCACAATGAATGGTGTCTTCTGGTGTTTTTTAATGCTCGGCTTTTCCCCATTCAGCAGTTTATTCTTATGGAACACTTGCCTAGATTCCCATGGTCTTACTAATCAGTAGAAGCACTTTTTAATCCTTAGCTAATGATATCCAAAATATGAGGCATGTTTTTTTTAAGTCAGTACCGTTTTGCGATTCCGCCGCCGCAGTGCTACGGTCGGCGCATGCGCGCTGGTTACCAACATCACTTGTCTACGCACTAACGCCATTACAGTCTGACTCTTCATTGTATACGTTGGGTATTGGGTGTTTAAGGTGCCTCCGACAATCAAGAGTCCAGCCTATTGTGAAGTACGGGCTGTTATACGCTTTCTTAGTGCTAAAGGCTTAAAACCGATCGATATTCATCGTGAGATTTGTGAAGTTTACGGAAAAAACATTATGAGTGATGGAATAGTAAGGAAATGGGTGAGAGCATTTAAAGATGGCCGCACAAATGTGCATGATGAAGAACGGAGTGGCGTCCTTCGAACGTTACTGAAGATTTGGTGCAGTAAGTGGTCGAAAAGCTGAGAGAAAACAGACGATTTACAATTTCATCATTGTACGACTATTTTCCTCAATATTCTCGTAGTGATTTATATCGCATTGTGACCGAGAACTTGAAGTACCGGAAATTGTGTTCACGTTGGTTTCCGAAAATGTGGACAGATTTGCACAAAACCCAACGTTTAGGCAGTGCATTGACTTTCCTTGAGCGGTACAACAATGAAGGTGAAGATATCTTAAACCAAATTGTTACTGGTAACGAAACATGGGTGGCCTACGTCACACCAGAAACGAAACAAATAACCATGGAATGGCGACATTCATCATCACCCACAAAAGTGAAGTTCAAGCAAACAATTTCTGCCTGGAAAATCAATTTCACAGTTTTCTTGGGACAGAAAAGGAGTATTGCTAGTGAAGTTTCTGCCTCGTAATGAGATAATCAATGCAGCGTCTTATTGTGAGACATTGAACAATCTGCGCCGTGCAATCCAGAACAAAAGACGTGGCAAGTTGAGTAAGGGTATCGTTTTCCTGCATGACAATGCCCGTCCATATGGGGCTAATCGGACCAAAGATCTCAACAAATCTTTTCAATGGGAAACTCTAGATCATCCTCCATACAGCCGGCGCCCAGCGACTACCATTTCTTCCTGCACTTGAAGAAACATCTGGGCGGTCGGCGTCTTCAAGACGATAACGAAGTCAAAAAAGTTGTAATACAGTGCTTAACACGTCAGGCGGCAGAATTTTATGAGGAGGGTATTCAAAAACTGGGGCCACATTATGAGAAGTGCCTCAATATTCACGGAAATTATGTAGAAAAGTAGATTAAGGTACAGGCTTTCATGTAAAAATAAAATTATTGCGATATCTATGCACGTCTCCTTTTAATTCCAAAACGGTACTGACTTAAAAAAAACATGCCTCGTAATTTATAATCTGTGTCAAATACAGTTCATTCTTTATATTGTTGGCTCGCGAATTGCGCGTTTGAATTCTCTGCGCACTGTTTATTCCCTGAGTGTTTTCCCTAATCGGGATAACTATTCATGAGTAATTATATATAAAGGTGTATTTAGGAGTACTTGCTTTGGGAAGAAATGAACTGCACGAAAAGTACTCTGTTGTAGAAAAAGTTCCTATTTTTCTACCTGAAGTTAGGCATGCTGGTCTGACCTAAAGCATAGTTTCAAACGTGATTCTTTGTAACCTTTGCTTCTTTTTCTACCTTCTCCTGTGCCTTTTTTTGTGCTTTTGCAACTTCCAGAACTGTTCACATCCCGGAGTTATGGACGCGGTGAAGATAGAAATGTTATAAAAATATGAAGACTGAATTTTTCAAGAAGCTTGCTGTTAAAAGAGAAAATATCTGAGTTCCCTCGAGGCTTCAGAATGTTCTTTTGAACTTTCTTTCTTTCCACTTTGTTGCTCATATGACGAAGAAGAAACGGAATTTGAATGCATAAGATGAGAGACGATATTTATTATTTGACAGCGTCATTATTGACTTACAAGAATAATAAATTTATAAGGTAACGGTAGGAAGATAGATGAATATTAGAAATAAATAATCTTCGCGTATGAAATTTAATGCATAATGCGAGGAGCAAGTGCAAAGTGTGTCAGAAACTTAAAGTCTTTAGCGAGTCCCGTTTTAAAGGACAGCAATTAAATTGATTAGCTTAAAGTGCACTTGAAAGCCCGCTATCTTCCAAAGTGTGATCGATTATCGACAGTCTTTATCACCCAAAACCTGCGCCTGGGTCACATTTAATTGGTGGTTGTAGCCAGAGGAGCCCTCACTTAATAATATTTCAATGACTTGCTGCAATTAAGTTTCACACTGTTGTGGAAAAACTTCTTTTAAAGTGAGAAGGTACTTCACTTGGGGTTAAAATTCACTTTATTTTATTTTTACATTTTATTATGTCATCACTCTATATTACAAATATATAGGTAAAAAGTTCTTTGGAGAAATATTTTATACGTATTTTGCTTATTATATTAGTGGTTGTTAAGTTTTTGTCACGTCCCTTTTCATAAACTTTAAGAAAATCTATCATAACTTTTGTAATGCTGAACAAATATTTTTGAACCAAGCTTTGTTTTGTAAGGGATCCCTCAAGCTTTCTGCTGATATCACTCTAATTCCAATGATGCTAGTTTTTCTTCTATCTTTGGCTGTGTTATTTTTTCTTAATAATATTTTGTAATAGATATTGCTGAATATATGATCAGGGTGGGCCAAACATTTGGAAAGAGAAAGTTTACAGGAAATGGTTTTACTAAAAACAGAACACTAAGTGTGGAAAATATAAATATAATTGATAATGAAACCACGTGTAATATTGAGATTAGTAGGCCCAGTTCACAAAGTACATGTGCTAATCATGATAATAGTCATATACAGAAATTGATGAGCTGCGAGCCCTGAAAGCAGATAAAACGGTTGAAGAACTGGCCAAGAAGTCAAGGAAAATGAAGAGGAGCTTGAAAAGAACAAGTGAGAATACAGAGGGTCAAGACTGTGTAGCAGGAATGTGCAGACTCATGTGAGAAGTCAGTAATCAATATATAAACTTTATAGCTTTTTATCTCAGTTTCACAGTTTTTCAGGTTCTGGTACATTTTTTCAAAAAACTGTTTAACCAAAACATTTGATTTTTGAGTGTATTAAGCAGACTCATCTGTGAAATTCATACATAATATTTGTTTTAAAAATTATCTGAAATTTGGTGGTTTTGTTTACAAAAACTAAATAATTATAACAAATTATCGATAAAAGATTTCAAATAGTAATAGGTATTATTAAAGAAAAATGTGCCTTCTCATCTGAAACTGTTTAGCTATTGATACGTTAGAAGTTAACATACACGTTATTTGATAGTTGCCTACAATTTCTTGTGCGAAGAATCAGCAAGAATTTAACTCTCTATTCTGAAATAATAGACAACTCGCTGCAAACAGGTTATCTTTAGACTCCGCTAAATGTATCCATCAGCCAACTTGACTGATATTGTCTTCTCTCTCTTCACTAATGCATATTCTAGGAAAATGTTCTATGTTATTTTAGTTAATTGATGGTAATTTCCATCAATTAACTAAAATAATAAAAGTTAAATGATGAAGCCTGGGACTTAAGTGCTTACGATAGTAATTCGCCACAAACGGTGTATCTCGGATGCGAGAGCCTCTAGTGGTCTACCGGGAAAATATACGAGTCAAGTGAAGAATTTAATGGCAGGACGGCACGTTGGCCATGGTAGCTCAAAGGTTAAGAGCGACTGGACGAAACCAGGTGATCTGTGTTTCAAATCCCGGCCATGGCATTGAATTTTTCATGTTGACTCTATCTATTAAAAACCTTAGCCAAAATGTGGCTAGTGTGGAGAAATGATCAATTTTCATTAATTAACTAAAATAATAAGAGTTAAATGATGAAGCCTGGGACTTAAGTGCTTACGATAATAAGTCGTCGAAAACGGTGTATCTCGGATGCGAGAGCCACTAGTGGTTTACCGGGAAAATATACGAGTCAACTGGAGAATTTAATGTCAGGACGGCACGTTGGCCATGGTAGCTCAAAGGTTAAGAGCGACTGGACGGAAACCAAGAGATCCGTGGTTCAAGTCCCGACCATGACATTGATTTTTTCATGTTGACTCTATCTATCAAATATCCTATAGTTCACGAGTGTAGCAGCTATTAGTAGATTCATTGAAGATAATGCATATAAAGCAGACCTCATTATATTGAAAGAGAGGCAACAGTGACTAAATAAAAGACAGCATATCTAAGACCAAAACAAACTTCTGTCCGGCTTAGATCGAACGCCAGTTGTGAAGTCTAACGCTATTTTGTGTTCTAATGTGTTCGAAGCAATGAAACAGGTTTTACAACACAAATGGTAGTCATTTAAGAGGCTTATGCCCAATTGCTCACGCATATTGATAATGCTTTTGCAATCTAATTGGTGGATAATGTTTAATGGAGTAGAGTATTTAAAATAAAGGTTTGCCTATTTATTTATCATTCTTAAATGGTGTCTTAAGTAGAGTAAATCTATGAAGGCGTGAAGTTATGTATAAGGTGGGAAAAATGTAATTACGGAAATGGCAGGATAAAAAATTGGCCTAAGACAAGGAAAAAAATGAGTCCAATTTTATTTAAGGTTTTTATAGATGATATAATAGACAAGGTTAAGGAAGGAAATCAACACTATCCGGTAATAGCAAACAAAGAAATTCCTGGATTGCTCTATGCGGATGACTTAATGGTAGGATCCAATAGGATTGCAGAAATCCTGTGAAGTTTAGGGAATAAAAATAAACCCAAATAAGTCGGAATTTATGGTCCTCAATAAGGGAGTTAAACTAAAAAAATATGAAAAGGGGGTACTAAATGACAAAAGGGTAGTAGTGGTCAGTGAACTTGAGTACTTAGGAGTGAGTCTGAATAACAATGGAAAATAGGGAGCACACAGGAAGAAAATTGATGCAAAAGGAAGGGCACCAATGAATTGGATAAGAGTGTGTAAATAAAAACTAGAAATGACACCAAGTGGTTAGAAACAATGTATGAAGCAGTAGTGGAATCCAAAATTCTGTATGCAGTGGAGATCTGAGGGGGAGGGAGCAGAGGTGAACAAAACGGTGAACCAAAACTACAGAAGGTTTCGTAAAGAGCTACTAGGCTTATCAAGATCAGCACCTAGGGAAGTAGCTTTGGAGAATTTAGACAGACAAGAAGAAATGGAATAAAAATTGAAAGAATAATAAAATTGTGGTATAGGTGTTTCTCCAAAGAAGAAGAATAAATTATGAAATTATGCATGACACAGCAAAAAAGATTGGAGAACTCAAATGGTTGGCGGACAGAGATAGGAGGAACTATGGAAAAAATAGAAATGGGAGATATATGGAGATCAGAGGAAAGAAATACAAGTGATGTGGGTAAATTGGTAAAATGCAGAATAGAAAATATAGAAAGGCAGGAAATATGGGGAAATCTAGAGAATAAGAAACCATTACAATTTTACAAATAAATTAAAATAACCTAGAGATGAGAAGCATACGTAGATTACTGCAATAGCAAGAGAGAGAAGGGCTAGCCTGGATAAGAACAAGAAAAATATTTTTAAGAGGGATGGAAAAAAGAAAGCATAGAACACTATGTAACAGAATACGAAGAGGTTGCAATGTGGAGGAAAAATGTGTGGGAGGAGGAATGGAAGGAAGTAGAGAAGAGAATACTAAGTATAAAATGTTAAAGGGAAAGGAGGAAAAGAAGTTAAGAGTTATTGGTGAGTTGTTTCAGAAAGTAAAATACAAAAAGGGCAATAGATGTAAAAAAAAAACATTAGAAACGAAGTTGGAAGGGGGAAGGATGAGGCTAATTAAGTAATCAAGGAGGAATCGAGGTTAAGAGTTACCTGGCAAAGCAGAAGACCAGGGTGTCATGTAAGCCAAGGTAGCAAAAAGTTAAAGACAAATAAATGCAGCCTAGAGTTCTAAATTAATTTTTTTTTGGAATAAGCACAATAAATAATTCATTCATTTAAAAAATGAATAAAACAAAGGCATAATAACTAGCCATAATAATAGGTGAAACGAGCTTATGGGAAAGAAAGCCAAAAAACACGATTTTGATTTTCGAACTAGTTAGAAAAACAGTGAAGCCTTTGATGTATGCCCATTGTGATAAGTAACTATTTCGCTCAGGATGAATAAACCTGTCGTGTCAAGTTTTTTTTTATTTTTTTTTATTTTTATTTATTTTTTTTATTTTTTTTTATTTTTTTATTTTTATTTTTTTTCTCATAGTTTTTTTTTTTTTTGTTTATTTAAGACGGGAATGGGTACCGGGTAAGAATTTTTTTTCCCTTGTTTTATTGGCTTGTACTGTGAGACAAATGAAGGGTTCTATTTGCTTAGATGGTTCTTAGATCTGCATTTGTTCCAAATGATAAATATATGGCTCCAGCGAACGTAAGGTTTTCTTCCGTATAGAGGTCCATCTCTGCTCTTTCAAAAATACCCGTAGGTGCTTTCCCAACACAGAGGCTCCTCTCCTTACTTTTATCAGCCAATGTAGTGCACCAGCAACCAACCACACAGCAAAATTGTGAAATTTCTTGTCCTTGAAACGAAACTCCAGTTGTACCAGCTGTGGTACCGAACGTAAGTATTCTTCTGGACGAAGTTTATGTAATGTGTCTTGGATGGAGGTCCAAATCAAGTCAGCGCGCTGACAGTTGTACAAGCGATGTTCAAGTGTATCATCTTCCACACATACGCTACAGATCTTCGAATTCACTCTCCCGTGACGCCACATCTTTTCTGCAGTTGGAACCGTTTCATTAATCACTTCATAAACCGTTTCTCTCCATATCGACGGAAGGTTACAGTTGGTTGCATTGGCCCAAACGCATTTCCAGTCACGACTGTATTTTGTTTCTACATTAGGTCGTTGAATACCTGGCTCCATCAAGTGACGATAGAGGTTCTTGGTAGTCAGAAAATTCTCCAGTCGCTCCCCAGAATTTTCAAGAGCACGAAGCTTGGCAACCAAACGATTAAATTCCCGTGTCGGTCTCTCCACGGTATGTAACTGGTCATACCAAAACTTCTTGTCAATCGGAGACTCACTGCTAAGTAACGAGGACAATCCTCTCTTTCCCAACAGCGCCATACACTTGTTGTCAACATCCACTAGACCACAACCACCTTTCTTTAGAGGAAGACGCAATTGCGGGCGAGCAACTCGATATGCTTTCCCCGTCCACAGGAAGTATCCGAGCAGAGTCTCAAAACGTTGGGCGAACTGCTTAGGGAGCGGCAAAATCTGCGCTACATACCACAGTTTACTCAAGGCATAAGTATGAATGTACCAGACGCGTTGCAACAACGTTAGATTTCGAGAGCGATCTTCATGTAAGTTAAAACGTAGCGCGTTGATCCTCTGGGTCCAATTAAGAGAAATCATTTCTGATAATCAAGTTTATCCGAGCGTCGAGTTACTCGTCCAAACAGGTTAAGGGACCTAAGTTGTAACTTCTGAACCCACCGAATAATTTTACCACTGAAAGATGTACACGAGGATGATGGAGAAACAGAAAAAAAGGGGGTAGTGTCAGATAAAAGGAAGCGAAAGAGGCAGTAAACAAACACAAGGTGTAAGGGAGCTCGATAGAGCACGGCGCATATTTTTAGAGAAAATTCGGAGTTTTAATTTACTACGCGAATAGGTGAACACACATGTACCCCCTTGCGTTTAATTAATGTGCATCGATTGGACGTGGCTCTCTAATCGGCAAATTGTGTATTCACTGAGCTGTATAAGCGTTTAATAAACTCTTTGTTCGGCAACTAAAAAACGAAAATGACATTATCATCGAGCTGTCAATACGTTTGTGCTGTTCAACAATACTGTGCAGCAAAAAATAAGATACCTCCCACGCTCAATGATGAAACTCGATATCAACGTTTTGGAACTGCGTTCCGCGGCACCAAGAGAGCTCGTAAACCACATGGGAAAGGTATGCCTTTGTTTTCTATTTCATTTATTTGTATGCGTGACAAAAATCGGTAATTTGGCTATATAGGCATTCGCGAAAACTCTCTGCAACATAAATCGTATTATATGCTACTTTTAGCAATTGCATCTGTACTTTCAATAATGATAATACTAATAATAATGATAATAATAATGATACTAATACTACTACTAATAAAAATGATAATGATGATGATGATGATATATTGACTTGTATAATTCTATACTAATAGGCTTTAAGTAATTATTACTTTAACTAATTAGTTACTGTCAAAGATCCTGAGTCACATTGATTTCGCGGATTCAGCTGCACATTTTATAGTGAAAATATGTCGAAAGTGAAAAATTCCAATCCAGAATTTGTTATTTATTGGATCTCTTTTTGACGGGGAAGAATGTAAATTATTAAATAGTATCGGCTAACTTAGGGCACACATATAACTTACTGTCAATGTTGCATACGTCGAAGAGAAAATCGGCCGCGTTTACGTTTTATATTTTATCCCAGTCGTGAGTGTCAAAGAAAAAATAAAAGAAAATCAGGGATTGGAAAGGATCAAGAAAGAATACTGAAGAGATAAAATTTAAAAATTGCTCTAAATTTTTTTGTTTAATACTTTTTAATCAGGGATAAGCCAAAACTTTTGAAAAAGTATTTCATAGCATATTTCGTTAGAAGGAGAAAGATAGAATGCAAGAAGCCTAGTCAATAGTACAATTTTAAAACCTAGCTGCAAAATTTTTGTCTAGCAATCATGTACAATAACATTGTGAGATACAGCTTAACCCTTTCATTTATATTTACTCTAGGGCAACATTATACTGTATTCAGCATGAAAAGTGTTTCAGTGTAAGTTGTTTTCTTATTAAAATATTGTACTGGTCTTTGTCAATTATACACACAAAGGTTTGAGTCTTTTGAATTATACATATTACTGTTACAATTAATTTGTAATGTGTGTCTCTTTTACTATAAAAAGACAAATCCAAGCAACTGCAGTCAAATGATATCCTGTCAGAATCCAAGTATACCATCAAACCAATTACTTAACTTGGGCCACCTTAGTGTTTTACCACAGGCATATGTAACTGCAGTTGCCGAATTCCTGACGTTTACTTTTGAATGGATGACCATTCCATTACCTGTCGCCTTAACGACCATGATTATTCGAATCGATTGCGTTGAGGCGCCGCAGAAAGCGGTATCAGCACCTGCTTAGAAATTACAAGAGCAGCGTAAGTCTCAAAAAAATGCGTGTATTAAAGGGTTAACAGCAAAAGCACTTTAAAGTATAGATGAACTCAAAAAATATATATCTAATAAGGGTTATTAATTCCATTTAACAGTTATTTTAAATAAATTGTTACTTTATAAGAAATCTACGTTCTCCAGTAGAATGTTTGTCTATTAGTTCCGTAAAATTATTAGAATACGTTTTTTTCCGAATGATAAACACTTTACTTCCAAAAATATTATACCTATTCTTGCATTTGGTGCATACATTTTTTTAAACGTACGACATTTTAATAAAAATATGTGGCTGTTTTTGACACACGTTTAAATGTTGCGTTGTTTGTTTAGGAATATTTTTTTGAAAACCTTGGGGCAGGAATTTGGGACTATTCGTCGTTAATTTCTCTCCACCTTAATCCACACGTTCGGGCGCAATTTGGTACGTGATTTCTATGTTTGAGATGGGATGCACGTTGACTTTTCGAAGATGCACGTCGAGAAGCCAGAAATAACAAATTCGTTATATTTTGATTTGTTTCTTGATGATTGTACTTGGTTAAGTAAGAGTCATGAGATTCTTGGTTTTAAGGCGTGGTTCGGAATAAAGATTCGGAGAAGTCAAATTTTGTAATTATTTAATTGTATCTATTATTTAGATTACATTTTACTTGAACTTCCTTTCCCAGTCACTTCCAACATATCGATAAATTCTTACTTTGTTGTATTTAAACAGATTCAAACTATTATTTAAATGTTCTTGATCTTGCCCCACTATTCTTCACACTCACACTCCATTTCAAAACATCTTTCTATACCAAGATTATTGATTTTTCGGAACTATCCTTACTCCTCTCTTAATTTTGTGAGTGGCCGATTTGATTCCATGCCACCATATTACGTCATATTACGTCATACAATTATTACTTCGGCCAATCACACAATTACTTATATTTTTATAAATTCATAAACTTTTCATAATTTTTCTGAACATAACTCAAATCTACTGTTCCAACCTTCGTGCTAAAGAAGTATTTAATGTAGGTGTGAAGTTTTGTATATACTGGACATTTCGTTTTTACGCTATGGTGTTCAGATTACCCTTTTAAAAAGCTTTCTGGGGTGCATAGTGACTCTTAATATGTATATCCGGCCTAACCCCGTTCCCTTATTGGTATGCATATTTACCCTCCTCTACTTAGGTAAATGCATAGTATTTAAAAGTAAACATCTGTAAAATGTGCCACAACTTTGCCTCTATCATGGCCACCAGTAATATATCTATCATTAAATTCTAATAATACTTCTTCATCAATACAAAATTTGGTTGACTATGCAATTACAGAGCGCAAATGTTAGCAAATTGCGGTGTCAAATTGCTGAACTTAATGAAAGTGTTGAGTTCGCAACTTTACAAAAGGGAATAAATCCTGAAAACCTCGTACAAATACACTCGTTCATTGAAGCTGCGGTTAGGTTGATTGCTGCACTCGATTGTATTTGTACTGTTCTCATAATGGTTCCAAAATCTGATTGCATACAAATGGGGTTGCACTCGTTGGTAACCATGCAGATGTGGGAAAATTGCATGTTATGAATAATTCTCATCTGATAACTTTCTCGGGGATGATTCACTTGCTACATGCATAACAGTAAGTGATATTCTATGGCAATGTTTTGCCAAAATCACGTTTACAATAACGATTTCAATTTCAGAACAATAACATAGCGGTTTTGCGCAAAGGCATGCAAACTCTGGAATAAACACAGAGTGTAGAATAATTTTGGTGTCACTGAAAATTTTAAAATACCCTAATATAACAAAATATGTTTTTACATTAGGATATTTTAAAAACTAAATAGATGATGGACTCCACAGATAATATGCAAACAACAAATTTGCGTAATTTAAACACATGACACTACACTTTACTCTATCAAAGGTGTGCTTCTTAATTTTCTCAGTTTCTAATTTTGTAGGTAAGAGAAATGTTGGGAAATACTGTAGTGACTTAAATAAGTAGGAGGCGTGTCGGTAAAATGTCTCCAAGGCGCTGGAGCCGTGAGGAACCCTATTACGCAAGATCCGGCACCACTGGCGTGAAACTTTGTTTCACCCCTTCAAATCCCTAAGACAGTAAACCTGTTGACCATTAGTCCTGGCTGGGCAGCCGTTTGCAATGGAGCTTCTTATCAATTCGCCAAGTGCGAATTGCATGCAGTGATCCGTTTTTTGACTACCAAAGGCGCTACCCCCACTGAAATTTATCGTCAGTTATGCGAAGTCTAAGAGCCACAGTGTATGTACTTCAAAAACGTGCAAAAGTGAGTCAGAGAGTTCAAACACGAACGTACAGACGTTCATGATGAACAGCGTTCTGGTCGGTCTACGGTTTCAGCCGAAACAATTGCAGAAGTTTAGCAAGAAATGCTTAAAGATCGACGTGTGACAATTCGCGAGCTTAGCGAACTTATCCCTGAAGTCAGTAAGACTACGACTGACAAGATTTTGACCGAAAATTTGCATTATCGTATGGTGTGTGCGAGGTGAGTGCTCACCGAAGACCATAATCTCCTGGCCCAGTTCGGATAGGACATACTCACCCATCCTCACTACAGTCCAGACTTAGCACCTAGTGATTATCATCTGTTTCTTGAGTTGAAGTCACACCTGGGTGGAACACAGACCGACGATGATTTGAAAAAACGAGATTGAGCGCTACCTGCGCAACTTGGCGAGAGAGTGCTATGACAACGGTATACAAAAACTGCCACAGCGCATGCAAAAGTGCATCGATCGCAATGGTGATTAAGTTGAAAACTAGCTGTAAGTTCCGCCTTTCCAGCAATGTAATATTCATTCACAATAAATATGTTTTCTATATTAAATAAATTTGGAGACCTCAATTTACGGACACGCCTTGTAAATAGTCAATTTGGCTTCCTGCCGAAATTTATTGGAAAGGAAGAACATTTGATAAGAAATGATTATACACCGATATGAATAATACGTGGTTCATGAACCTCTTGGTAGCGTGGTGGTAGCATGTCTGCCTCACGTTCAAGAGGTCTCGAGTTTGAATCTCGGTTAGGGTGAATTACCTGGATAACGTATTATCCGGGGTTTTCCCTTATCCTGTCAGACGAATGTCGGGTAACTCTAAGCTCCATGGACCCTGGACTCATTTGAGCATCATTTCATCCATTGCATTTATCGTCCGATATGGCTTAACGTTGGAGGACGTAACTTACAAAAAAACGTGGCTCATAATTGAACACATCACTTTATGTTAGTATACACTGATAGATAATATGTTCCTGCCCTAATATCAGGATGAACAGCTCTGTTACTTGAGCTATGTACCTGCTAAAGCTACGCAGTTATTGGTATACGCCAAAACCATATGTTTCTTATGCCAGAAAATGCTAACATTGGACACATGTTGACCAAGCTGTTGGCACAACTGCGCGGCCATTCTCTACAATCATAGGGACCGGCGGGTAACACATTTTTTCCACTTTGTCTACACCACCACATAAGCCCGGGCAGGATCGCCTATATGTAAAATAATTTGAGCATAGAGCTCAAAATAGAAATAAGTATACTTAAGAGACAGCACTAAAATATTTAGTTAATTAAGCATGTCGCTCCGTCTTTTCTTCCACCTTTTGCAGAAATGTATACAAAGCATGGGTCTTTTTGGCCTAGTACTCGAATTATTCCTTTTGTTAAAAGACATTTTAATTGATTGAAATGATTAAACTGTAAAAATAATTCATAAGAAACTATCATTGACTATATATGTACATAAGTAAACATATGTATACAGGCTGTCTCACCTAACTTGCGACCTCAAATATCTCCGAAATGAAACAAAATACGAAAATTCCATTTGGGTATGTCAGGAGCTCACAAAATGAAAAGGCATGCAGGATCCAAAAATGTAAAGAAATAATACTTCCAACACAAAGTTGCGTTATTTTTAAATCGAACATATATGTTTATTCCAGCAAAATGACAACTAAAGCAACAATTAGTGATAACACACTTGGCTCTGCTTTTCTAAACACATTTACTAATGGCATTTAGCGCTCACAAACTTCATTGTTGTGCATTACATCCGGCATGAAAATGCAGCCACAAATAACCAGTAGCGTCTTGTCCGATGAAACCGTGTCACTTTACCAGATGATCGTGGTGCCCTTCGTTTGCATCAATACACTTTTTTGAATCTCTCTCTTTTGCCCCTGTAATTTACGTCCTCCAACGTTAAGTCATATTGGATAATGAATGAAATGGGTGAAATGGTGCTTAAATGAGCCCAGGGTCCATATATCTTAGAGTTACCGGACATTCGTCTTTCAGGATAAGGGAAAACCCCGGAAAAAGCCTTATCCAGGAAACTCAGCCTGAACGAGATTCGAACTCGGGACCCCTTGAAAGTGAGGCCGACAATCTAGCACCACGCTATCGAGTCGGTTGCAGTGTTTCTACAGATATTGCCACACATACCGCAGTAATACGATGTTGCACACCTTCTACTGACATTGGCGGGTCTTGATACAGTCTTTCACTGTGCCCCAAAGAAAGGAGTCTAATGGCGTCAAGTCTGGGGAGCAGGCTGACCATCGCACAGGACCTCCCCGTCCTATCCAACTATTGGAAAACTTCGCATCCACAACATCTCTGGAAACTTGTGCATAATGTGCGGGACTCCATCATGTTGGAATCACACTGATTGACGCGTCTTCAATCCCACATCGTCCATGAGGAGGATAGAGTTTGTCGCAGAAATGATACATATTTCAGAACGTATTAGGTTTAGAAACGTGAAACCAAGTCTGTTATCACTAATTGTAGCTCTAGTTTTCATTTTGTTTGAAGTGTTATTGGTTCACTCTTATGAATTGTACATACATTTTGATTGTGTGAGCCCCTGACATTTGCACATTCCAGCCAATTGTAATTTTTATATTTAGTTTCATTTCGGAGACATTCTAGGTTGCAGAGTTAGGTGGGACATCCTGTATCAATCAACTGAATAACTGAACACACGCACGCACACACGGATATATATGCTTCTTTGTTAGCACCAATAGGTGTTAATAAGGTAAACTATAATACCAGCTTAAAATTTATACAAATTACTTTGAGGTTCTCTGTATTATCTGAAATGCCATAAATTAGCATATTTATGAATTTTTAATAATTAAAATTACGAAAATGTACACTGAAGTCATAGAAACACAGATATAATTGCACAATGGCTTATGTTAGTAAGGAAATGGTATTAGGTTTACATTCTCCCTGTTCATTTGTTACAGAGTCCAATCCAGCTGTAATCCATCTTTTGAAAACACAAGAATGCGAGGCGAACTCATCCATGGAGCGTCGCTGGGAAAAATCTTTCGAGTAATTTGGCTGAAATGTCTCCGTACTCCGTACTCCGCCTGTCATCTAAACACAATCTTCATTTATAGGCTAATTCTTGTGTCTAGGTCTCGGGTTGAAGCGAAACCAATATGAGACTGGCTTAAAATGGCTGATGTGTAACACGGACGTTAAAGAGTTCCTGCTAACATTAAGTAAACAACGCTCTATAGGAACCGAAAGGCATTATTTCTTTACCGTCATTCGACTGTCATGAAGATATTCTTCATCATAAGCAGGTAGAAGAAATCAAACTGATCTATACAACTCGATGCCTAAGAATTGATTCAATGTTCAAGGCGTTAAAATAAGTAGGTAACTGGAGTGGTGAATGTTAATACCTCTTTTTTTAAGAACACGTTCATACCTTTAACGATAACTGTAGCAGGATCATGTATAATAAAGTAAGAGTACACATCCCTTTTTATAAGGAAGTAAGAAACGGTAAGATTTAAAATAATTACTAGAAGAAGTATCTAGTGATATTGCGAAATCCCAGATATTAAATGTCAAGACACTGCTTTTAAAAAGATCCACACCAAACAAACACTTGTGTGCTAAATGCAATTATATGAGTTTTTTTCCTTTTCTTTTTTTTTCCTTGTTTTTATTTTTGTAATCTAAGTCATAGTACTGTAACGCGAGCGCTGGAACACCCTGTGAAAGCAGCTGGCAGCGGAAGGCAGGGGAGGTTCGGTTAGCCACACCTCCTCCTCGTTTGTCTTGTAGTGGTGACAGGCAGTGGTTGGGAGGAAAAACATCAGTGTGCCGTCTGTTTCTGTCCACCTGGTTCTAGAAATTACGGGATTGTTCATCATCTGGAAACGTCGAGAAGACGGCGAGATGCCTGTAAAAAGGGCTGCAGCTAGTCAGTCAGGGTCAGTCAGTCAGAGTTGGTCAGTTAGTGAGTGAGGAGACAGTCGCAGTTCTTGGTGTAAGAGTTAGTCAGTGACGTGTTAATGTACGAGAAGATTGTGCAACGGAAGACTGTACGTAACTGGTATGTGCATCGGAGTTTATGTAATCGCGAGTACAAGGAAATTGTAACGGACGAACTGGTGAATTGTAATTGTGTGCAGCACGTAATACTGTGTAATTGGCAAGAGTTTAACTGTAAGTCGGTGGAAATAAAGAACATTGTTGAGTGGTGTAACTGGACTTTTCATTTCACGAACCCACAAAGTCACACTGGTGTCAGGAAGCGGGAAGATAACATCACCGAACATTACAACCATGGACGCGGCATTGGAGAAAATTTTGGAGAAGATGATGGAAATGAAGGCGGAACTGACAGAAATGAAGACGGCAAATGAAAACCTCGCTGCAAAAGCAGAAGCGGCAAACGACATCATAGGGAAGATGGAAGAAATGAAGGCCGAATTAACAGCGAAGACGGAAACGGCTAACAACAACTTGGCCACGACAATGACCTCAAAGATGGCCGAACTGACAACGGAGATGAGGGAGGCGAACGAGGTCCTCGCCGCCAAGTTTGAGGAACGGTTGGCCGGCGTGAGGGATGACGTAACAAATCTGGGCAAGCGGATGGGTCAAGTAGAGGACCGCCTTAATGATTTAAAGGAAAAGACCGACAACATCGCAAAACCCCTCACCCGCCTGACGGAGGAAAACCGGCCTTATGTGTGGACGGAGGACGCCGAAGACGCTTTCCAGCACCCGAAGGGGACCCTGTGCAGTGCTCCAATTTTGGGTTTCCCACAACCGGGTGGCGCCTTCATTGTGGACACCGACGCTAGCGACCATTACATTGGAGGTGTCCTACCGCAGATCCAGGACGGCCACCAGCGCACAAGAGTGGAAGAGGAGGAGCGTGCCGCAGCAGTCCGAGTAGTTGTGGCAGTGCCTGCTGAAGGCTGGGATAGCGCAGGCCTGAGGAGGGAGCAGCTGGCGCACGCAGACTTGGGGCCACTCTTGAGGGAAGTGGACGCAGGGACGAGACCAACCTGGGAGGACATCGCACCGAGGAGCGCCACCTACAAGTCGCACTGGGCCCGATGGGACTCGTCGAAGACCAGAGAGGGCGTGCTGTTCCGGGTATGGGAGACACCCGATGGGAAGGCGCAGAGAGAACAGTTGGTTCTTCCCCGGAGCAAGGTCCCGGAAGTCTTGGAGGAAGTGCACGCCGGTACTTCAGGAGGACACCTGGGAGCGAACCGAATGATTCGCAAACTACGGCAGCGCTACTTCTGGCTCAGACTCCGGGCAGATGCTGGTGGTACACCTGGACCGCCTCGCACTCTACGATGGGGCTGTTCGGGGCGAACAGCTTTGAGGAGGGAGCAGTGTAACGCGAGCGCTGGAACACCCTGTGAAAGCAGCTGGCAGCGGAAGGCAGGGGAGGTTCGGTTAGCCACACCTCCTCCTCGTTTGTCTTGTAGTGGTGACAGGCAGTGGTTGGGAGGAAAAACATCAGTGTGCCGTCTGTTTCTGTCCACCTGGTTCTAGAAATTACGGGATCGTTCATCATCTAGAAACGGCGAGAAGACGGCGAGATGCCTATAAAAAGGGCTGCAGCTAGTCAGTCAGGGTCAGTCAGTCAGAGTTGGTCAGTTAGTGAGTGAGGGGACAGTCGCAGTTCTTGGTGTAAGAGTTAGTCAGTGACGTGTTAATGTACGAGAAGATTGTGCAACGGAAGACTGTACGTAACTGGTATGTGCATCGGAGTTTATGTAATCGCGAGTACAAGGAAATTGTAACGGACGAACTGGTGAATTGTAATTGTGTGCAGCACGTAATACTGTGTAATTGGCAAGAGTTTAACTGTAAGTCGGTGGAAATAAAGAACATTGTTGGGTGGTGTAACTGGACTTTTCATTTCACGAACCCACAAAGTCACAGTACGTTCATGTGATGATGAATGAAATGGGTGAAATGATGCTCAAATGCGTATGCGGGGTCCATAGAGCTTAGAGTTACCTGACATTTGTCTATCAGGATAAGGGGAAAACCCGGGAAAAAACTGATTCAGGTATCTCACCCTAACCGAGATTCGCTCGGTCAGGGTGAGTTACCTGGATGATGTTTTTTCCAGGGTTTTTCCCTTATCCTAAAAGATAAATGTCGGGTAACTCCAAGCTTTATGGACCCTGGGATTATTTGAACATCATTTCACCCATCGCATTCATCGTCCGATAAGATTTAATGTTGGGTGACGCAAAATTACAAAAAAAAAAAAAGCTAACCGAGATTAGAACTCGGGACCTCATGAAAGTGAGGCAGACGCGCTACCATCTATGCCACCGAGGCGGCAAAAATTAGTATATGACATAATTGCATGCACCCTTAACACTATCTTTCGCAATGAATTCTGGGAATATATGCTTGTGACTTCTCATTAGTATGCTGGTTGGAACTTATACCAACCTTGCTTTACTCTGTTTTAATCATATATCTTTCTGTGATTGCTCATCACTGAATGAAGCTATGAAGCTATTTGAAAATATTTTAAAATACCGCAAGGTCAAGCAGTATATTCCTAGTTATTATTATTTATCTCACTCTGGAGTAATTTATATTTTCCTTTGATGTTCTAAGATCTGTACATTTAGCTACTAAAACAAAACGCCTTAAACAAAGTGCTCATTTCTCCCGTCCTTAATATGGCAAACCAGAGATTCCAAGGACCTATTGGCAAGTCATGAATGAGACTTAAGTACAAGCGAAGGCAAAATAAAATAAGGTGCCGTGTAGGAATCTCGGTTGGCTGAGCTACCTGAATAAGGTTTTACTAGGATTTTCTCCTATCCTTAAAGATAAATTTCGAATACTTCTAATCTCCATAGACCTTGGGCTCGTATGAGCATACTTTCACCCACTTAATTCAATGTCCGATAAGACCCAACAGTTTGAATGAAGTTAAACCATTAGAAAAGAAAATAACACAAAGTTTCGACTGTTACATTCATACTATTTTTCTCTAGAACTTTTATAAAACTTCCACATATGATTACTACAAAAGCTAACTATTACCTATTTCTACAGTAGTGAGAAATTAGATTTTTACTGGCCGTTATGCGGTGTCTTATCTTTAGACAGGGCTCACCAAGTAGCTGGCCAATCTGATAAAAAGGCTTAAGAAATCTCAGATGTGATACGTCATCAGCGTTACAACTGCTACAGATTCAGTGTATATTTTTGCCATTTTCATATGCTTGTACTGATCTGGTTCTTCGTAGACCCTTCATTTAGAGAAACGTTCGGAAATGTTATACTTAGTGATTTTGTAAGGATTTAATTATTTTAATTGTTATTATTGAGAACAGTGGCGTATTTTTATTATTACGGAGATATTATTACTGGCGAGACTTTTGACTGAGCTAAACTAATGAAATTCCCAAATATCCTTCTTGACACAGTGAACCGAACACTTCATTCATTGGGAATATATGGTTGCGGTGGTCAAATACAATTTGTCAGAAAGCAAATGATACCTAAACAAGACTTTCTGTTGACTAAAGGACTCAAAATTTATTTACGTCCTCGTCTGGTTCAAATCTATCAAATCTATGTCTAACAAAGTCTTGAGAAAATACTTGCCGGAGGTGATGTTTTTGTGTGGCACGCGCGTGTGTTTGTGTGTCTGTGTGTGTGTGCCAAATATCTATCGTTTAATGATCGAAAGACACATTTTGAAATAATGCAGGCGAGGAAGAATTACGTCTTCATTTCGGCAGGATTTATACTCTTTCTCTTTCAGAAAAATAATTTAACCCCTAACCGTTTTGGTGGGGTCAGGAGAAGTATACAATGTTAAACCTATTTTCTCCGCAGTGTGGCGCTGTTGCTCTCAGTACCTTTCAGACAGTATGCTTTGTGTTGAGCGTTGACGTTGTGATGAAAAGAGCGCGTACACATCATTAGCGTGGTCAGGGTGACCCCACCATACTGATACCGTAAGTATATCATTTCGTATTGCGGTATGTTTCAGGAGGAAATGTCAACAGCTTACGCAAACAAAATGCATTATATTGCATCGAACTTGTTAATGAACTAAGGAAGAGGGGCCTTGCTTATGTGGGAACCTTGAAGAAAAACAAGAAAGAAATTCCAAGAGATTTTGCCATCCAAATCCAGGAAAACTGGGTCTTCACTGTTTGGATTTGGAAACAATTTAACATTGTTCTCCTATGTTCCAAAACGAGAAAATGCAGTGTTTTTGGTATCTTAGATTCACTATAGTGCTTCAATGAACCAGGAAACTAAGAAACCTGAGATAATTGGGTACTACAGTGCCACAAAAGGAGGAATAGGTTGATGAAAAATGCACTGTTTATGCGACCAATAGACGCTGTAGAAGGTGGCCTCTTGTTATTTTCTACACAGTGCTGAACATTTCCATGCTGAATGCATTTGTAATATATTTATCATTAATGGAAAACCATAAAAATCACGTTATGAGTTAAACCAAGGCTCTGGCCTGGCAGCTAGTTGAATCGCTTCTACAGAGAAGGATGGGTATTCCACACCTCCCTCGAGTGTTAAGAAATAACATTGTCAGAATGCTCAAATGCAAAATCCCCAAGCAATTAGGAGTTATAGTATAACGGGTTAGATGTGCAGGATCCATAGAACAAAAGATAGTAAAACAAAAGTATGTTGTGTAACTTGCAGTACACCAATATGTAGCGAATGCGCAAAAGCTATTTGTGAAGATTGCTTGTAAACACCTACTGTGATATTGTCCAGTTGCTATATCCATTTCATTTTAAACACTTTTAATAGTTACTATTCATCTTTAATTTTATACTTAAAATCTTTCTTCCAGTGTAAAGCATGTAATTTGATTCAAAATAGCTGATTTTTAAAGCATTCGACTGATGAATATTACATATATGGTAAAACCGATCCTGTAGACGTACATGCAGAGGCTTGCAATGTAATTTATGCCTAATTAATCTCTAAATATAACTAAATATTACATTTATGTTGACTTTATTACGATTTATCATCCCTCATCATCCATAATTGTCAAATATGAAATGGGGACCCCCTGACCCAACCATACCATTTGTGTTACAAAAACTGCACCATAGCGGTTACAGGCTAAATTTGCTAACTACACTAGACTTGTTGCACTTTTGGAATATGAATATACATGAATTTGATTTTTGAAAGAAACTCCTGCTAGTAACATTAATGCATCAATGATCATAAACTTTAACTTTCAGGTAAAACAGCTTCAAACCAATAAGGCCCGCCTCGGTAGCGTAGATGGAAGCGTGTATGCCTCATGTTCAAGAGGTCCCGAGATAGAATCTCGGTCAAGGTGAGTTATCTGGATAAGGTTTTTCCGGGGCTTTCCCTTATCTTAAATACGAATGTCGGGTAACTCAAAGCTCTATCGACCCTGGACACATTAGAGCGTCATTTCACCCATTTCATTCATCGTCCGATATGACTTATCGTTGGAGAACGTAAATTACAACAACTTTAAACCAATAACGATTATTATTTTGGAAATGATTAACTCCACTGAAAATCTTATTTGAAAAACTGTGTCTTTAACTGCATCTATACATTTTACATTTATTTTGTTTAGTTTCTACGATTTAGCAATTTTATAAAACGCATAGATTAAGAGAACTAATTTAGCATCTAAATGTTCAAGAATATGTATTTGATATATCTGTGCAAATATTTTAAAATATATTTAGTCGAAAGCAATCATTCCTATTCTAATTATACGTAGCAGAGAAAATAAAAGCGGTTATCCTTTATATCTCGTAGTTTTTATTGTTTTTTTTTAAATTCAAATTAAGCTATTAGCTCCGATTGGAAAATAATTCAAAACCAGCAATCTATATTCGACATGTCCATTACTTTCTCTCCCCATTTTTAACAAACTAATTCTATTAGGAATTCATTTACACAGAGATGCCCAATATCTATAGGTGCAGGGCCCAAATGACCTTGTTGTCGACGGGCCCTAAAACACCACACACTCACTCCATAGGTGCTTAATAAATATGGGAAATGGAATTATTACTTTCCATCTAAAAGGCTGTGTTTTAGCTGCAGGTTTGTAAATGGCTAATCCATACATTTACGGAATATTTCATCGAAAACCAGTACAGCTGGTATAACATGCATTAATATGTTAATGATGTGGAATGTGGTAATCCCACCGAGAATTTTAACCTCTGCCCGGATCACCATAAATCAAAATACACAGCAGATCTGATTCTGTTTTAAATACTAACGTAAACATCTACATAACTTGCTGCTACAGCGAAAACTGGATCCAAATAGGGTAATAAATGCGTGTTTCACCGCCTTTTGTTTCGGAAGCGCCTCATTTAGCACGGAATATTGGGGATAATCTCGCCAATTTTAGATTTTCTGCAGTTATCTCCGGTAACAAATGAGCGTGGTCTATACCATTGTTAATGGCTGTGATGGCTGGCCCGACACGCTGTAAACATTACGCCTCATGGCATTTGGCCAGAATCTTGTGGACAGAGAACAGTTCAGTTAATGCTCTCGAGTCAAAACACCCAAGATAATGCTAGATTTATGCACTGCAATTAACCGAAATCCCTCCAATAGTTGCTGCAGGTGATGCAGTGCAAAGTACGTACGGGATAAGTGTTGAAGGCTTCTCGGTTCGGTGATTGACTAACAAACCTGCACACATTCGCACTGGAAGTAAATTTAACATCTCTATAGGAGAGACAAAATAAATATTTGATTTACATATACAGAATTATAAGCCTTGTACTTACTCAATATACTTCAGTTCATCGTAATAAACTTTTCAGAAAAAAAAATTTATTACACATTTCGTTATAGGTATCAGGGGAAAAATGAAACCGAAACGATATTATAATTTAAAAAGCAGATCGCTCTACGCTAGTCTAGAAATGCTACACTACTTTTACTACTTCGCCAGAAATAACAACACTTTAAAATAATAACGTAGATATTGGATAATTCAAATCAGTAGAGAGGAATCGAAGACACATAAACTTTCTATTTCTTTATAATTGGCGAATACTCAAACTCGTGGATATCGATTAAATTCCTCGACTTTGTTGCCCTTCAAAATTTTCCGCTTTTCAACGAGGCACTGATCCCTTATACGATATTAACTAATTATTAACTGAGTTTGCTCATCATGCTAATAAGGGGAATACAATTTTTAGCTAAACATTTTCATATAATCCACTTAATGTAATTGGCTGATTGCTAATATAAAACTACCTGAAGATTAACTTTATAGGCGTTTTGGTTCCTTTGTGTTATTTGTGTTTTATCTAATATGGATAAGTAGTTTCTCATTACATAGAAATTATTAAAATAAATAGGTGAAGGAAAATAACTTATAAAGTGCAATTCATATATATATATATATATATCAGAGAAAATGTTGGAAGTGTCCTCCACCAGTTACTATACATGTTTACATTCGTTTCACCATATTCTCTGAAGATTTACGGAGAGTATCCTCGCCAATGTTACATATTTCGGTACGAATATCCATTCGAATATCCATGAGAAGATCAATTGTCCATTTTTTATTGTAATTTACGTCCTCCAACGTTAAGTCATATCGGACGGTGAATGAATTGCATGAAATTATGCTCAAATGAGTCCAGCGTCCATGGAGCTTAGAGTTACCCGACATTCGTCTATCAGGATACGGGAAAACCCCGGAAAAACTTATCCAGGTATCTCACCCTGACCGAGATTCGAACTCCGGACCTCTTGAACGTGAGTCAGACACGCTACCGTTTACGCTACCGTGGCGGGAGCATCAATTGTCAATGGCTTATTGTTGGACACTCTATTTTTAGATACCCCTACAAGAAAAAATCCGGTGAGGTTACGTCAGGGGATCTGGGAGCTTTCAGAATTTTTGAGATTATACGATTATCAAGGAAACTGCTTACAAATTCTATGCTGTCATAAGATGTATGACACGTTGCTCCATCTTGCTGGAAATAAGGTTCTCTCCATTGGATATCATCTGCTAAAATTTCAGATAATATGGTGAGACGAGTGCAAACATGTATAGATGCTGTGGAGGACACTTCCAACATTTTCTCTGAGATGTAAATAGTGTAATGTAATCTCCGAATTGTGTGTTATATTCTCCCAAAGTTGCACGTGTGTCCTATTACACTGGACAACGATCAAAACGTTTTGGGCTCAAAAATAGTCAGTTAAAATGTATTTCCATCTGCTGAACTCACAAATCGCCATAAATGTGACAGATTAGCTCTTGCTTTGGTGATAAAGTGACATTTCAGTTTTAGTGTCAAAATTTTCAACACAGGAAATTGCATTATATTAAGGAAGACTGGCCTGCAAGAGATCTTAACATTACTGAGAAAAATGTCGTTATCAAACCTCTCGTGGACCCAAAAGATGTTCTGCTTCCAACGCCCCCCTGCATATCAAGTTGGGTTTCATGTAAAAGTTTGTCAAATTTATGAGCCAAGAAGGACGGGCGTTTAAGTACATAAGAGAGAAATTAAGCGATGCAAAAGCTATGGAAGGCATTTTTGTAGGGCCACAAATTCGAGAACTTGTAGAGGATTCTGCATTTGACCAAGTTTTTGAGGTGAAGGAGAAGGAAGTTTGAGAAGCCTTCAAGGGAATTTGTTCGTGGATTTTTAAGCAACAAAACATATGGTGGCAGTGCTCCTACAGAAGTACCATAATCTTAGATGTAATATATTCCTTAAAATCCATTTTCTCCACTCCCCCCTAGACTTTTTCCCTCCTAGTTGTGGAGCCGTAAGTGATGAACGTGGAGAAAGATTCCATCAGGACGTTTAGGTTATGGAATTAAGATATCTCAATTATAAGATTAGACTTAATTATAATTAATAAGATACCAATGCTTACAGATTATTGTTGGTCTTTATGTAGGGATGCTCCCGAACTCACTTAGAAGAGGAAAGTTAAAAGACGACGATCTCATGAAGTCACCATAGGCTTCTCTTCAGACACGACCATCTGCGAGGTATTCTTCCAGCAATTTAGAACCTTCAGAATGCAGCTACCATTTGTAAAAAAAATCAAACGTACCTTCAATGCTGTTAGCTTATGTAATTTAAATGTATGCTTTGCTTTTAATCCGTTAATATGAAATAGTTCTATCCAGTGTATATCACAGAAACTACAGCTAAGTAAAGCTTTTTTTTTTGTAATATTCGTTTTCTCAACCCAAAATTAGTAAGGATTGACTCATGAAATGCTGGAAATATTCAAAAATTTGTTGTTTATTTGCCAGTGTTATTGGTTCAAACGTTATGGCTTATTGAAATGATTCAGGTTTATTTGAATCGCACCTAATATTCGTTACATTATACCTTGTTTCGAAATCTTTTCAAAAGTAATCTTACAATCAAAATCATGTTAAATATGATTTATCATCTTACCTTAAAATAAGGCATACAAAATTACAAAAAATAATAAAAAAGTCATAAACAAGTCTAAAACACTAAAGTGCATATTAAACTATACGTTTAAACTGCTTCAAAATAAGGTTCTTTTGTATTGTTTATTGAAGCTAAATTCGAAGGTATAGCCGGAAAATAAATGACGATGGTGAGCAAATAAAAAAATGTAGGCAAGTTGATAAAAACAGAAAAAATGAAAGGGATTTAGTACAATTTTTGGGGGGCAAAACCATAATAATTTGAAAAATTTAAAGATAGACATTGTACTAACAAATATCTGTACATGTACTGTAAATATCTTATTAAAGCTGTAAATCGTTGGTGTACAATTTTAATGGTGTTGTACATCTCCTAAGCATTGTTGCTGGTTTACACTTTAAAATACTTAATTTTTCTCAAATGGGAAGTCGATATTTTGTTCACTTTCGTTGTATCCCTTCGCCTATCTCTTTTTTTATACAAAGAGTGAAATTTCGACGCCATCCGTAGTGGTGCGCTCTTAAAAGATTGATCTTATACTTAAGCTTACTATATTTTCCCTTGTAGCTACGAAAATATAAGCCAAAGCATTTCTAAAAAAGTCTACCTTGTTTAATGTAAAGCTGATTGAGGAATAAGATACTGAAATAATCACTGTTGAACAATAAATGGAGAAAGTCATATAGACATAAAAGTTCAGCCTTTAAACTTAGCTGTTTTCCTCTCTTCGGAAATTAGTTCGTCTTCTGTTTCTATTTAACGCAATGAATGAAATATCTCATGACATTTTCGCGGTAGGTTTTACATTCACTTTTATTCATGTCCCCTTAAAATACTGTGGCACCCAAAGCTTAACTGTTTTATAAAATTTACGTCCATCATTAGTTTACCAGAAATCCTTCGTCTCCTACAGTTGGGCAGCCATCATTAACATCAATCATCATTAGCCAGTGACAAGTGAGTATGACCTACACATGTATAACACTGTTGAACTAATTGCTAACATATGGCCCCTAACGTTCTATTAACCCTAGCAACGACCTCTATAAATTTCGTTCTGGAAGCCGAGTGCATTTCCTGAATAACGCACCTGTAGATTACGTCCAATGGAGTGACGTTCACTGCGAACATGGTTACCATGTCAGTGAGGAGAATGACTGGGATAGAACATTTCATATGAGCAGTACTTAAAATGTAATAATGTCAAGTCTTGATTTTGGTTGGCACTAATTATCCTTTATAACTATTATGAAGTGGCTTATGTGCTGTCGAGTCCACGGAATCATCGAATGGTGTATGGTGTATATGCTGAGAGGGAAATACCAATTTCTTATCCCATGCCAAATCCCCAGCATTTACCCAGTTCTTGCACCTCACTTCGTTGCTGTGGTTGAAGCTGTCCTCATAGGTTAATCTTTGAGCTTGTCTTCCAACCACTTTATGTGGAAGTTTTCCTTAATGCTCCCCTTTCTCCATTCACCTAGACCATTTTCCATAAGCTAATGAATTGTGTGGGACTTGAATTCAGGCCAATAAAGAATGAGTTCTTCCATACGGACATGAAACAACGGGTCTAAGGATATGTCGCCACGAGCACTGACGTCCTGCAAATTGGTAATCAAGCACAGATGAGTCATATTTTTAATAGCGTTGAAGGCTAGTTTTGTTTTATAAACTTAACTTTACTTCTTTCGAAAAGAAAGCACATCTATCAGCACACATAACTTGGATATTTGCAACCATAATTACGTAGTTCTCATTAGAGCCTCTTAATGGAAGTTAGTTTAATCACGCTTCATTCTAGTGGCAGATTACAGCACCAATAGAACATTGGCTAATAACAACCAACTCAGCTTTTTTCATTATGATAAGTTACAAAGTTCATTATCTGTATAAATCTTTATGCAAAAGCTTCCTGGAAAGCCTTTAATACAAATTAAGATAACTGTGTAGTAAATTTACTAATTATTATTTGAATTTGACTGCAATTCGTTTGCTACATATTATTGAATAAAACAAACTCCAGTAGTGGAGTACTCCTAAAGGCAGTGCAAAGAGTGTGCATCGCTTCTTGTGAGAATACTGCTGTTAAAATTAGAACAAAATGGTCGAAGGTTAAAAGAGTTGGGAGTGATCAATAGAACTTATTTGTAGAAGGTTAACTACAGCACTTCTGTACAAACATCTTCGCTACTTACAGAATTACCGTGTATATAGAAACATAGGTATCAAGGATTGCCATATCGTTTCGTTATTACAGACATCGGAGCCCGTACACCTTTTTACCGGTATCGGAGTATATAACTGCTGACGTCAGTCCCGAGGACAACACACAGGGATAGACCGGCTCGCAACGCGTAGCATTAGATTCATTACAACTACTGCTCCCCACCCAGGTAGATCTGCCTTTCATAAAATACAAGGTTTTGGACATATTGTGCATCACTTTCACAACAATTATTAGACAACCTCCAATAGCCTACCCCTACAGCCTGCAGCCCGTTTACTGGCAAACTATCCGGCAGAATCAGCAGAATTCTCGCCAAATACCACATGAGGAACATCCACAAGCCACCTCCGAAGATTAAACATCTGTTAAGACCAGTGAAAGACAAACTGGACTTCCAGGTTCCAGGAGTGCTGGATTTCAGTTCAGCTCCTCTTAGAAACCGGCCTTAAAATGGAAATCCGTCGATTAAAGAAGAACAGATCAATACAGCTTGATAATCAAGCTAAGTAGTTCTGTTTCTTTGACCCAATTAATTTTCTATACTCACGCCCTCTCCTTACCTGTCATTTAATTTACTGAAAACAGTCTTTTGTTCAGTAATGCGAATTTTGATAGTGTTCTGTCTTTGTTTATATTTGTGTTATATTTGTGGTTAAAACATTTAATAAATATCCTGATGATGGGAGAGATGTACACTCTCGAAACGTCGATATCTAATCGTCTTTCCACCTGGTTTGCTACCCGAGAAGATGTTGAGCATATTCGTCGTCAGGAAAGCTTCAGGTATTATTTTAATATCCAAAGGTCATTATAGGTGGCTCATTAATGGACGAAATTCCTAAGTTTACTATTAGGTGCCGGGTGAAAAAAAATATGTCACAATGAACTTCAAGCACTGCCATTTTGCTTTTTCACTTTTAGTTAAACTATATGAATTGATTATAAGATGCAAATGGATCTAACCATTTGAATAATAAGTTAGCAGCTCTTATTCGATCAGGCATTACAGCATTACTTCTAATTTTATCCCTTCCAGTTATTGCTGGAAGGGATATAACAGTTATATAAAATCCTCATACATTTATCTAATGTTGTCAAACCGAATTTCCAGGCGTACAAAAGTTACCTTTATTTTCATTGCATGCGGAGGATTACAGCTTAACAATGACGCATATTAAACTGTGAAGTTTACTGTGGCCTTTCAAGATACCTTTGGTAAGTAGTTCCACTTCCACGGCCCTGATAGGGACCAGAGCATTTGTGTTTCTGAGGTTACTAAAAGTGCATCCGCCTGAAGTTACCAGCCACTCCGTTCGGGGAATAGTTCAGATTGGTTTGGACCTGGTAGTGCAACGGATAGATACAGGAACTTGGGTTCGTCTGGGTGATGTCCAGGGGGTTTGGGACATATCTAATGTTCTCTCGTTCCAGCCTAGTTAGCTAGTAGCTGCTGGTCTAGATCGCGGCCGGCCCGACCAAGATTCTTTGGAAGTCTTCCTCTATAGATTGAGTGAAGTATTTAGTTCTACCTTTTAATGGGGGGAGGCTCTGTGAACTGCTGATATTTTTCTATTGGAAAGCCCCATGGAGGCGATTTTTGCTGTCTCTTCCCCGTTTTTGAGAAGATGTTTACACTTCCGATAGGCAGTCGCTCTAACATATAGGATATCCATCACTATAATTTGGTCGCCGTATAAAAAAAATTCTAAAATTACTCTTTATATAAAAATACCTTTAGATCATTATCCCTGTTTACATACAATGGCTCTCTTTACATTAATTTAAAAAAATTGTATATGAGTTGTCCCACTTCTAATTCCTCAAACTAGTCATAATTAATATCACCAGAGTTAAACTTGTAAAAATTAAATTTTAAAGTTTAAAAATTCAGATTCTGAAATAACTACAAGAGCGGGAAAATTGCATATGCTACATAGCGTTAGCAATTCAGTAATATGATAAAAATCTTACTTCCAGGGTTTAGAATGGTGTAAATTTATATAATCAATCTGAAGAAGTATAAGTTGACAAAACCTAAGATGTAGAAATTTTACCTCATAGCTAAGTGGAACCTTCACAGAATTTGTGACATAGATCCACAATAACTGGTTTCTCTACACTCGTTGAACACTTCCATTTGTTAACAAATGTAGGCTTTCACGGCCGGCGTTTTGTTCCGTAGAAGATTCCAGGCTGTAAGACCGTGGTCCACTGTGTTTCTTCATCTGTCTCCCAGACGTTTCGCTTGCAACTACGGCAAGCTTCATCGGTGGCGTAGGAAAGTCCTCCTTGCAGTCTTCCTAGTAACTTTGAGCTACAGGAGGATAAAAGGAGGAATTTCCTACGCCACCGATGAAGCTTGCCGTAGTTGCAAATGAAACGTCTGGGAGACACGAGAGAAAGTCGCCCAAGGAATCGGAAGCTCCTTTGCCACTCGGAGTTTGTTCCCACGGAGAGAAGACCACTCATCGCGCCAGCACAAGAGTACCGGTCTCCGCAGAACGAGCCGAACGTCATCCGAGCTAACAAAATGGATGTAAATATTGGACCGTGTTGTAGCCGCCTTAGCTGCCGAATCTGCTAGTTCATTCCCCGTCAGTCCCGTGTGACGAGGAACCCATCCGCCGGAGGCGTACAAAACGTGCAGGGCATCCTGGATGCGTTGACAAGCGGGTGAGGGCTGTATAACTGACGAAGGCTTTGAAGGGCACTAAGAGATTCAGTAAGAATTAGGCTGTCACCCAGCTTCCGTCTACGTACAAACATAATTGCCTGGTATATAGCATACAGCTCGGCACTAAAGATGGAGGTGCTGCTACGGAAATCGAATGTAAAGGGTTCGGTTGCGTAGACAAATGCACAGCCAACTCCGTCAGAGCACTTAAAGACATCAGTGTAAATTAAAACAGGGTCATTAAAACGGGGTAAAAACTCCAAAAAGCAAGTTCGGATACTACATGGAGCCATAGTGGATTTTGTGTATTGTAGCATTCCGACGTTTTATGCTGTTTAGTGGAATAGTTGGAAGAACTGTGATGTTTAATGAAATGGATAAAATGTAAGGTAGTTGATGGTGTAACCATGACAACCTGATAAGACAGGAGGTTGATATGTTTAAAAGATTTTGTTCCTCTGCTTAAGAACGTCGTAGGAGAAAGACGTACATTTGTGTCCCTCCGAGGTTGTGCAGAATTATTTTGAGGGTGCATATAAGATGCACAAATAGCGTGTGTTTAAGAAAGAAATAGTTTTGGCTTCACTCTTGGTCAGATAATTGAAGTGTAAAAATGTGTTTTCTGTACTGCCGATCGGCAAATCCTGCAGAATCTTAATCTGCAAGGTTCAGTATTGAGTATTTTATAAGAGGATATAATCAACAGATCTTAACATTGTGATAAGATATAAGAATGATTTTAGTAGAATAAATTCCAATATTTTGAAGAAGAGAATTTTTTTTTATTGTTTTCTGCAAATTATTTTCGCTGTGATTCTACGGCCAGAGAGAGGGAAAGAGAGAGAGAGAGATAGAGAGAGAGAAGACTCATTGCTCCTGGGCACCGAGGCATAATTCCTCAAGATCGACACAGAAAGTTGGAATAATTAACCATCTTCCATTCTTAGCGCGTTTTGCGTAAATATCCAACTTCAGGTTTTTGTACCCTTTTTACTTTGGCCAATGAGAGGCAATAGGGGAATGACTTGACACCTTTGGAGTACTGTTTCCGGGCCTTATTTAAGTTGCCAGCGTATACCTTTTATAAGAGGGCTGTTCAATAAAGAATTATAACAATTTTTTCTTTTCACTACGCACCTTTACTCATCCTTATAATTTTGATGGTCCCTCTCTAAATTTTCTCCCCTGAATGTGATTCTGCCAGTCTTCAAAGACATGCTGGAAACCATTTTTGGGAGATCCCTCTAAATCGCCTCCGCAGCTTTCAACGCTGCTTCTGATGATGGATAATGCCTCCCACGAAGGCGCTTTATCAAGTTAGGGAACAGCAAAAGGTCGCATGGGGCTAAATCTGGACTATAGGCAGGGTGAGGAATGCACTTCACGGTGATTTTTGCAAGGTATTCAGCACCAAAATTGGCAATATGCGGCCGCACATTTATTGAGGGGCAGCATCCAACCAGCTTCATGGAAATGTGATCTGTTGCGCCTGATATGGATTTGCAATGTTTTTAGGGCATCCCTGTAGTATTGTCCAGTTACTGATGAGCGTGCAGACACAACATAATTTTATTTTTTAATTTACGTCCTCCAACATTTAGTCATATCGGATGATGAATGAAATGGCTGAAATGATGCTCAAAGCGTCCGGGGTACATGGAGCTTAGAGGAACCCGACATTCCTCTATCAGGATAAGGGAAAACCCTGTAAAAAACCCTTCTCCAGGTAACTTACCCTGACCTAGGTTCGAACTCGGAACCTCTTGAACATGAGGCACACACGCTACCATCTACGCTAGCGAGGCGAGCACAACGTGCTGATAAACCATTCCATGAATATCAAAGAAGACCGCCTTGGTAGCGTGGTGGTAGCATGTCTGCCTCACGTTCAAGAGGTCCCGAGTTCGAATCTCGGTCAGGGTGAGTTACTTGGATAAGGTTATTCCGGGTTTTTCCCTTATCCTGTAAGACGAATATTGGGTAACTCTAAGCTCTATGGACCCCGGACTAATTTGAGCATCATTTCATCCATTCCATTCATCGTCCGATATGACTTAACTTTGGAGGATGTAAATTACAAAAAAAAAAAAAAAAAAAAAAAGTTATGACCGTAAAAATATTATCATTCTTTATTGAACACCCCTCGTATTTCAATGCCTCTTCCTAATGTGAAATACAGTTTGTACATTATGATGTACAGTATGTACATGTATGTACAGTATGACAATTGATCATTATTGATATACATCTTGTTATAGCCTAATAGACCATTACTTTTCTTTTTGGGCAACTAATCAGTTCGTATTGTTTAAAAACCACATCGAAGCATCATTGCAGGAGCAGTTCATGTGGACCGTAGTATCTCTGAATAAAGCAATAAGACGTTTTCTGGTCACAGTAGGGAATTATTCATTTTAATAACAATTGCGGCACCACCAACTTATATTCATTTGTCACTGGTACTTTGATATAATAGTATATTTCCTCTTTTCTTTCATTATAATTTTGTTCTTAAATTTACCCTTTGTTAGCATACTGCAGGGGCAGGAGCCGTGATTCTCAAATGCCGCTTTGTAAATAAACGCATTCTGTAATTTTAAGGGTGATGTAGAACCGCGTGGCCGCTTAATGACATCAAGCGGAGACTTAAAAACCCAAGACTGCTAGACACTACTGCATAGCGTCCTGTTGAAAACTCAGCATTCGTATACATTATGCAACGAGGTATATATACTTTAGAGGAACTAGCGCGAGGGTGAAAACATTTATGTGAAAATATTTGGTAAAACCGTCACACTTGAGGAAGTTTGCCGTACCACGAGTGTTTATGTATTCGACGGTTCTTTCCACTTCAGCTATGGAGACGGAGGTCTGGTGAATTGTGAATGGGGTTGCCTGCAAAACTGTTGTGTGTATGTGTGTTTATCACCATGGCAACTAAGCCACAACAAGAAAAAAGTGGTAAAGAGCTCTACGTTTATACGTGCCCTAAATATATGACCCTAATGGCCTGGCAACAACATTTAATTGTATGACATGGCTTTCATACAAGCCAACTGGATAATGGAGAACATTTATAACACACAAGTTAGTCAAAATTCATGAGATAATGCACAGAGTAGTGATGGTAAACCTGCTAGGAGTGGTTGCTTTTTGATGAATTTGAACGATTCTTTGTGAATTAATACCGGTTTCGGAAAGGGTTGCTGTTTCGTCGCACTTTGACTGGAAAATATGAATGCACGGAGTTTCACTACAACCTTCCCCTCTGAAAATATTACCTGTCATTCATTAAGTGGTGCAGACAGACTAAGTGCGTTTTAAACTACTTACCTGTATAATTGAGGTCAACCCTGAAAGTAGGTCCGAAATCTCAGATAGTGCGATCAACATAAACCTGAATCATTTCAATAGGCCATAGCATTTAAACCAATAATAGGACAGACTTGCAACTTTGGGAGAATATAATACACAATTGGGAGATTACATAGCACTATTCACATCTCAGAGAAAATGTTGGCAGTATCCACCACCAGCATCTATACATGTTTGCACTCGTCTCACCATATTCACTAAAGTTTTACGGAGAGTATCCTCGCCATTGTTACTTATTTCCGTTCGAATGGATTCCTTGAGAACATCAGTTGTCCGTGGCCTATTCTTGTACACTAAATTTTAGATACCCCCACAAGAAAATATCCGGTGAGGTTAAGTCTGGGCATCTTGGAGGCCAGAACTGTCAAAGAAACTGGTTACAAGTTCCATGGTGTCATTAGATGCATGGCACGTTGTTCCATCCTGCTGGAAATAAGCTGCTCTCAATTCGATATCATCCAGATGCTCCACAAATGTCCTGAGGATACCCATATAAAGTTCAAAGTCTACAGTCGTAACAAAGAAAATGGGATCAACGATCCATAGATGCTGATGAAGGACACTTCGAACATTTTCACTGAGATGTAAATAGTGTAATATAATCTCCCAATTGTGTATTACAGTCTCCCAAAGTTGTACGTGTGTACAATTATTTGTTCAAAAGTTATAGGCTATTGAAATGGTTCAGGTGTTTTTGTATCGCACTAAACTTAAGACGTTCTGGTATTTTTAAGCGAAGGTACGCATAACTGCCACCTATGTGTCTGAATGGTTGCTTTGTTCAATTGCTCTGCCACCTCACTAGTTGAATTTCGATTGTCACTTTGCTAATTCATTTCATTAATGTGATCTGTTTCAGTTTTCTTTCTTATCTAACTTTTATCCGTGTTGATGTACGGAGCAGCCTCTTCTTTGAATAGTTGATTCGCAGGGAAGTATACCAGCACCATAAACTTTCTCTGGTGTCTAATAGTGTCAGTGTACCTTACAAATGCTGTCGCAAACTCAGGTGCAGAGGATATTGAATTACCTGCGCTTTATATCACATAAAGAGCAACATACTCTGACATTAACTAGCTCACCTGCGAATACGCTGATTTATATACCTACAGCATTTTTCGGAAGAGTTCTAGAACATTTGTAATGCTGGAAGATAAAACGTTGCAGCTCCATCTCATATCTTTTGTGTGGACGAGAACAGTTTTCTGTTCATTGGGTCATTTGGGCCGTATGCATACTGTACAGTACTCAGGTCTATCGTTGCTTCACAGTGATCTTCAAATAAGAAGAAGAAAAAAAAAAAAAAAAAAATATTTACTGTTATCCTAATTCTGAAATAAAAGTGGCGAATGAACACTAGCAGATGAACATTATGGATTAATTGTTTAGTTTAACACTACTGCTCTTTTTCGTTCTGGGCATGTTTCTAAGTCCAAATAGTTAATATTTAGTAGCAATTATAACTGGTGGTTTTGTAGATTTTCGGTTTACACAAAATACAGCCACTAAGCTGTAAATATCGTAAAATATTGCTAAAATTCCATAAAAATAAATTCAGCTATATGACAAGCATAATGCGTGCTTAGATTTACTTCATAGATGTATTACCTATTATTCTAGAAAATTGATTCTTCCTGTTATGGACAGATCAAACACTCTGCTGCTCCAATTCACAACTAAACTCAGGAGCCATCATCTCAAGAAGTATTTAATTTTCACAGGATAGAAATCTTCACCCTCTATGTATACTGATGTACTTTTATCCAATAAGTTTGTTTAGTAAAGAATATAGATTTGTTTTCTCTGTACTTTTCTGTATCAGCATTTAAAGGTAACCCACCAACATTATAACCACAGTAGTGCTTATGGATTTTCTCTATCATCCCTATTTTAAGTCGGCTATTTCAGGTGGTGAGAAAAGGCCGATTGGATTTATCAGTTTCTTTGTACTTGATGTTAGAAAATTCTCTTTTCGACAAACTGATAAATTGGCCGTAGCAGATAATTTTTGGTCATTTAACCATGAAATAAATCTAGAAGTTAATTTATTAAAGCAATTAAATTTCCCGATAGATTTAATGGTTTGGAAAAAGATGTTTATTTTAAAAATAAACATCGCGTAATGAATTTTGAAATACCGGCAGTCGATTCTGTTTTTAAATTTGTTTCATTTTCAGATTTTGGTAGTATCTACTGACGAAAATGCCGGCCCTCGTAGCCATGGTCGCTAAAGCGTATGTCTCTAGTGTTCCGTCGCGTAGAGGGTCGCGGGTTCGAGTCCCGCCTTGGGCATGGATGTTTATGTGTATAGTGAATACTTGTGAAATTAGGAAAACAGGTAGGAAAATAAACGTAAATAATGAAAAGTCGGTTAAATAAGAAAAAGAGAAAAATATGTCTATATAAATAGAAATATAGTTTTAAAAAAGTTTAAAAGAAAACTTAGTTATATCCAGCCACTGTAATTTTGAAAAACGAGACTGTTTAAGGCTCTGGCTGATGATGCAAGTAAAATGTTCGCGAAATCGCAATCCTAATCAATTTAAAAGAAAATGTTCATCACTTCTTATAAGATAGGCGAAGTTTTTGTTAAAAATTGCTATATTTGTATATATTTGTTTGCTTCACGGTTAATAGCTTCATATTTTACGCATTAATAGCAACTAGCTTAAAGAGAAAAGTTCCATGTAAGATATGTTAAAATTAACTTCTCTACTTCAAAGCCTAAGGGGTACAGAATTCATAGTACTGTTTCGAAGAATTAATCTAATAGTATTTTCCCCTAAAATTTAAATTAAATAGGTGAAACAAATTAATAAATCTGTAAAATGTTCACAACGCCATCTTTTGGAAACTTGTAGCATTTGGCCTCCCCTTAAATAATTCATTTGAACGAACTGCAAAATTAGGACTAAAAATGTCAGTTTTAGCTGAAGTAATCTCTCTGGACATGTTATCAAGCTTGGACGGGAGGATTAGAGAACTTCCCTGCACATGTCGACTCAGCCACTCGCGCGGAAGGCGTTGTCTCATAAAGAACGTTTGGGATTAAAGCAGCAAACATTTTTTGAACTTTTACAAATCTCATACTCGCAGCTATGCTTACCAGGTATTTCTGGGAAGGAAAGGTCCCTGTTTAACGAAAATCCTGGATGTAGTTCTTTACACTAAGTAAGAAAGGCTTAGTCTTCGATAATCCTGAGAGAAGGAAGAAGAAGACCAACTGAAGTTGACTGGAGTTCGGGAAGTGGTAAAGTTTACTCAACTTCTTCCTTTCCGGAGTTCTAACACATGAGGCGGGATGATGTTTCATCGGTTCCTTCAAGGAACCAACAAGTTTCTTTAGGCTATCAGAAAAATATATCAGTTTATACAGCCATTACTATTATTTTTCTGCTACTTTCTTCCTAATTTTAATGAATTCCATATCATAACTGTTACATTTATTTTTATTTTTCAATATTTATTTTAAATTCATTGCGCTAATACCTCAATCTCTTTAAATACAGTCAATAGTTTTCAAATAGTCAAACTTTGACCTTGTTGATGAAATAATAATTAATTGGTAAATTAATTGTAATTTTTTAAAATATTCGATCATTTTGAGAACTGTTTAACCATTGAGAAGCTCCACCTTATCTGACCCGTATTAGATAAACAATTAATTTCCATTCATAAATTACTAATACATTACAAAAGCAGATAAAAGGATATTAATGAAATAGTTCTATTGTGAAAAGGTTGTTGCACTCCACTGAAAATGTGTGCTAAAAATAAAGGGCCGTTGCAATTAATTCTAAGTGATGTACACAGGTGGCCATGTTGTAAAAATTAAAAAAAAAAACTTAAAATGTGACACCTGATCCTGTTTATAAAGTAAAAATTGTATGTTAAAGTTAATTATTTAACTTTCATTTCATAAATACTGCAATGCTTATGTAGCGGATCAGTATCCAGACCTCTGAAATCACTCATTCTAATTTCTAATTCTATAGACGTAGGCGCTCAAGTTTCTGGGTTCCACAACTTTCTGATAGCCCTCATTCAAAGAACTCTGCCTTATTTGCTTTGTATTTTATGTTATTGTCAATTATTTAGCTGGAGGGGCACACTAAATACATTTACAAAGACACAGAATTGCTGGTATTACAAAACGACGAAGAAATTATATATTGACAACTGAGAATACATTTCTTCGGTAATAGCAAACGTGTCTTTTTCAGAGGAGTCAAAACGGCATTTTGGGGTGAAATTTCAAGAAATTAGTTATTGCCAAAATAATTTTTCCTGATATTTGTAGAAGCGAATAATGATATTCATTTTATTTTACCATAGTTTCAAAAGTCCTAAAAAGACTCATTTTGAAAAGGCTGCACAGTGTGCTACGCCCCCTATTAGCCATTTGAAACTCTGTTCTCTCTTTGCCTGTAACCTTATTGAACCTATATGACAGAGCACATCCTTATTAGGAAAGGAAGTCCTTGTTTATTCTATTAATATTAACCTGTGCATCTGATGTTAATTCTTCCATGCTTTGTTTGGTACGAGTATGATTTGAATTACTAGTGCTGCTTTCAATATGTGAAGAAGCAATAATTTTGGTATAAGAAATCGTCATGGGAACCAGTATAACCAGTTTAAGTAATCCAGATTATATAATAAAAGAGTTACAACCCCTAAAATGCAAAAAAGTATAGTAACGCTTGATAATAAATTGACTTCGTTAAACCCAACCTCAAACATTGGCGATGAATGTGAAGTGAAAATTGGTTCTTTATTGTGTAATGGCAGTGATTACAATATAACTAAAGTAAATAGTGTTATTAGATCAAGTTCTCAATTAGTAGATATAGAATCTTTGTGAAAATGAAAATTGTTGTCAAATCAGAGGATAATTGATAAATTATCACACAGCTTCCAAAAGTATACTAAAGAATATACATTGGAAACATTCAGAGCTATAGAAAGTAGTGCAGAAGTAAATGTTATGTTTGCTTATGGCCTGAGATGCATTGGCAAGGGAATTGAGGCAGGTAAGACTTTCGCTGCTGTTCTGAATTTACCAGCTCCTCCCCCCAGCCAAAACTAACAAAATAATTATTAATACCATAGAGAAAAAGGCCATGAAGGCCAGGAAGAAAAGAAGGAATGAAAACCGAAAGAGGAAAGCTACTGATGATGAAAAGATGCAGATTATGGATCTGGGGAAATTCTGAGTTGTACTTCCAACATAGCAAAACTTTAATGCTGTTTTTCTGTTTTATTTTTTTATACTTTCTTTGCAGTCATCTATAAAACTACTGCAGCTTCAAGCCTAGATTTTACTGTAATTAAAGAGTACCTAAAGTGTTTTCAAAGGTACTTCTAGAAAGATATGTGAACAATTGAATTAAAAACATCTTGAATACTTTTATAACGAAATTCAAAACATTTATTCGAAAAATCACAAACCCTTTATTATAACTCCAAAGCAAGATCTGTTATCTTTAATGAATTGTGAAAGTGTTGTAAAATAACATGTAAAATTTTTAACTGATGCAAAAACTCTCATTTTAACATTGGTGAGACAGGCTCTTACGGCTCCCCTTCAGTAAGTTCATCTTGGTGAATTGAGAATGTCGAATCTTAATTTTCATTAACTTAACCTCTGTTTTCGTATGTGTAGGATATCTCCGTTATGTGAAATTTATGCAGCCCGGCAAACCGATCTTCCGTAATTTGAATGTTTGTTTTGCATGTAGCTTTTCAAGTAGGATTCAGCGTTCCAATTTAAAATTATGTCTGCTGTTTATATTGTAGTAAAGCAAAGCAGAATAAATGTGAAGGAGGACTTCGCCATGGAAGTACAAAGGAACATATGAGAGGAATGAATAAGCATAGCTCAGAGTGGTTGACCAGTTTCGGACCGGTAGAGTATGACCAACGAGCCCACAAACGTTTCCAGGTGAAACATTTCACCATCGGTGGGACCACTTAAGAAGTTTTCCTTCCCAAAATAAGTTGTCGCTTATGTTTTGTCTCATACCGGACGCCAGCAATTAGTGAAAACAAATCCTGCCTTCAGTCGCTTCGCCGCGCCTTTCGCTCTTTGAGCCTCCGACATGAAGAAAACTAAATATCAAGGAAATTCACGAGATTACCGAAACCACTGTGGCATAAGTTTACAAACCTGAAATAGCTGTGAGAGAAACATAACATGAGATTAGTCAATTCAGTTGGAATAGAACCCAGGTCTTCTGAAAGCGACACATTATCATGGAATTATTTCCTGAAACATTATTAAAGTGTGATGGATGTATTTGCAGCAAAATACCGAAAATTGTAGTTTATACCCTTCATCATCATCTTCAAGGATTGGGCCTTGTCACCCTTTTCGTTCTCTTCAAGAGCCTACTGATCCTTCCAGCGTAGAGCTGGGCGTCCCATATCTCTCTTTCCCTTCGGCATATAATCTAAAACTCTTCTTGGAAGTCGTTTCGCGTCCATTCTTAAAATAAGATTTTTCCATGCACTTTTTTCTTTATTATTTTAGTGTTTAAATTAGAAATCCCAAGATCTTCTTTTATTTTTTCATTTCTTAGGTGCTCTATTCTTTTATAACCTGTCACGCTTCTAAAACATCTCATCTCTGCCGATTCTACCTGTTTGCGTTGATTCTTTGCCAGTGTCCAAATGTCATCTGTGTTTCCTTTCGTGTTTTCCTGTTCAGCGTTCTTAATATAGTCCCATATATTTGATTGAATCTGTTTAATTTAAGCCTTATACCCTTCACACTTACTGTAATTTACGTTATTATATATTATTACTCATTTATTGCCAAAATAAATTATATGTATGAGTAATTTAAAATCTTCCTGTCACTCCACTTCCCGCAGCTTTGCTCTTTCTTTCTTCCCCTTAACGTGTCAAATGATACTTCGAAAGCGTCTTGGATGATAATATAAATTAAATTACAATTAAAGCCTTTAACATTATAAAATCAGTGCTCATTGCTTACAGATCAATTTTAATTATGTAAGTGAAATGACAATTATTATTTTAAGTATTCATTTCTTCGTAATTTCAATTAAAACTTACAAACCAACACCTATTTACGGTATTTAATATGGAATATTATTTGTAACTAACAAATAACAACACCATTTCAGTTTTATGGATGTGTAGCTCGTAGGGATCCTCCGGGTAATACTATCATATATTATCATCTCTGACAGTAATTAAATTACATTATACATAAAAATAATCATTCCGAGTGCAGCTTTTAGCAGAATTTAACACCTATTCTACGTACAGCACTATAGGCGGTTGTTACTGATATTCCTACAATGAAATATTAATTTGGGAAAGTAATTTTACAGGCCAAATGTTAGAGTATCTTCCCTGCATTTGGCAGTTAACAGAGGGGGAGGGGACCGGCCAGATTTGAGCAGCTGTATATAGTTTCCATGAAAAGGTAAACACACACATAAAATATATGTTTATGTTGCATATTCAAGTTCTTAATAACCTAATGAATTCACAAAAAATTTGACGTTTTGACTTCTGTGAAACAGAAGTTTACTGCTTATTTTGAAAGAAATAATTAGTTTAGTAATGTCCAATTTGGATTTAGAAGTGGTTTATCTACAACATACGCTACTAAAATGCGTATTATCTTCAGGTATTTCAGATCTTGAATTGCTGCCAATACTAAATGATATCTCTAAATCCTTTGATTGTAAGTTCTCGATATATTCACTTCAAAAGTTAAATTTTATAGAATAACAGATACGCAATTGAAAGTGTCTAACCTACTTATTTAACTGTGTTTATTATGTCAATTACTTTGGTGCTGGAAATGTTACTAATATTGTATGCTAAGGTATATCAGACACTCTCAGCTATTATTAAATTTATTAAGAGCAATGTGCTCCTTCGAAAGTGCACTTTAAGTCTTTACTGTTTGCTTATGATATGACCTCCCATAGTTTTCATTAGAATTCGAACTTACTGTATAATAAATGGATGGTGCTTCAGGTGAAGCCATATTTTAGTTCCAGGGTAAATATTTTAAACTTAACACAGATCATACCTTTAGGAGTACACACAATAACACTTCTATACAAAGAATATAACTACTGAACATTGAAGGAATGATAAATTAAGTCGTATTTATCATATTATGTTGGTACACCTTGTGTTTTGCTTACTGAGAATTTCCAAGCCTGATTAAAATTCAGCTTATACTGTCTCATATCATAATATAATACCTATATATTATGGTATTTTATTTGGGAAAATTTTAGTGAAGTTATTCATATCTTAAATCTACAGAAATAAATCACTCCAAATTATTACTGGATCTCATTATAATTATCACTGCAAGCCATTATTAACGAACAAAACTATATTAACAGGAAATATAAAATTGTCACTGTATATTCATATATCATTGTGAATGAATCCGGCCGTTGCACACACAAAGTGATGAACTAGATATATCTAATTGATTATTCCAAAGAGCGTAAGACTGGCCAAAATAGCGTTTGTTTCATTCAAATAGAGAGTTTTTGTCACAGCGTGTTTTCTGATACGGTATCGGCTATTGTCATTTGACTTGAATACGGTATATATCGTAGCGTATGTTGCTGAGTCAGAGTTTTTGCACGAGTACGTTAATGAGAACAGAAAATGGAGCAATTACTTGATATCGCAGCGTTCAGTGGAACTGGTAATGAGTTATTGGAAGATATGATAATTCATAATATTAACAGACAAAGAAATATCTTCCAAGGAGGCGTGGCAATTCGGAGACTAGATTTAAATCAATTTATAGATGAAGAATGCCCAGTACATTTTCGTTTTGATAAAATGACTGCAACGTAGAGGCTTTACATGAATTGTAACAAGAATTGCAACAAGAACGATATTCTGCTGGAGATAAGTTTGAATAAGCAATTTACATCGTTTTTATGGATATATATTAGGTAATGTTGTACTGACAGTACATTTACTACTTTAGGAGTGGAGGGTTTGTGCATATGACTTCGACGCCCAGCATATCCCAAGAGGCTGTCTCTAATTTGGAAGCAACATTTTGCGTATCTTCTTCATATTTATCAGCAATAGCCAATGCAATGATGAATATAATATATAGAAATTAAGATAACTTATTAACAAATCCGGCTAACATGACATGAATTGACAGAAATAAATTGCAATATTACGCACATGCTGCATCATTATTGGAAGTACTATAAGATATTGTAGCGCCTTTTAGGTAGAAGGTAATCCACGTGCTCCTTGGGCCGCGCCGTGGCTCAGTGGTTAGACCGCTTGGCTCTCACCAAGGCGGCCCGGGTTCGATCCCAGGCGACCGCAAAGTGATATTTGTGGTGGACAACACGGCGCTGGGGCGGGTTTTCTCCGGGATATCCGGTTTCCCCCGCCATCTCATTCCATCAATGCTCCATCTTCATCTCATGTATCATCAGTGTCATCGCCTGCGGTGCCGTATGTAGTAAAAGCGGGTGTTAAACACTACACATTTCATTTCACGTGCTCCTTTATTGTATGGAACGAAAAATTCTTTCCAGTTACAGCTAGCATATTTGAAACTATTTCTTTTCATCTTCATATGGGTTGGTTGCAATTACCTCCCGCATCAATATCAGATTATAATTAATAGTAAAGCGCAATCTTTCTTATGCCATTTTGTTAGAGAAATGCTAACCATGAATCCTCACGTTAAATGATGAACTATAACGTATCCGGTTATCGGTTATCTGTTCACAGTAAACGTACGTATGTGCAGAACATCGCTCATGTGCCATTAATGTTTACGGAAACTGCCAAGAATATGGGCAAGAACTTCCCAATGAACAAGATAATTTATTAAACTACCCCATTGTTTTCAAATGGAAACAATCTAATGAAACAAAATAACAATTCTGTTCAACATATTTTTAAGACAAGTAATAGGTTTATCTGGAAATTTCTGGAAAAGTCTCAAAGCTTGCTCGTTTTGAGTGACTTTTAGCGTAACTGGTAAATGATAATAAAGAGGTATAATATTTGAACATAATTTAAAGCTCAAAATTTATGTGAGCTACATTTTTGTTGAGCTTCTTATGTCCCTGAAACTAATACAAATTTTCAAGTATCTACACTTACCTCAAATGTGAAGTCGCCTTCTTTTTTTCCGTGGTCAAGACATCATAATATGTATTTCAAAGCCATAAGATACCGATCAGCTTTTCAAATCACCGTTTGTCACTTGACCTTTTTATTGTACAATGGAATGAGTAAATGGAATTAAACAGAAGAAACTGAAATTATAGGCTATTGAATGTAAGACAGCAGGTTCTTTGACATAAGGGTAAGTCATTATACTATTTAATATATTACTAATACAAAATAACGCTTTCAGTATTGTACGTATTGGGAGATAATTTAAATAAATCAAGCTTTACGCCAGGGAAAGCAGAGTTAATTTGCTTATATGAGCCACCGACTGAATATAGTTATCTACCCAACTGCATCATATTAAACTTTAACAGGGCTAGATACCCGAAATGTAGTTTCTAATCCTGGAATTCAATATAAACTGCGCTACGCCTCTGTTAATAGAGCGGTTCCCTGCCGGCAGGCTTCAAAGCGGTCCTTAGAGATTGAAATAAACAACGATGGCCTACGCCGTTATCAAAATGCTTGAGCGGTAATAGGATTGTCTCAGTTAAACGATAGCTACCAACGTCACTCTAAACCCCATGTTCCATTTGTTGATGAAGATGGAAAATCCACAAAGGTTTCCTCGCAGCACGCACCCACAACCTTCAGTCGTAATCCGATTGGTTAAGCTGGATAAGAGAAAATAAGTTGGAGAGAAAAAGAAAGAGCACATCATTCTTGCTTCCGATTCTTTTTATTCCATTTTCCAACTTACATTTTTGTTTTCTGCTCACGAAGTTCTCTGCCGAGTAAATTAACCTCTTATTACTTCTTTCTTCTTCTCGGGTTGAAAATGTATTTCTGTCTTTCATTTTCCTTTCCTGTCATCCGTTCGTTATTCTGGAACGAAATAGTGGGATTAAATGCTCAGTTCACTATTGCCTATTAGCACTGGAGACAAAATTTTCATTATCATTCGAAACATTATTTTAATTTATTTTTATCTTAGCTTAAAATCATCACAATTTACTAAAGAAGCTATAAAATTATTTTTACTGGAGGTATTCGAAAAATACTAATGAATGGACAAAGAAATATTCATTGTTATAACATTTCCTTTTCCACCTGTGCTTAACGGCTTTTTCATTTACGCTTCCTCTCCTTTAACGCTAAGAATCTCCACTTCGCCTCTTATTATGTACCATTTCTCTGGTTTGAAGTGATCTCATGGTGACAAAAAGGAATTATAACGCAGTCTGGATATGATATTATTTATTATCATGCCAAGAGAGAACAACTTTGTACAAATTGCACGGTGGATTTAGGAGTATTTAAATAGGTTATTTGGGTTAACTTTTCTTTCTTTTTTTTTTCTTTTGGTAATTTACATCCTCCAACGTTAAGTCATATCGGACGGTGAATGGAATGGGTGAAATGATGCTCCAAATGAGCCGGGGGTCCATAGAGCTTAGAGTTACCCGACATTCGTCTTTCAGGATAAGGGAAAACCCCGGAAAATCCTTACCCTGACCGAGATTCGAACACAGGACCTCTTGAACGTGAGGCAGACATACTACCACCACGGCGGGCAGGGTTGATCTTGAAGAGCTCAAATAAAAATTTGTGTAATTTTTAAATCTGTTTTATTTGAAGTTGTTTTATTCAGAACAAAACATAAGCGGCAACAGTATACAATAAAGAACATAGAGAAACATAAAAGAAAGGTTCAGGATAGCCAATATATCACCAAACTTCGGAAGCTTGCTAGCCACAGACTACTTCCCCCCAAAACTACAGTCTCTTGAAAATGCTGTGGAAAGGTGATGGTCCACCCTGTTCGAGTTTTTCTACTTTGCAGCACCGGGCTGTCATTTATAGGAGTGTTTCCCTGTTTAAAGGACTCATTAGGTGTTTTTTTTTTTTAAATTTACGTCCTCCAACGGTAAGCCATGTCGTACGATGAATGAAATGGGTGAAATGATGCTCAAATGAGTCCGGGGTCCATGGAGCTTAGAGTTACCCGACATTCGTCTTTCTGGATAAGGGGAAAACCTCGGAAAATACCTTATCCAGGTTACTCGCCCTGACCGGGATTTGAACTCGGGACCTCTTGAACGTCATTAGGTGTTGTATCAGTGGGAACGTTCATGGCAGTTGTTGAATCAGCGGAACAGAACAAATATGCCGGCTTTAATCTATCCACCGATACTGTTTGTGTTCCTCGTGAAGTACTGATTTTGAAATGCTTCTCAAAACGTTGCATCACCAGAAAATGTCCATCATATGTTGGTTGTAGTGGTTTTCTTATAGCGTCGTGTCTCCTGAAAACATGAGTAAATGATGTTAAATCCTTGTACTGAAAAGCCTTCCATGTTGACTGGTGTTCTGATTTAATAGGTTTAATATTCCTCACAAGCTGGCGCAGTTTGTATATCAAGATTTGTGAATCAGGTGGGATTTCACTTTCATTGAAGAAATCTGCAGGTAATCTAATTGGTTCCCCATATGTAAGTTCTGCAACTGTTAGCTGATATTCTGGAATTATGTATGAATGAACAGCTAGAAGTACAATCATCTGATATCTTAGATTTGAGAGCTGACTTTAATGTGCGGTGCCACTTTTCTATTCTTCCATTTGATGCAGGATGGTATGCTGTTGTCTTAGTGTGGTTGACACCAAGTGTTTTGGCAAGCTAGTTAAAGAGACTAGACCCTAATTATGTGCCACGGTTTGTTGTGATTCTGTTTGGAATTCCAAATCTTGCAATCCACGAGGAAATTATAACCTACGATACACTTTCAGCGGTTATATCTTCCACAGGACATGGGTTGATCTTGACGAGTTCAAATAAAGATTTGTGTAATTATCAAATATGTCTTATTTGAAGTTATTTTATACAGAACAAAACATAAGCGGTAACAATATAAAATAAATAACATACAGAAAATAAAAGAAAAGTTTAGGATAGCCAACATAACTCCAAACTTTGGAGGCTTGTTAGCCGCATATGCTCTCACCATTTGTGAATTGAAGCAGTACATGCTGAAAATAAAAAAGTCCAGAGTTTACCTCTGATTCTATACTCCCTTTATTGTATAACACATAATGAACGGCTACTTAAACCTTTCCTAAAATATTATTTTAGTTAATTATTAATAACCTCTTACTTTTTACTGTGTATATACAATAATCAGTGCAACCCAAATATTCAATACCAGGAATATTTTTTAAGTTGGACTCTATAGGTCTGCGTTTAAGTCTCTGGTAACACAGCATATCTGAAAAACGAAAAGCTGCTCACAAACCAAAATTGGTGTTTAAGTTCAGAATCTTCTATGGATACGACACGAATATTTCTAAGAAAATATATTCACACTAAACGGAATCATTTTCGAAAATTTGGATTTTATGTAACAGACGAAGTTTTGATTAAAATACCATACCTCAAAGATATTTTCATGACAACATTAAATATGTAATGCAAGTTTTCTGGGACTAGACCCTCAAGGTGATTCTTGGATTACTAATGAGGCTTAAAAGTTAAATATAATCTAGGAACAGAAAAATGTAGATATTTATAAGCGTTTCGAACCTATTCCTTTATTTAGATTTTATTGATTTCAAATACTTATACTTTTCATAATAATTCTAATTTGTTAGATTCTTGCCCATACAGAGAAAACCGGAATTTCGAAGCTATCATAGCGATCGGCCCTTCAAAGCATTGACTATCACTTAAAGTCTGTTGTAGTCCCTATGTCTGCTGTATTACCGTTTATCTGAACTGATATGGACATAGAAGAATAAACTTTTATGAAAACGAATACTTTTTGAACAGTGCTACATTTTTTTCCCTCCTAGTCATGCAAATAAAACAGAAATTGAAAGAAATATAATAGTGGCAGCTCTTTAACAGGGTCGACATTCGTTTAACTGTATATACCTAATGCTATTCCACCTATAAATAAATATCTAATAAAGCCATTTTATACACTTATATATAGATTAACGTGAAGTAGATGGAAGAATAGCTGCTATAAGAATCAGTAAAGAAAGTCCAGTGAGTGCAACACATTTACCTTATAACCAGCGTACAAAAAGATTTGAAGGATAATTTATGAGCTATTAAAAAACTTTAAGCTAATAATGTAAAAGTTATGACGAAAAGAGCATTTTAAATAACGATAAAGGTGAACATCCTGAATTGCAAATTAGAAATTTTAAAGTTTGTTTATGTAAATGTTAAAGAACAGTAAATGCCTATGCATAAGATTACGTCATACGTCATCCATAAACACTGATCATAATTCATTTACTGTCATAATTTTATCCCGTAAGCTTAATGTGCAACATACACGTAGTAGTTCCACTGTTGGTGGCTGTGAGAGGCGGGCAAACAGAGACTTGTTCAATAACGCCTACCGCAGTTTTGGAGGTGACGCATGAGGAACATTATGCGGGTTTGAAATTCTGCTTTTGTCTAAACAAATCTTCAGCTGAGGCCTATACGATGTTACAGGAGGCCTATGGAGTATATGGAAATCTCCTTCGTTGCCAGAAAATCTTCTTGGTTGGGGAAGTTATGACTCTCTCTCTCTCTCTCTCTCTCTCTCTCTCTCTCTCTCTCTCTCTCTCTCTCTCTCTCTCTCTCTCTCTCTCTCTCTCTCTCTCTCTCTCTCTCTCCCTCTCTCTCTCTCTCTTGATGTTCAACATGTTGTACCTGCAGAGACATAAGTAACTGGACAACACTACAGGGATGTCCTGAAAATATTGCAAGTCCAAATAAGGGGAGAAAGACTTATTTCCGTGAAACAGGTTGGACGCTGCACCACTTCAATGCGCGGCCGCATATCGCCTATATTGTGTAATGAATATCTTGCGAAATTCAGCGTGATCTGTGTCCCTCAACCTCCCTATGATCCGTATTTAGCTCTGTGTGAGTGACTTTAGCTCCTATGCCCTAACATGAAGAAACGCCTTCCTGGGAAGTATGACCCATTATTAGAAGCGGTAGTGAAGACTGTGAAGGTGACTTTGTAAGAGCGCTCATAAAATCGTTCCCAATATGTTTTTACAGATTCGCAGAAATCCTGGAAGAGGTACATCGCCTCCAAGGCACTTTTTATGCGTAAAATTTGTTCACGGATGAGCTACAGGAAATCGAAAGGCAAAATCTTCAATGTGGAAACGTAGAGTTAGACTGAAAAATTCAATGCCATAGCCGGGATTTGAACCACGGATCTTCTGGTTTCCGTCCAGCCGCACTACCATTGTGCTACTATGGCCAACGTGCCGATATGACATTAAATTCTCCAACTGACTCGTATTTTTCCCGGTAAACCACTTAGGAGTTCTCATAAACATATGAGACAACTACCTTAATGGCGACTTACTACTTGTAAGTACTTTAAGGCCCGGGCTTTATAGTTAAGCACTATTAGGTTAATTGATGGAAATCAATTATTCTTTTCACACTGGCAGTGTGTAGGCTAAATTGTGGAAACGTAGAGTCAGACTAAGTGGTTTACCGGGAAAAATACGAGTCAGTTGGAGCATTTAATGTCATATCAGTACGTTGGCCGTAGTAGCACAATGGTAGTGCGGCTGGACGGAAACCAGAAGATCCGTGGTTCAAATCCCGGCTATGGCATTGAATTTTTCAGTCTGACTCTACGTTTCCACAATTTAGCCTACACACTGCCAGTGTGAAAATAATAATTAATTTCCAAAATCTTCAATGTTTTGACCATAATATGAAGCGAATCATTTTATTGCACAAAAACAGCTATTTATGCCGACTTCTAATTAAAATTTTTGATTAAAGAAATGAAATATTTGGCATAATAAAGTTATTAAAAAATCAGAAATATTAAAAGAATAAAAGAATAAAAAATGAAATGTACGAACACTTGTTAGATTACGTATATTATACAGTGGTGTTTACCAAGAAAAACGAACTTCAACAGAAGTAGCATTGCTGTTGAGGAGGAGCATAAGATCAATGATGGAAATATAAGTATTAAGCAAAGAATTGATATGTCATTGGCCGTGGCGAACGTTTTCTGATGTTTAGTGAAACCTACGGACCAGAGAAAAGCAGGAAGAACAGAGCTGGCAATTTTATAAAACTCTTCAATAACTTCTGTTATTAGTAAAAGCGACCTATCATTTCATTCTAGCAGATAATTTTAACACTCGATTTGGATTCCATATATAAGGAGCAACTGGTGAAATAAGTATAAACGGAAATTGAAATCATCTTACTTATTTTCGGGTATTCAATGAATTAAGAATCATGAATACCTTTAGACAGCATGGTTATAATAAATATACTCACTCATGAACCCGAGAGCTACGGTGAGCCATAGGCTGTATTTTGATCAATAAAAATCTTCCTTCGATCAATTCAAGGTACAGAGGTATATGGAGATAGTGCTATAGGATAGGATCAATAATTAATGATGTGCAAGTTTTGTCTATTTAGAATATGGAGAAAAGTACACAGATAAACAAATGATACCAAGAGATATATGTATACAACCTATATTTCCTACCTGAATAGAGAATGAAAAACGTTTACCGGAATTAATACATGAAAGAGGTAAAAACACATCTCATGAGAAATAAACCTAATTTTGAAAATTTCAAAAGTCATTCTCAATTCTTTAGCTTCAGAAGTAGTAACAAAGTGAAAGAATAAATGTTAAAAAAGTTACCAAGGCGTCTGGATTGAAGAAAGGGCTGATATAGTAAAGCAGAAGAAACATGTATAATTATTATCCTTAAATATCTTTAAGGTAAATCACAGAAGTTTGTATTGTACACAAAGCTCAAAAATTGTAGTAAGTACAATAAGGGACAGAAAATATTGGTATAAATGTGTAGTTGATTTAGAATAGGACAATCATAAATATCTAACAAAAGCACACAAAGCTCATACAAGTCCAAAGAAACAGAAAATTGTATAATGTATATTTATCTTATATCTCACTGGACAAGTTCTCCAGATGAAATAGAGGTGTGCAGTATGAAAACTGTGCAATCGCCTTTAAAATCACTGATCTTCGAGACTCCTTTATCTTCAGACTGAAAAATTAAATGCCGTAGCCGGAATTTGAACCACGGATCTTCTGGTTGCCGTCCAGCCGCTCTAACCCTTGAGCTACTATGGCCAACGTTATTGACCTAATATGGTTAACTATAAAGCTTGAACCTTAAAGTACTTACATGTTGTATGTCGCCATTAAGATAGCTGTCTCGTGTGTTTATGAGAACTCCTAAGTGGTTTACAGGGAAAAACACGAGTCAGTTGGAGAATTTAATGTCATGTTGGCACACTGGCCATAGTAGCTCAAGGGTTAGAGGGACTGGACGGCAGCCTGAAGATCCGTGGTTCTAATCCCGGCTATGGCATTGTATTTTCAGTCTGACTTTACCTTTCCATACTTTAGCCTACACACGGCCAGTGTGAAAGAACTATTTCCTTTATCCTCCGTTGTAACTACAACCAAAGTAGATTAAAATCAATTACAATTTTGTAATAGTAGGAGACAGAAAAAATAAGCTTTGAATCTTAATTGTTCATCAAAATCAAATATCATGGATAGAAACTAAGGTGACAGTTACACAAAGTACTTTTTAGTTTTAGGCTTAATTCAACCCAGTCACACAGAGAAGCAATAAGAGCACAAGTAATAAAAACTGAGTGCATAAGTATGGAAACATTATGAAAGAAAAGTAAGACATTATAGGATTAGGGGAATAAGGCACGGTTGCGCTAAAATTTACGCCTTTGTTATCTCATTTTCCTCTTTCTCATACATATGACATCTTTAGCATCTGAAGTGGCTGCGAGTAATTTCCGATTCCAAATCGAACAAAGCCTTCTGGTAGAATGGAGTTTTTTTTTGGAACCATTCCAAACCCACAGTCTCTAATGTATTTCTCCTAAAGTAAAATTATTTGGGATAATATCTTCCTAGAATCTATTTAATAGAGAAATTATTTATTTGTTAAAACTTTTAAACATCGTTATATATGTTTCCATAAAGGCATAACATGCATGTGTTGTGAAAAATATGTGTGAGGAAGTTACAAAGTTAACATTTAAGAGTGAACGTAATTCAAGAGTCTTCAGTGAAATAAGCGATTAATTTAAAGCTCCAAATACTAAGTTGTTTTTATGGACTCTTTTTAACTGCTGTGGTTGTCAGTGGTTCATTCTATGTGACGTGTAAAATAGCACTTAGTGGTCTTACACGGGCGTACATTTATCATACGAGGTCACCGGCTTTGTTTTACTTCAAAATGATGTCGTGGTAACGATTTTTACGCTTGAAAATATCTCACCTTCCACCGGTTTTGAATCCGCGATATATACCTATTTCTGCAATCCTGTAATAATAAGCAGAATGCCGCGTAAAGATGCAGGAATATACCACTGACGTAATACAGTATTTGAAATTGGCGCTGTGTTGGCAACACGCTACATCATTGCTTCTAATACCTACTCATTTCTCTTCCATTAAGCAAATTACGTACTTGGTTTTGTTCAACACGTCCGACAATAACACAGGGGAAGGCAGGTTGTGACGGTGTGTCGTCAGCTTCGTCTCTAACCGCCTAATACGCTCCCGAACGAAAGGCAGGTTAGCGTGTGACGTTACCGCGCTGATTTCTGCTGCCCAAAAGGGGGTGAGTGAGTGTGTGGTGTGGTGTTTAAGGGCCCGTCGACAACAAGGTCATTTGCCCAAAAGGAAGGAAATAGTTTAATGTTTTGGGGTTCTGACAGACAACAAACGTTTCAGGTATTAATAATATGTACAACTTTCTTCTTGGATGTTGTAATATTAATGCTGACTGCTCTGATTACACAATTGGTCAGAATTTATAAACAATTATATTTTGGACCTGTGCTATGAGAAAATAATAAAAATTCAACTGGTAGTTTATTTGAAGGTCAGCATGTTCAAAAGTAAATAAAATAAAATAAAACATAAAGTAATTTTTTCTGAAAATTAATGGAGACCCACTCAGAACATAATTACATGGACATTTTCCGACAACTTCTGTTTCCTTTTTTTCTTAAACTAGTCATCAATGTCAGGAAGTTAGGATGGGAAATTTGTAATCGAAGGCTGCATCTTAGATGGTGATCCAACGAGGTACTTGGGGATTGGAGTTAGGTAATTTCATAACAGCAAAAGAATTCGCGCACATATATCGAGCCAAACCTACACAATGTCCGTGCGGCAAGTGAATACAACCTCGGAAATCTGGTTTGGGGGACATTCCTGTAAGAATCAGGCAACTATTTCTAGTGTGTATATTTGTCCTTCAATATAGAGTCGCATCCCGTAGGGGAGGGGATCCGTCCCCTTCAGCTGCTGTGGTCTGGGTGCTGCGGACCCTTAGCACTCGTGGTACCTCTGACGTTACTAGAGGAACCTCGGGCCGAACTGCCGAGTCCCTCCCGTCAGGGAGTTGTTCGGATTGGGTTGGACTCGAGGGGGAAGTGTGTTCCCGACACCCACGGGGAATTGGGTACCTCAGGGCAGGCTACAGCCGCCCGGAGGGGGTAGAGGGTTGCCTAATAAGTCCCGGCTGCTGGCCTGCAGAGCTAGTAGGTGTGCTAAATCACCAGACGGCCCCACCGAGGTTTTCGGTAGTCTTTCCTGCGTGTTTGACGCGCGTAAGTGGCGTATCCACTTCCACCCGTCTTGACGTTGTAGTCGATGGGGGGGGGGGAGCTTTTTAGACTGAAGGTATTTCCCCATGGAAAGACCCCCGGAGTTTTCCATCGCTCCCGGGTAGAAGGAGGCCCGAGTCCTTGGTCCCACGGATCCAGGACTAATGGGAGTAGAACCTCTGCACCTAAATAATATATATATATAGCCACACTCTAAATTCAACAGTACCATTGGTTACGTGTCAACTACATCGTTGTCATCGAGTGTGCTACACCTGACTGAACCCTGAGATTCTGTACTCACAACGCCATTTATACAGACAAATTGGTGCTACACGGCTCTTACCTGAAGTCACATGCACTGCAAGTCTCACTCCCGACTGAAATTCATCACAACTCTCCAAGCTGTGTTCCTCTGCAATAACAAATGGAAAACGAGAGAGAAACAAAACTCTCCTTTCCAAAACCAGGAAGGCACCCTCAGTTATGTTACCTATAATGCCAAATTATCGCACGTTTATTCCTAAGGTATCAGTATCATGCATTAAAATATAAATTGTATCGCATAAAACGTTATATCCACGCTGTAGAAGCATTTATTATTTCAACAGTGAGAGCTATTGCATACTTTTTTGTGTGACTGACATCCCAAACTGGTACCAATTGTTGCAACAATTAATACTATGAATGCAATGCAAAAAGTAATAGAAGTACAAGTGACAAATGCTGTTAACATATGAAAATGGAAAGCTAAGGCCATCAAGGTTCGTCAAAGCACGTATTACTGTATATTAGACATTGCATGGACTTAACACATTCATACTCAAGCACCTTACTGAGAAGATGAAATGATTAAGGTTAACTTGAAAAGCTCTTTGCTACTTCTGCTTGTTCTTCTTTTATTTCTTTCAAGGATTTGGTGTTATCATCTGTTCCAAATTTTTCGTCAATTTCTGGTCTATATAATTTATTGTGTGATTGTGATTCCGGAACGTGAACAATTACAAAAACGGATATCTTGCATTAGAAAGGAGAAAATAAGCTTCTGAAATACGTAAATCGATGTATTTAAGTTATACAATAAGGAACGAAATAGTAAGATCAGAAAATCAGATCTACTTATTTGAGTTAATGATAACATAGAAAATATAATCAAACACAAAGACCATGTTGGTAGAACGATATAGAATGGTTTACAAAAGAAGTCAATGATTGGGAAGAGATATGGCAAACAACTAGCAAGCAAAAGTTTTCCACTCAGTGCAGAATTTCAGAAAATTCCTGCAGAGTTCTCCTTCAATGTTACTTCGTTTTAGCAGTTTTAAATAGAAGAAGTTAAAAAAATAATAGCCCAACTAAGAGATTCAGAAATTAATTCAAAAGTCATATCTCAAAATCTCTAACGTCGGTTATGAATTTTGTTATAAATTAAAGGTTTGGCGATAGACGTTTCTGGAAACTTGAAACGTTTGTTTCCCTCGCATTAATAGATGTCCTGACTCCCAAGAAAAATTAAGAGCCGCGTACACAAAACTCAGAATGCAGTCAACAAACTCCCCAAAGTACTGTGTATCCTGAAAGAGTTATGTGTCATTTAGAGAAAGAACATTTGAACATGCTACAATGGTAGTGAATGTGCCAAAAAGTTTGCTTTCATTCTCTCCATTAATACAACATC
>CM060949.1:58742325-58787325 GCA_030765055.1 Mantis religiosa
ATGTGTGCAGCAATTTTACAATTTTGTGATGATCAAAACGGCAAGATTATTAGGTTGTTGAACATGGAGGTTGTTGAACTGGAGGTAATCCAGCTTTATCATTTTAAATATTTCCAGTTCTCCCTTTAAGGCGTATTTTGGCGCAATGGCGTGTAATATCCGAGCATTCTCGAAGGAAACATGCCCATGTAATGTATACCTGCTGGAATGTTAATTCAAAATGCAATAATATTTCAAGATATTTGTTTACTAGGATATTTATCAGTTGTTTCAAAGTTATCTACCAGCTCGTTACTTTAGCTGCTGTCTAACTATGGTACAGAAGTGCACATTGTATTCACATGCAAGCTATTTGCAGGGATAACAGACTAACGCTACTAATTCAATGTTGTACAAAATGTGATGTGTAGCACTCTCATGACTTTCTCTACTCTTGTAAAACTATTTCTGCACCAATTCCTGGTCCTCTATCCCCTGTTGTTAATCTAGATAAACATTTGCAAAATTATATTTTTGCTAATTTTCCTGTGTGATAAAGGAATAAGATAATGCGATGGGCTTCAAGCGTTATTCCGAATTTCTTAAAGACTAGTCCCTGTGCGAAAGTATTCTACTTCCGTTCTCTCTGCATAACCAAGAGATAAAATAAGCGTCTCATTTATAAAGGTATAAATATTTTAAAATTCGGACAAATACCAAGGAATATCTGAAAGACGTAACAGGACTGTGCTTTTTTAAATATATATACCTTGTTGACTATTTTTTTTAATCTTACTTTGAGAGTTAAAGCCGAAGTCACACTGAATAACAAGAACTCCTTAGGACATTCCCAAAACATTCATAATGTACATTTAAATTGGAAAATATTTAAGCATATGTTACTACAGTACAAATCATTAGCAATTTTAGTAAATCAAAATGTTTGGATATATGTGTACATATATATATCCTTGGAAAATGGTTAAACTTCTGATGCTTTTCGCTATTTGAGTCGTGCAATGAGTAGATTTACAGTGAAATGCAATATTTCTTCGTTTACAATGCGCAATAGAGAGAGAGCAATAAAGCAATAAAACAAATGAACAGTTGGAGTTCCTTACTTGATATTATTTCTTTGTGTGTAATGGAGGCAATAATTAGTTCTTTCAACACGAAGAAAATATATAGTTAGACTACTATTTACAAACCATAATTTGGTAAGTTAAAGCCTACAGTATTTTAACTGTTTTGGAGTATTCAACGAAGTTTATGATTAGGCAGTTATTTGAAGTAAGTGCTTGTTAACAAACTCGTCTGAATTATTTAAAAGCATGTAACCGTTTCAGAGAAGGATTTACATCATTTTTTCTTAGAAATACAATTTTATGGGCAAAAATAGGCCATTTTTTACAACCAACCATTTTAAATGCCCAAAATATGGTTGAAAGATAGGATTTGCGTTCTATCATCCGAAATAAGATATGTAGTTGAGCATGCAATATCAGAAGGTTTATAAAATTTGGAAAAACAGTTTGTTTACTAAGGTGAATTGACCTCCACTATATTTCGGCTTTCAACAACTTGATACCGGTATGTTGGGAATAATTGTTCATAAAACGGTGTTTATTTGTTTATTTCTGTGTGTCTTTGGGCCTTTTACATGGGTTTTTCTTCATGAAAATTCACTTCATACATAAATTTGCACTCTCGGTGGTATCTCTGCACTCCAGTAGGGATGGAGAATAAATCTATTATATTCAGAAATCGAGCATGAATAACTGAACTTGAAACCCAGACTACCAACCACACAACAAAGACTTTTATTTTAACCTTGTATTTGATTGGTTTTACTATATTGAGCACTCACTTTTGTCGCAGGAATAATGTAGATAGTGGTTTTGGTATTGCAGTCAAAGTACATAAAATAATTTTTTCTCAGCTTGCTGAAATATACTCATACGTCCGGTAGCTGCACTTTAACAGACCTCATTAAAAGGCAGGTTTACTCTTGCACAAGGTCTACATATACAATCAATGTTTTTGCGTCTACATACAACAATACTTCCAGCTCCTTCATTAAATCTGGTCAACTCAATTCACTATTCACTCAGTCAAGCGTGAAATTCTAACAATAATTTGTTCACACTTTAGACGTAAACACTTTGTTGAGCAGAGAAGAGAACTGCATCTCTGTGAATAAACCACCACTGCCGCCACCACCATTATAAGCAGCAGCGGCAATATTTGTATTGGTAGTAGATGTAGGGATTATAGAGTGCTCTAACGGCTCTGGAACTTCTACATGAGACCTTTAGTGCTACCCCATATCTGCTACTAGGAGACCAGTGAATGAAAACGGAAGAATACCCGAGTCTAAAAGCCACATGCTACATGCCACAAGCTCGGCTACATTCGGTGCAGGGAACCAGAGCTACGAAACTCTACCACTGCAACACGGCAGAGATAAGGAGGGAAAGTGAATAACGTAGTGAAATATAAGCCATCGGGCAGTTGCCGACGGCTGCGCTAATAGTAGTTTGGATTACTCTGATGAGACTGGCGAGGACAGAGTTTAAATTTCCAGCTTAGCGCAAGACCCCACAGCAAAGTGGACAAGACCTGCCTCATGTGTCGGTTTTCGGACCTTCGCTGCCTTCATGGGGTTATAAAGGCCTAAAGTTGGACCCTGCTTAGTTTGTTGATACAACCCTTGCTCACACAAGCAGGCGGGGTTTCTGGTATTTTGGAAGGCTCTTACTGAACATATATACATCAGGAGATGCAAAAAGTTATTCTTATTTTATTTCAGAACGTTGACACCATGAGAGCTGTTGCGATCTCTGAAATCTATTCGGATTCCTTCACATTCGCTATAACGAGGATCGTTTTTCAGTCTTGGATAGGCAACAAGTAAAAGAAAAGTTTATAGAAAACAATTATTTTACTACCAAAGTTTTTTACACTTATAGTTAATTTTCAACATTATCACTGAAAAGATTGACACACTTATCGTACCTATGAACAAGCTTGCAAAAAATGTTACCTATTATGATTTAAAGTGAACATTGCCGTTGTTTTGAAGATGCATCCACTTTTGTGATTGTCGTTTTGTTTCCAATGTGTCGTATTGGATCCAAGTTTACATATGTTATACATATATTAAGTTACCCAATACTAGCTCAACACATGCTACTTCAACTTCTTGTGAGTAGTTCTGCACCGTGATTTTGGCTAAAATCGATGCTTTAGCCATTCCTTTTAAGTTCACGAGTTACGCCATTGGCTTTAGGCATGACAACTTCAAATGTGCGGTAACTGTTAATAGGTTGTACGTGTAATATTGAACACTGCCTTTGAAGTTGTTCTCTGATACAAAGTGATTGTGTTACAAGACTGCTCTTACAAGCCTTTTGTATCTTTGATGAAACTGAAATCTGATTTAGCTTTAAAGGCGTTTAAACAAATACGTACTGTTGCTTTCTGGTGTATTCCTATAATTAGAGAATGAAAACTTAAAGCTGGTGTGTCAGAATGCGTGTGGATTAGTCTTTAATGTATAATTTTATAAAAGATTGGAGTGATGGTTTAAGTAAAAGTAAGAATGCTTGCTAAGGAAACACTGAGTGCGTTTAGGTATGCACCTTGAACTATTATACTTATATGCCTTTTTAACAGTTTATTTCTTTGAAGCCACCTAAAAGAAATGTTGAATCAGTGTTTACATTGTGATGTAGATGTGTGTATACCCTCTATTATTTTGAATTGTTTCTTAGAATTAAAAGTTGCATAAAATATATAATTATAAACTTAACACATTTACTTATAAGTGAACGTTCAGAACATACTGTCACCGAGGCATTCTTGAATCGTCGCGACAAGCCAATGCCGGGCGCGTGCGAAAGAGACACAGAGGTACGCGCGTGCAGGAAAAAAAGAGACAGATACTGAGGAGCGTGAGCGCTGAACGCTTGCCGAGTAAGAGACGGAAGCGGGAAGAGAAAGAGACAGTGACGTCTGGATAATTATTTCCTTCTTCTACAGCCGTGAAAGGCCTTAAAACTGCGACAGCTTTCGAGAACAATTAGTGGAGGCATAAAAGTGCCGTAGCTGTCAGAATGAGTCAATTGTGAGTTGAGTTGTTAATTGTGTGTGCGGCTGTTTGAAGTGTACCGCAAGTAATTTCTTTCGGTTGTTTACGTGTGGTGACGCAACGTGAGACTCTTAAGATTGCGTTGGTTTGTGTTACGTCATTCTGCTGCTGTCAGGATTGTATAAAGCGTGTTTTTACTTCAAATAAGGAGCCTTTTGAATTTCTGCAAACAAGAATTTTAACTCTACGAGCCACCAAAGTCACAATATGAACACATTTGATGCTATGGTACACAAAACTGTCGTTTTAGATTAGCCGGAATGTTATTATAATATCTGATATAAATTTTAGTTGCAGTGATGCTGACTTACTTAAAGCCAAGGGTACGTGAAGCTGCAATTATAGGCAAAGATATAGCAGTTCAAAATACATGATATTTGGTCAGAAACCACATTCAAAGGTATTGAGACCTCACACATCAAAGCTCTTACATTTAACGCAATATACTTTCGTCACAGGGATGACGAAAGTACATATCGAGATGTATAGATTTTACGGCATAAGCACTTCCATATGTTAGGGTACTCATTTTTTGGGAATAAACAGTGATAGCCTTATATACAAATACAGACTACATCGAGCTATTTATTGCTTAGGTAAAACTTAAAGGAACGTAAAGGGTGAGATAGACACCCAGCACCTTGACCGGTATTTGAACTAAACCCCAGCTAGCTGGTTGGATTGACTGTCTCGAAGGCCCAGGTTTTCGAGTGGTTTGGGCGCTTTAAACGTGGTGAGATGTGTGTTGAAGACCGAGCTTGTTCTGGACGCTATTCAACATCGCGAAATGAGGAGAACATTGAAAAGGCCCAGCAAAAGATCAACGAGGATCGTCGCCAAACGATCGAACAAATTTCAGCGGCAACAAGAATCAGTTGGAGCTCGTGCCAGCGGATTTTGAGGGAGGATTTGCACATGAGACGTGCTGCTGCTAAATTTGTTCCGCGCTTTCTCACACAGGAGCACAAAATCATCCGCATGAATGTGTGTCAGGACTTGAAAACAGAGATTGCATGTAGCCCAAACTTCTTGAACAAAGAGGGGGATGGCATTTGGAGGGATGAGAGTTGGTGTTAACGGGTATGACCCAGAAACCAAGCACGCGTCAAAGCAGTGGAGGACTCCCAACTCTCCCAGAACAAAAAAGCAAGGCAAATGAGGTCAAATGTGAAGACGATGATCATTGTCTTTGTTGATGTTCGTTGCATCGGGAACTCGTATGCCCTGGCCAGACTGTTAACCAGCACTTCTACTTGGATGTTTTAAGGCGTCTGCAAGAGGATCTCAAGAGGAAACGTCCGGAACTTTGGAGATCAGGTGACTGGTTTCTGATTCACGACAACGCTCCAGCATAAACAGCCTAACGAGTGACCCACTATTTGACATCTTAGAGGTGATCTGTCATTCCCCACGCTGCGTATTCGCCGGACCTAGCTCCGTGCGACTTTTTCCTATTTCCACGAAAAAAAAGCTAAAAAGGGAGCGTTATGACGTTGTGGAGGCGGTAAAAACACCTTTGCAAAGGGCACTGGACAATATCAAACTTGAAGAGTTCCAAACATGCTTCAACAGTAGGAAAAGAGATTTCACAAGTGCATCGCATGTAATGGATAGTATTTTAAAAGTGACTGAAGTAATTTTGTAAAAAGGTTCATCAATAAATTTTTATGACAACAATTCGGTTTCTTTTGTGTCCCCCCTTATACTATATATATATATATATATATATATATATATATATATATATATATATATATATATATATACATATATAATGTAGGAATTGTGTGGCAGAAATATTGAGCACCTTGAAGTTGATTCAAACGTAATATGTTTAGTTGCAGTATACCAGTTTTCTTTTTGACTTGTTACGTATCCGGTTCATTAGTACAGGTTCATTGATAATATCATGTAAAACCCATATATGGGCACCAGTTTAACTCTGCAATATTGATTAATTTATATATTTATATCTGAAGGTACAAACCGCGACGATGAACACTAATCGGAGACGATTAGACGATTTATCTAAGTAGGTACAGTACACATTCCCTAGAAATAAATATTAAATAAACAAAAAAATGCGCGAATTCTATGACTGCAGCCTGTTTCTAATTGGTAGAAGGTGGACAATCACTTTGTATACTTAGTACCCACCACACACAAACACACACACACACACACACACACACACACACACACACACACACACACACACACAATGTACTGGCCGATTAAGCCCGATTGACTTTATTGTGTGTCTATGCTCATTAGGGTTTATGAGGAAGGTTTTGAGTTAAGGATGTGGGAGGAGCTTTTTGTTTGTTTCCTTTCCTTTTCTTTTTTTCCATACTAATTTAATAGGTAGGTCTGATAATGAATATTACGTCATATATATCATCATCATCGACATCATCATCATCATCCACAGGTTTTAAATCCTAAAAGGACTTGTTTCGATATGGAACACTAAAATGTTGTTGTAGCTATCTCTTCCTTGGTCTGCCAATGCTTCTTTTGCCTTTGGGGTTTTAATTCAGTATCAGACATATGATGAATGAATGCTTTCTACATGCCCTTTCCAGTTGGATCTATATTCCTTTATCTTCTCTATTAAATTAAATAACGTACGCGTTAATGAAACAGCTACTCTCTAGCCTTTTCCTTTCAAGGTACATACTAGGCTATCATCATCGTCGTCGTCGCCGTCATCGTCGTTATCGTCGTCATCGTCATCATCATCACCAACACCACCATCATCATTATACAAAATTTTCTTCTTATATCAGAACGTATTTTTTAATAAATAGCGTGTAGCCTGCAACACTCCTTGGGAATGACTTGGATTTATTCTAAATGTTAACACTAGTAAACACTCAAAAGTGTGCAGGCAAGGGGAATGTTCAATTACATTACGTTTGATGTGTTATTTACGAAAACACGTTCAGATTTTTCCTAACACGCACAGTTTCGTAATTTTTGGGTGATCTCATATAACCATTATATACTCAGTGTGCTTAGGTTTCCACACATTATACATCTTCCTCAGATCTGTATCTGGCCCGAATGAAACCGTCTTAGGGCAATATCTATCAGATCTTCATCTGATGAAGCAGTGCAACCATCTACATCCAAGGATGTTCCTTATATTTCAGAAGAAGAGGTGGAAAAACCACACTTAACCTCACAGGTGAAACTCCGCAATCTGGTACGTGATTTATAGCTACCTAAGAATTTATCTGAAATTCTCAGATCTCGTCTTCAACAATGGAAGCTGTTAGTTAAGGATACTAGGGTTATACTGTTCAGAAGAGAAATAGCGTTTTGCAGGGTTTCTCAGCCACAGATAGTGGTGTCTATGTATGTAGTTATATGAGTGGATTAATGTTGAAATTAGTTATTACACATAATGCTGAAGAGTAGTATCTATTTATTGACAGTTATAAAGTGAGTGTGACGGCATTGTTACTACGAAATGGCAGTGAGCTGCCATCTCTACCTGTGATATATGCTGTGGCAATGAAGAAAGCTCACGGAACTATGAGCCAAATTCTTCAAGCCATAAAATACGAAGATCGCTGCTGGTGTATGTGCGGGGACGTTAAAGTGATTGGTCCTTTAATGCGATTGCAAAGCGGATTTACCAAATTACCATGTTTCCTCTGCCTATGAGACAGTCATGATAGGGTAAAGCACTATAAACTTAAGGGAGACAAATTCATAACAGGGGAAAAAAGTAAAGTGTAAAACATTGGTTGACCCACAGAATGTAGTTCTTCCACCTTTACTCATTTAATTAGGGCTGATGAAGAACTTCCTGACGGCCATGGACAACAACGTTGAGGGTTTCAAATACCTTAAAGGTATTTTCCCTGGTCTAAGAGACGCCAAATTAAAAGAAGGGGTATTCGTTGGGCCTCAAATCAGAAAAGTGAACAGTGACAAAAACTTTGATACAAAATTAAATGCAAAGGAAATTGCAACATGGAGGTCATTTAAAGTTGTTGTTCACGGCTACCTTGGGAACCAAACTAATGCAAACTATAAACAGCTAGTACAGAACATTGTTCAAACATATCAGAAATTGGGGTATAGAATGTCTCTCCAAATTCACTTTCTACATTCCCATTTGGGTTTTTTCCATGAAATGTAGGTGCAAAAATTGATGAACAAGGTGAACGTTACCAAGACATTTTGTAAATGGAATGTTATAAATTCAGGTGGGACGCTCAATAATGAGTGACTACTGCTGGCTTCTAATAAGAGAGAATATGACAACACAAAAAGGGAAAGTCTAAGCCATCAGTCCCTTCAATAACATAAATGTGAGTCGCTATTTTATTTTAATTAACATATTTTCCACTAAAATAAAAAACCATATTCACAGAATTTTAGAGCTTTTTACGATTTCTTTATTAGAATTCACATTGTTGGAACTGCCAAGTTAATTTTGACTTACAATTTATAATAGGAATTGCAAACGAACTGAGGGTGACACAGAAAAACTGATTGCAGTTATGAATTAAGCGCATGGACTTCATTAAAAATCAGCTTCTTTCACTTCTGCATGTTTTTTAAAGTTCAAATTTGCAGACTAGTGTAATTAATTTTGAAATCAATTATTTCTCAAATAAAATAGTTATATCGATCAAGCGAGTCTTCGCTCCTTGCTGTACAGTCCCTGCAAGACTTTCGCAGGAATATATTCAGCTGATTGCCGGAATAAACCTTGCAATGTCTTGCGTGAGACAGCAAAAATAATTAATGTCATGCCATTTGCCATTTGAATACAAAGTTGTAATTTTACTGCATGATTCCTGAACTTCCTGTATTTAGGACTATGGATTCTCTATAGAAGTTCTAATATTATCTGTATGCCTTTTTAGTCAAAAAATTGTTCAGCTAACCAAAATATGAATAATATGAAATGCTGGTTTCAATTTCCCTTTATAACTTTATTCCTTAAATTGCTCAATAAATTATCAATGAAACTTAAAGCATTAATTTTTAATTGCCTCGGGTGAATTTGTTTTATTATCGTAACAATTTAATGAGAGAGAGGCTTTTCCACTAATGGTTCACATTTACCAATGTATTTATCGAAGTTCATTATTTCAAACCATTTGGGGCGTCATCGGAATCTAGCTGAAGCACAACTGATAATTGAAGCTATCTCAGTGAATTAGAATTGATGCATGTTTCTGTTGCAGGTTATGTGGCTTAGTGGCAACACCAGTGAGCCAGAGAGCTTATTTTCCATAGTTTTCATGCGCTGTTTATGCTCCTAATGCCAGATTTATTTAAAGAAGCGCTACATTTTGCAGGGGCTTTTAGCTCTAAGCGGCTTTGTTTAACGATACGTGGGTGGTGTGATGTTAGCGCCTGTATTCATTACTGTGTTTTGGACTCTGTAGCCAGAGTAAGATTTTCCTCGCTGCGTTTCCCCTGTTAATGACCCAGTGTGAAATGTCGCACTGCATTGATGTTAGCCTCAAGCACACTTATTACAAATATCAGCTTTCGATGAAAGAAATGAGGTGATTTATATTGAATATAAAACACTGGCGACACCTGAAACCGTGATTATTTCGAAACCCAAATGATTATTATTTTTTAAATCTCTATTCTAAATTTCTTTTTAAAAATGCTTAAGAAGAAATCAGTATAAACTATTGGAGGTTGCCCCCGTAGCTCAGTCGATGAAGCACCAGCCTGCGGCGAAAGGGGTCTTCCATACAGATCGGATCTTTCATCAATCTCTAAAGGAAGTTATAGTAGTAACATTCTGCGAACTATTAGGGACTTCCACGCGTCTTTATGGTCTATCTTCCAGCAACCTATAGCCTTCGCGTGTGTGTGTAATTTAAGTCGTCTAACGTTAAGTGATATCGGACGATGAATGAAAAGAGTGAGATGATGGTCAAATTAGCCCAGAGTCCATGGAGCTTAGAGTTACCCGACATTCTTTTTCAGGACAAGGGAAAACCCTGGAAGAAACCTTATCCAGATAACTCACCCTGACCGACATTCAAACTCAGGAGCTCTTGAACGTGAGACAGACGCGCTACCATTTACGCTACCGAGATGGGCGCCAGCTTATGTAAGCTATAACGCGTAATCAAATAATATTAATGATATTGCGATTACATAGTGGACTACTGTCTTCTGAGTACATATGTACTTTACTGTTTACCTTTTTGTTCCATTTATTATCTGCACTGTTTGGCTTAAATTTACACCATGAACAAATACATAACGAGCGATAAAATTTATACTGAATACAACACCTTTAATTTTTCGTTTTGACATCCCATTCAGCATTAGATATTCACATTTATTTTAATAATTATATTTCAATAACTACTTTAGAAATTAGTCTATGACTTGCTAGTACCAGAAGTAAGTCACGCTTGGAAGATTGAAAACCGCGCACAGAACATTCTAGAAGGATAACTGGATTAGCTTCTATGTATTAGCAGAGCGAGAAAGCGAGTCATTCTGCAAGATGCAAACATAGGTGTCGTATGTAAGTAAGGTGATCCTCTCGTGGTGCAGAATCAGAGTGATAGCAATGTATTATAAATAGAGCCCGGATTTCTAAGCAAAATGCGTATAAATCCTTTTTTGTTGAAATAAAGGGAGTTCTTGCTTATGTTATGCTTTTTAATTAAAATAGTTTATATTATCCAAATGATGTAAATTTATAAGTAAATTTTCACTCCTAGCTATCATTTTATCATTCAGACCATTTACATCACCTCGCTGAAACAGTTAGGAACCGGTGTGAAAGCGTGGGTCTTCTGTCTCTAGCGTAAAGAAAATATTTGTACTCTCGCCGAATTGAGTTCAAAAATTTCCTTCCAAATTTGGCATTACCTCCTCAGGCAGTTTTAACTCGATGGAGTTCTTGGATAAATGCAGTCTCATACTACGCAGAACATTTCAATAACATAAAAAGAGTATTGTACTCCTTAGATGCAGAAGATGCAAGAAACATTGCCACTGCATAAGAATGTTTTGCTAAATTGGCATTCAAGATGAGATAGTGTACTTCCATAGCCGTTTCTCAATATACTTGCTATTATAGCACAGTTAGAAGCTCAAAATATTACCCTGGAACTATCACTTTCATAGATAGATGACATTTATCTAACGTTGTCTTCAGAGACGTCGCGGTGTTGTTAAAACTGACTTTGAGAAACTCAGTAAGGTATAAATGAAAACCTCTGGTTTCCGAAGCACCGTATAAGGTTTTTAAGAGACGTATATCAAGAAGGAATCCACTTAAGAAGAGCTCTGGTGCTTGTCAAATGTTCTAGTAATGTCATGTGACATTGGGTGTTTCTTTTCACAGTGTACAAAATTCTTCACTGACAAATGCAGAAGCTTCACACATGAAAATCTCACTTATAACCTCCCACATGTGCAGTAACAAGCTTACGTAGGGTAAGAATTTAACGAAAAAATATGTTTGCGATTAGATTTTTATTTTTATTTTCTTATTTTTTATGCCTATTTGTTTTATTTTTGGTGCCTGTATGCTTGCTTATTTCACCATGTGATTGTGCTTACAAATCCGAGCTCTAATTATGAAAGTGATTTTCCTTTGTGGTGAGAAGTGAAAGCTTAAAAGGAGTGGATTACATGCTATGGTGTAATAGAGAATTATTTATGTGTGTGACTAAGCACTATGTTATTATTTTTTTAAAATGTATATATGTTGCGTACCAAAGCCGGGAGTTTCTCTCATGTAGCGTCCTCCAGTACTTAACTTAGTTGTCTTAATCTTTTGCAACTATACCCAAGTTTAACTATAGAATGTTAAATTATAATACTATTGTTATGCTTTTGCTGGGATTTACATATACAAAATAATGTATTTCACATCTCACGTGAAGAAAGCGGAGAGGAACGATCTATTTAGTGATCAAGATTTTCGATCGCTGTTAATTTACCACTGTGAAATTATAACCTTATTACTTATGCGTTTTATAGAACAGTGTCTGGTCATAACGCTGCTTGTATTTTATATCTATTTCTAAACTGATTATGATTGGCTCCCTTCGATTTAAAGTTCTGCTTCTATAAATCTGTCTGATAACTAAAGTCACGCAATTTGACATTGAATGAGCTATAATTTCAGTTGTCTGTGTTGTCTCACACTCACTAATAACCAAAAATAGCGTTCTTATTTGTAAATGAGTGTAGCTGTCATTACTTTGATAATAATGGAAGTATTATTTATACAGTTTGCAAAATAAATAATTAAATTACAAGGGTAATGGAATTACTGCTGATGATTGAATTACTCACTACATGCAATTTTAGTTGGTACAATGCCCAGGCATACTGAATTAATTGTGTTTAATTATATGGATAAATTTTTAATTTCATCCAGTGCGTTTAATTAGGCTAGCGTGAAGATGAATATATGGAAAATTTGTACTGAAGGAGTATAATTTATACAAATATAATACAATTATTAATCTGCTGCATTATGAAACATTTAGTAATAAAAGGAAAATGTTTGATAAAGTCAGTTGTGTCGTTAACTATCAGTTTCATACCTTTTGAAAGTGTAATATAAGGATACAGTGCAATTAAACATTCTCAAACCACAGCAGATCTGCATATCTAGAACAGATGCCAAGAAACGGCATTTTCTTTCGTTACACAGCCGGAGTCTTCAGAGAAGTTTGTAATTTGAAACTTCTCGGCTCCGTCAGGGAGTGGCAGTTCGTGCCTCCGCTGTCGAGTAAAGGTTTCCCCGATTGACATCATATAGCCCTATAGCTCCTATATCATTTAAATTTGCCAAAGTACCAGCAAGACGAGTAGAGAATTAGTGTTCAAAATATTTGCAATGTATATATGGTCCAGCAAAAGATGATTTGCATAGAAATATATTTACAATGATAAACTTTTACGTGGTAGGACTACACGTTTATATCGTAACAGTTATTGAAAAAAAGAGAAATCTGCAATTAAAGTAACAATAGGTATGTTACATTAAGCACGTATACCCAGCTATTAATTTTAATAATAAAAGTAACATTAAAAATAACAATAATGATAGTAATGATCATGATAACGATAATAATAACGATAATAATAACGATAATAACGATAATAATACCACCACCACCACCGCCGCCACCACCACTACCACCACCACCACCACCACCAACAGTAATAGTAATAGTAATAGTAATACTAATAGTAATAGTAATAGTAATAGTAATAGTAATAGTAATAGTAATAGTAATAGTAATAGTAATAGTAATAGTAATAGTAATAGTAATAGTAATAGTAATAGTAATAGTAATAGTAATAATAATAATAATAATAATAATAATAATAATAATAATAATAATAATAATAATAATAATAATAATAATAATAATAATAATAATAATAATAATAATAATAATAATAATAATAATAATAATAATAATAATAATAATAATAATAATAATAATAATAATAATAATAATAATAATAATAATAATAATAATAATAATAATAATAATAATAATAATAATAATAATAATAATAATAATAATAATAATAATAATAATAATAATAATAATAATAATAATAATAATAATAATAATAATAATAATAATAATAATAATAATAATAATAATAATAATAATAATAATAATAATAATAATAATAATAATAATAATAATAATAATAATAATAATAATAATAATAATAATAATAATAATAATAATAATAATAATAATAATAATAATAATAATAATAATAATAATAATAATAATAATAATAATAATAATAATAATAATAATAATAATAAATATAATGGTATCCAAGCATTAAAGCCAGTAAGAAAGGAAAAATGGTTGAAATCTGATTGGACTATATGTACAGCAAGGGAGTTCTCCTAGAACTGGCAAATTTCCGTATTACATCATCAAGCGCCGAAGCTTGTCTGAAAATATGGTAATAATGGAATTGTTTACGCCAGTATATCCCACATACACGATAAGGCACTATGCGAGAAATTTCTGAAAATGTAATTAGGAAAAGTTTTGTTGGCCATTGTGTACTACTACGTAATGATGTCTTAGTGGTACCCAAAGATCTGGCCAAAGGGGGATTCAAATTGAAATTCTTTTTTATTTTTATTCGTCTTTTTGTTATTTTATTTTTGTTACTTTCGTCTTCACGCTTAGGATTCTGATATGTTGTATACTTTACTACCATTTAAATTTTCTTTCAATTAAATATCCTAAACTCCCTTTCAGTTCTTATCCTGTTTATGAATTTTGATAGAGTGTAGTAGCAAATAAGTCAATAACTGAACCCGAATAAAAAGAATAAATTTTAAGTCTCTACACGACATTTTCCAGAAAACTTTGGGAGTCTAATACTTAACTGTGTAGTTTCAGTCAGTACCAAAACAGAATTAACATTCTGATATAAGAAAAGTATACAGATAAATACTCAAAAAGATGTACATCATTGAAAGGATTTAAAAGTGAGAGGTAGCCAACAGCTGCTGCTCTATGAGAATCTAAACTCTCGACCTTAGTAACCGTATTTTCTGAAGTTCCTAGTCGTTCGCGTTCTGGGCAATCTTTTACAGACGATTTACTATCACCATAAAATTACTCGGAAGCAACATGGAAACCGACTAACCCTCTTAACTAAATTCCAATAAATAAATTCTTTATAGATGGCTGCAGTGGGAAGTGAGTTTTCTGTTTTAGCGTTTGCTAGCTCTTGTAGTACATTCAGTACTTACCTAAGATAAGGACGGGGGAGAATGCGTTTAACTGCAAAGACTGCAATGCCTGTGGGCGAATTAATTTCAATATTTGAAAAGAAGAATTAGCATTTCAGTCTACATACTCTGATATTTCCACAGACATTAATTTTATAGGGTTGTAACCTTTTAAATTTTAAATCTATTTTTAAGAAATTGCCATGGGTCCTATTTATAAATTTATATTTTTAGAGTAATTTCTAAGTAATTTTTGGCGTCACAGATATGTGAATAAATGAATTCCTATGATTCCTTAAGTTCTGAACCGCACAACCTCGAGGATCGTAGGCAACTGGTGGAGGTTCAGAGATTTCTGGATCAGAGAGATTCCGGGAAGGGGGATCAGCCCAACGCCAGACACAGACATAATTATGATCTAAGCCAAAATTGGTGAAGTTGTAACACTGAGTTATTAAGAAGAAAATATTGAAAATATTGTTTATTCCCAATTTTAAATATTTAGTTCTCTCAGATATAAATTCACTTTGTTAGCAACTTAATTTGTTGTGCCAAAACATCATCTTTACTAAAACCTCGCAAAATAATTTTGCAAACAAGACGTGTCATTTAAAGACAACCATACAAATGCGAAATAAAACAAAAACGTTGAAAATCCGTCCAAAGCACTTAATCATATTAAGACTTCTTCTTTCTTCTCCTCGGTGTAGGTGGCTCAGTTGTGCAGGTTCTGGCCTACTAATTCCATGGTCCTGAGTTGAAGTGCAGCTGAGACCAGTGGTTTCAAAGTATGCCTAAGCGACACACTTACTGGCTGCATAAGAACTCCTGTTATACCAAGTTTCAGTTACAAATGCTTTATTTATTATTATCAAACAGGTGAAATAAAATCCTGGCCTCATTGTATACGCCATTTATTTTGGTTAAATTATTTACAATTCTTTAACGTTGTTTCCTGTTCTCTTTATGATTTAATGCTTCCATTCTCAACCTCACTAACAAACTCCCTCTCACTGCCTAATCCACACTCATTCTGGAGCACTTTTTATGCGGCTCTATTGGTAGTAAAACTGTCTATATGTGCCACATAGAAGCTGAGCCACTATTTCTAAATGTTCATTCGGTGTCGTTTTGAAGCACCCTGTATATTTTCTATCTAATGGTTCTGTTAGTTAATAGAATGTTTAACGAAATTAATTGGTAAATGTCACTTGTTACATTTTTAATCCTGCTTTAACATTACATTCGTTATGATTTTTTCCCTAAAAGCTAACATTACCATATGTAGCAAGCTGTGACGTTTCACCGCTACCTGCATATTTGAGGTTGGCATTTAAGCATCAAGTGGGGACCATCGATCTACTCGACGTGAGGCAGCATGAGTGTTAAAATAATGACATGAATACATTTAAAGCTGCCAAAATTCACGAACATGTATTTTAGGGTTACAAAGCACTACTAACCTTTTACCTTAGCTTTAAGCAGCGTTAATAGCATATAAATAGGTGTGTGTATGTGTGCGTGATACTAGTGAATTGAGACGTTAGTGTAACATTGAGTAATGCAGGGGAAGTCAGGCAGTGCCGGCATGACGTCAGCTCCGTCAGCTCTAACCGCCAAATATGCCCCCGAACGAAAGGCGGGTTAGCGTGTGACCTCACCGCGCTGATTTCTGCTGCACAAGAGTAAGAAAATAGTCTGTGTTGGTGTTCCGACAGCATAGGGAAGTCGGGCAACGTAACCGGTATTAATAATACGTACAATGTACATCTTGGATGTTGTGATATTAATGCTGAATGCTTCAATTACACAATTGGTATATAAACAATTACATTTTGGTTTGTGCTATGAGAAAATATATAAAACTTCAACTCGTAGTTTACCTCAACGTCAGGCATGTTATAAAGTAAATAAAATAAAACAAAGAAATGTTCTCTGCAAATTACAGGAGATCGATTCAGAATAAAACTACGTGAACATTTTTCGACACTTTCTGTTTCGATTTTATTTATCTGGTTTATAAATGTCAGAACGTAATGACCAAGAAATTTGTAATCGAAGACTGCATGTTAGATTGTGATCTGACAAGGTACTTCGGCACACATATGTCGAGCCAAACATACACAATGTTCATGCGGCCATTGAATAAAACCTGGAAATCTAGTTTGGGGGACATTCTTATAGAAGTCAGCCAAGTCTTTCTTGTGCGTATATGGCTGCTACATTGTTGTCATCGAGCGTGCTACACCTGACTGAACCCTCAGATTCAGTACTAACAGCGCCATTTATATAGACAACTTGGCAAGGCTCTTGTCTGACGTCACACGCACTGAAGGCCTCGCTCCCGGCTCAAATACGTCACAACTCTCGAAACTGTCTTGATTTGAAGCCATGTCACAATGCATTCCTATTACAGAACGTAGTGATAAGCTATCATTTTTCAGAAATAATTGCGTCAAGTGGAGTAACAAATTAAAAATAACTCAGTATTTGTGAAGTTGTGTGTATACATTATACATTAAAAGTCATCGCACTACTATAATTCTAAAGGAACAGAACCGAAATGGTAGATTTTAGAAATGTCACAAATGGTATAAGTAGGCCCCAGTAAATATATAAATATATTGTATCTAAAGCACGCTGCTGACCAGTGCATTTCCGTCGCAGTGCTCTCCTCTTCCGCTAAATTATTTGCCTTCCCCGCCCTATCTTGGTAAACCAATTTGTTTCCCAACTCTGAGTGCTCCGGTATAAAGAGGGAGAGAGAGAGAGCTGGTTCCTTTGTGAAATTGTATACTTAAAGTATTAGAAAGTTGTTCGTCTTTCGCTACGGCAAGTGAACCTTTTCATGTTGCGGAAAATTCCTTTTGTTTCAACTTCCGATGTCTGAAAGGAACCGGATCTCTGCCAAGTTTGAAGTTCCTCCCTCCCTCCTCTGTTAAAGACAGCGTTATGTAACAGAGTCCCAGCACCTAATCCAGGGCACAACTTTTCCTTCTCTCAGGTAATTTTAAACACTTTCTTGATTTATACCCAAGTGACATGGAGATATCCCGTAACGTAAAGTTATTTCTGCGTGACAGAACCTTGGAGTACTGCAGATGTGATCAAGTGTTCTCTCTCTGGGAACTCGTAAAGTGCATATTCGTCACCGTCCTTCTTTGGCATAAATAGATAAATTATTATACTTCCTACATCAGCCTCATGATACCATCATTTATTACACAAGAAAAACTATATATTGCAATAAGGAAAAGAAAATATATGTCCATTTTTACTTTCTCTTTTATTGTAATGGCGGTAAGTACATATTTTACCCAAAATATGTAACTAGGTTTAACCGAAATCTGACGTTTAGAGACTCACTGAATCAAAAATAAACCGTTCTTAGAAACATCGTGGATTTATGTATTTTGCATTGTGAACAGCATCGCTTGAAAGCAAACATTTTGTCATAACAAATTTGACATAAATATTGTCGCCGAGGCATTATTGTGCTGCTGTGGGCCCGCGCGTAGGAGAGCGCTAGGCACTTGCCGAGAGGGAGAGAGTCAGAAGCGGGGAGAGAAAGACAGAATGATGTCTGGGTAATTCTTTCCTTCTCTTGGCGTCGTGAAAGGCCATGAAACTTCGCCAGCTTTCGAGAAACAATGATCTGGGTATAAATAAGCGGCGAGGTTTGAGAACATTTAGCTGTTAATGAAGTTGCAGGTTCAGCTGTTAATTGTGTTTCTGCAGCTATTTCAAGTGTACCGCAAGTGCATTCTTTCGTTTGTTTACGTGAGGTGAAGCAGTGGGAGGCCTTCAAGACTGCATGTTGTGTATGTCATTTTAGAGCCTGCAAGGGGTGTACAAAGTGTCTTTTTACTGAAATAAAGAGCATTTTAAATTTCTGCAACTCCCTTTTAATTCTACCACACCACAAAGTCACAATATGGTGACGATACAACACAAATATTTTACAGAAAAACCCTCGAACCCAAACTACCATTTATATGCAAACTTTCTTCAAAAGCAGTGTCAGAAATATAAAGGCACACTAAATGTCAAATATATTCAGAGAATAGTATTTTTATTTTCTGTGAAGCCTTATTAAACAGAATTGTCTAGGTTGTTTTAGGTTATACTGTAAATCTATTTTTAAATTAATGCTGCTTCGAAAATTTTGTACTATGAATGCTGCATCACTTCACAGAAAACGTTGATGACCTCTACATTTACTTTTAAGCAGAGAGGTAAACTTAGGCACATATTACAAATAATGCTTTTGTTCCATAAATTAATACTATTGTAAACTATGGACGCTTCTACGTTTATAAGCCATATCATTATTTTCTATGCAGATACGTGCAAGTTATTCTTTCTCAATATTTTGCTATGAGATCTTCCTTCACTTGCTGATTTTGTGATACGTGCTCTCAGAAGTTATTGAAGAAACATAAAATAAACATTACGATGATAAAACAGCTTTTACGTGTGGTTGTAGATATCTGGATCCTTAGTTTATCATATCTTCCTTACTAAACAAACATGTTGCACACGAAAGACATTAGCATAGGCACGAATTTACATTCTGTAGATATTGATATCATCTTAAATAATGAGATCATGAGCTTAATAAATTTAACTTTGACGGGATAGGGCTTCCAAATATTCCAAATATTTTAAAAAATATTTCTCAAAATAATCATTTCAAATTTACTGAGAATACCTGAGGTGTCCTCTTTAATCTGAATTACTCCTGTATAACTGAGAAACTGAGAGATAAGCAAACGCTTACTACCTGGAACAGGTTATCGTTATAGCACACTATTTCCGTGTATCAATTTTGATTCAAGATATTTGAATTTATTCACTATTGTTTTTTACTTTCGTCACCATACATTGACATAGTATGCAGACAAAGTAATGGAATCCATATACAATTTCGATATAAAGATTTCAGTGGAAACAAAGTTTTGCGTTCCCTGAGTAATTAAAAAAGACTATTTGTTTGGAACCTCCGTACGTCTTTTTGTGTGTCTGTGTGTGTTTCTGTCTGTGTCTGAGTCTATCTTCTTGTTTGTCTATGAACAGAATAGCCTTGGAATTTTAGTTTAGCATCTTCAAATGAAGTCTCATGAAGATTTTAATGATTTTCCCTCATCTCAGAAAACACAGATTTATTATCTCAAAAATTACTCTATCGATCTTGGTTAAAATATCAGATTTTTAGGATTTTTTTGCATGGCAAATTAAAACTATATTTTAGATTTTTAGGGAATGTCATCAGAAGTCCTGTTTATTCTGGGTAACGTTTCCACAACTGGTAAGCTTAAGAGGTAAATCAAGTTTTACTCTACGAAACATCAGTTATACTTAAAATACACAGTTTATACAAAAACATTAGAAGTACGAGTATATTTTAAAACCCTGAATGTCACTTTAGCCTACTGTGTCCTCCTTATATCTGTAAAAAAATTATTTGGAATAATAATGAGTTTTTGTAACAGATGTTTGTAGAAATATCTAGATAGGAAAGCACATGAGAATACGGAAAATCATACGTTTAATAATTTACATAATAACATTTTTATTTTTATCAACCTCTCAGATGCACAACTTGTAACAGTGGCCTGTCAAGCACATAATTTTTGACTGTGTACTCTACAACCAATGGCGCCGGCAGCATGGTATACCCAACAAGATAAGTGAGGCCTTCTCTTCCCCAACTAAGTGCAGAAGACTCATCGAGATTTTTTTCAGGGACATTGGTTTATATTGCAAATTTTGATCTTTAACTTACAACTGATCATAACCTCCTTGTATTCATTCATAAGGTTTTACAGTGCACTTAATGTAATGTAACCTCTCTAGTTTATTGTCCACTCTTTTTCATGGATTTACTTTTGCATTAACGAAATCTAATGTAATTTCTATTGTTAAAGTCGCGATAAGACTTTCTTAGTTAACGCGACTATAAACTGTTTTTTAAAAACTTATAAGATTTTCATGTTAAAGTTCTATCGTGCAATGGAAAAGAACAACGTTGCTCATATGTTTCATTTATGATATTTCAAATAACTTGCATATTTTGCTAAAGTAAATCACACCCAAATATTAAGAGCTTCTCTTTAGCAAGACAATTAACCTTTCATAAAAGCTGCTTTGTGCTTGGAGGCTTCAGAATAGTTTATAACCTTTTAGTACCTCAATTGTACATTTTATTAAACGGAAAATGTTTAATTGGAACACTTCAAACACAAATATCCTATAAAAGGATCCTAGAAGTTACATTGTTGGTACTAACTCTCACATTTATGACACAACTCATCAGGAACAAATATCCACGAATCAACTGAAATATTCCCTTGCTCCTTGGTGTAAATGTATGTTAAGATGTGTCGTACGTGTCTTGCTTATTTTAAGGTAAATATGCACCATTTCTTTAAATATGAACTCAAAATCCTTTATAATAACTGAATATGTTATTAAAATAAAATAACGCAATTACTGGAAAAGGAATATTTACTAAAATAATTCCAATTATTTCACTGATTCTTTCGATAAGTGATTACATATTGAAAATTCAACTTTCCACCACCAAAACATAGTAATATGAGTTGGATTTTTTTAATGTTCGTTGGTTTGGCATAAACGATACTCTCCTCCTGTTTCGAACTAAGCCTGATATGAAATATTTGATTACTAATCAGTATACAAGTGTAAAGCTTCACATTTAATTTCTATTTTCAATTGTTTTCAAACAAGGCTACAAAATTCAAGAATATTGTTCAGAATGAGATACTGGGAACAAGTTCAATACTGCCAGATGTTAAAATACAAGAGACGTCCAGAAAGTAAGTTCTGTTTCAATTTATCTCCACTGCAGCACTGCGATCGCAATTCTGCACATGCGCGGTAGACGCTCTGTATCAAGGGGAAGAAACGTACCCCATTGTGAGATCACTGTCGGTCTAGTACGCTTTGTTGTGCTTGTTTACAATGTCGGTGTTCATTGAAAATCCTGCTGCTTGTGAAATCAGATCTGTGATTCGTTTACTGAATGCTAGGAAAGCGAAACAAATTGAAATTTATCGGCTGTCAAAAGGTGTTGTGTTTCTACACGATAACGCACGACCACACACTGAAAATGCGACGAGAAACATCCTACACGGATTTGGCTGGGACGTGTTTGAGCACCCACCGTACAGCCCTGACCTAGCTGCTAACGACTTTCATCTGTTTTTGCATCTCAAATCTTTCCTTGGCGGTCAACATTTCAACAATCACGAAGGGCTGAAACAAAATGTTTCCAACTGGTTGAAGACACAGGCAGCAAACTTCTATGAAGAAGGTGTACAAAACCTTGTGCCTCGCTATGTAAAATGCCTGCAAAAGTTCGGCAGTTATGGGGAAAAGTAGTTTAAGAGTTGTAGAATTTTTTGCAATAAATTATTTTTCAGTATCTGTACACAATTTAATTTTATTACCAAACAGAACTTACTTTCTGGACGTACCTCGTAAAACAGCATTGGAGGGAAAAAGCATTTGAAGTTTGGAGTAGAATGAAAACTCAATGCGCACCGAATGTTACCAGCTTTTTGTCTCAGTTTTGGGCAGCTTATCTCCTTGTGACAATTAATTATGGCAAAACGGTTCTAAATCAAGTTTTTGATATTCTAACTTAATTTGAAGAAAGTTTAAAAACAGAATAGTTGTTTACAGAATAGAATCCTGAGTGAAGCATCGTATCTACATATGTGGTTGGTGTTTGTTCGATGGTAGGGAGGGAAACCGCTCTGTCCAAATTCAGGTTTCCCCTCTTAACATCAAAGGGATACTCGGGTTGACATTTTGCTACGACCTCATGGAGCGGACAGGTCGCGTAATACAATCTCACTGTCAGCGTCACCCATGTGCATTAACAGGACGGTTCCAGTATTCAACATTTCAAATATTTACATTCAAATCTTGAATGAACACTTCCCTGCTTTTGGAACATCAACTCTTATGGGTCTTTAGATAGTTAATCTCTGAATATTAAAAGTGATGTTTCTCTGATAGCAGCAATCAAATTTAAGTGCTTCCCGGAGTGTTGCTTGATAAAATATTTACACAGCCATCTACAGAGAGCAAGTTCCGATATTTAGGTATAATTCGTTTAATGCTATCGGTTCAAATAATTCTGTACCCTTGTACATTATTTTCTATTCACTCTCTCCAAAACCCAACCCCTGATCTTTAATCATGAATTACCCTTAGATGTTTTAAGTCAATTTACAGCTTTAGCAGATTTTTAGCCACAGATTGAATGTATACAATGCTAAAACAGCATATTTAACATATTCTACGCCTGGAAAATTCAATAGATGTCTTATGCTTTACTGAAATGTATGAAATGAAAGGTGTAGTGTTTAACGCCCGCATTAACTACTTATGGCAACGCAAGCGGTGACACTGTTACAATAAAATGAAGATGGAGCACCACCCCATCGCAGTGTTGTGCACAAAAAATCTCGCCTGGGATCGAAGCTTTGGAGAAAGCCAAGTTTTCTAACCACGGCGCAGCCATTGAACTGTATGAGGCGAACCAAACGTTTTTAAGAAACTTGTCAAGGCATATTGACCCTTGCCGCAGTCTCGGACGTATTACTTCGCTCTGAAGAGCTTTAAGTTACATTGATGGGTTTGGAAGCTGTGGGCAAACTGATGCTGTTTACTTCATTGACGAAATGTGTATAATTAATAACACACTGGTGGAAACATAAATGCAGTATCATCAATGACTGCTTAATTTTAACGAAGAGTTAACAGTAATTTAATAAATCAGGATAGCGTCATACGATAACAAAATTTTCACAGATGAAGCAGCACGGTGTTTCAAAACAGTTGCATAAATATTTCGTATACCCCTCTTGTGCGGTGTATTACATGCTGTATTCGTGCAGGCAGACGATGTTGTGGATGACGAACGTCATCCTGTGACACACTGTCAAAGCATCGTGGTCCAATTGTAGCAGTTCGGCAACCGTTGTGGCGAGTCGCAAAGAAACACCCCATCTTGTTCCATACATGTTCAATGCGAGAGAGGTCACCGGACCGTGCTGACCAAGGCAGTTGTCGTACACCATGAAGAACAAGTGACGTTGCAGCTGCTGTATGGGAAAGTGCGTGTATTCTGTTGAAGCGGCACATCACCTTCCTGTTGAAGAAACGGTAGCAAAACAGAATTGATTTACCTGATTGATGTAGCTCGTATTGATTTCAAATCTCTGCAAAAATCTGTAAGTGATGGCAGTCTACAATATGATGCCAGTATTTTGCCATTGGTGCCGTGGGAGTATACACCTGGACGCGTTTCCTCAGAAGCTCTATGTACTACGCGTTTAAAACCACCAATTTGTACAGATAGAACCAACTCTCATTACTGAAGACAAGAGCACCATTCCAGACCAATGAACCGTTTCTCGACACCAGAGAATTCGTGCATGACGAAGAGGTACCTCAGCAAGAGGTATACGAGATTTGGGTTCTGCGACAAGAAAACGGTTTCCAATAGTCCGTGCTGACATAGCAGGTGCTACTTGTGCTTCGATCGCTTTCCTGAATTATGTACTGGCACCCAATTGTACAGTGAGTCGATCCAGATGTGCGTCTGTATTACGTGGCCGCACAAAACCTGGTATACGGGACTGCCAATGTTCAACAGACGATTGCTGATGCACCACCAATATGCCCGCCTCGGAAGCGTAGATAGTAGCGTGTCTGCCTCACGTTCAAGAGGTCCCGAGTTCGAATATCAGTCAGGATGAGTTACCTGGATACGGCTCCTTCCGAGGTTTTCCCTTATCCTTACAGACGAGTTTTTGGTAGCTCTGAGCTCCACGGACCCTGAACACATTTGATCATCATTTCCCCCATTTCATTCACCGTCCAATATGACTTAAAGTTGGAGGACGTAAAATTACAAAAAGCACCAATATATTGCGCTCAACAAGTGCAGCAATTTGTTGATACGTCCATCCAGTTTCGTGTAGGCCAGCTCTTCGACTCCGTTCATTCCTTCCCGTTTAAATGACTGTAGCTGTGTGCCAGGAGCACAGTGACACCGCTTCAACTTACACTGTCTTTTGGTACTGCTATTCCGTTTAGACAGTACGACAGTGTCACAGAGCTTAGAGAGACACATCTCAGCCCTCTATTGTCCGCTGACAGCGATACTTCAATCAGCAGTACAAAAACCACTCAATATCTACATACCATACCCATGTTTCAACGAACACAGACTGAGTTGAGAACATTTGTTTTTCTGCCAAAGTATTCCTGCAAAGATAAAGAGGTAAGTAATATTTCTGTGGAAACCCCCGACTACCAAATATGTCATGCTACAAATGTAACAAGCAAATAAGAGTGTTAGCTAACCTAAACCCAGCCAGGTGTTTTTTCTTTATGATTACAAAGTGAAGCGAATGAACAGATGTTCAGAACACAAAATGTACAGTCCATTTCAGAATACAGAGGACTTTGTCTAACAGGGAGTTATATATGTGCACTATCGACAATGGCCGGCTTCTCCAGGATTGCATTTAGTAACATGATTTACTTCCCATACTACGAGTGTGCAACTTAGACGCAAATATTTGGTTTATATACAGTTTCCCTGAATAACGTATTCCAAATTCTACACACGAGTTCTGTCATGCATAAACAAATGCTACTGGACCTAGAAATATTGGCTTGATATCCTCTGAAGCGATGAAGTGTGGTATGAGACAAGCTATTTTAACTGGAAGCCGAGTTCACAGCCAGTCAGGCGAACCACCTCTATCACGTTATGCAGTGCACGTTCAGAAATGCCCAGATGGGATATTGTGTTCTTGCCATCTAACATATATGAGCCTCTTTTACCTCCACATGGTACTTGCACTGCAAATAGCTACAAACGCAATGAAACTAATTATTCGTTGATTAGTTTGCAAAAGTGAAGGCATAATGATAATGTTGGAGAAGATTCCAGCATACCTATGAACGAACTAGTATGCATATAAGAAAACGGAATATTTATGGGAGTGCTCTAAAATTCAGAATTCTTAGCAGGTCACAAAAATGCACAGCAATATCTGCAGCTCTCCACAAATAATGGGCTGCCATTTCTCATGAAATCCTTCATTTCCGGATCGCACGAGAGGAGAGGCTGTCATAACGACAAAGGATGGTCCATATCTTGCTGCTCAAGAACCGAATATACATATAAAATGCAACTTATAATGTTATTCCGATTACTTTCTGATTTCATCACAACAATGAGAAGCATGTATTGAATAATAAAATAACACAAACACAATAGATGACAGAATTTTCGATGTTTAGTTACTCAAATATAAATGAATTGTGTATATACTGTTATGAAAATAGGATACAATATGCGAAATTATTTTAAGTATATGAAGAGGGATAGACATTTACCAAAGAAAATCCATGCGAAAATTCAAGGTAAAAATCTAACAAAATAATAAGTTAGTGAAAACATAGTTGCGGCGTCGCGCATATAATGTTCGCGCGGAGCGATAACACGGCTTGTTTACACAAAGGAACTGATAAACATACCACGCAGATAAAGGTCTGCCGAAACAAACTGAGATAAATGGAAATTTCTGGTGACATCTGGATTGATAGAGATTATTCGGTTTATATAAAATATGAGTAGCTGGCATGCTTAAATTCTAAGATTACTCACTCAGACTAGGCAGGTGTTCACCATTCCTTCCAAAAGCACTCTTCGGCCTCTGTTTCAGACCATCTTCAGTGGAAGCTGCTACAACTACTGTCGGCGGACATAAACTTGACTTTCCAAGAAACTTAAGGCTCCTCCCCTTGACGATCTCCTGATTTTCAATACCAACATCTGGGACCGGAACATTGGAGCTGGACACAGATGATTGGTTGTCAGCTGTGATATTAACTGGTTGGAGTTGCTTCATCTCTGGATGTGAAGAAGTTGAACTGGTGGAATATTGTGGCAAATATACTTCATCTTCTATCTCATTTTCTGGAACAATATCCTGATTACTAGTTGTCTGTTGAAGAAGGTGTGCTTCCTCTTCCATCTGCCTCCTGGGTAACCTAGATTGTTTGAAGTCTGGGTTAATTTTAACTGGATCTATATTATTCATAGTAATGGGTTGAACTTGTTGTTCACTTGTGTTGACTGGTTTAATAAATTGTAGAACACTATTCAATGCTGGTATTTCAAAATTCAAAATATTTTCTTTTTCACAATTTAGAACATAAATCTTCTCCCAAATATTCAGTTCATTAACAGCTTGTACATGTTTTAATAATTGTATACTTAGACTGATTTCATGGTTGTATTTCCAGAAGTGATTAGCAACTGCAGATTTTTCTGTTTGTTTAAGTTTTATGTTTATCGGGTGTTCTGTTTGACGAGTTTTTAGACTTCTCTTAGTTCTTCCAATACTGTATGAATCACAGTTGTTACATGTTATCTGGTATACTCCAGATAATGTTCATTTTTCAATGGTGTTGCTCAAAGGCTTTTTTAGTAAATTCTTAAGATTGAAGTTGTTTTTGGAGCTAATTTTATATTACAATTTTGGAAGATTCTTTTAAATTTGCTGAAGGCCCAAGGATGATAAGTAAACTAATAATAAATAGCTGTAGTTTCTAGTTTCTTTAAAGTAGTAATTGATTTTATGTGATTTTTGTATATATGTTCATTAATAACTTTAGATATGGTTGATTTCTTAAAACCATTAATTTCAGCAACATGTAAAATGTGTTGGTACTCTAGATGATATTCAGATTCAAGCATTGGAACATTTATAAGACTATGAATTAGCAATGAAACACTGCTAACTGATATGAGGTTGGAATGATGTTGTTCGCTTTGATATAATTATCTACATGTGTGTCTTTTGTATGAATACCAAACTTAAATTTATTATGGTATTTGAAAATTTTTAAGTCTAAAGATGGTAGTATTCCATTTTCTTCTATTTCCATAGTGACCTTTATAGACTCTTCTTGGATTGTTAAGCATTTCTAAAGCTTCATCAGTTTTATCCTTGGGTAGAATATATTATTCGGTCTCTTGACTATTCTGGAACAGTCTGGAATTATCAGATGAGGTATTTAAGGGAGCGATGACTCGCCAAGAGTCAGTCGTGAAAAGTAGTAAACACAGTACGCAGTAGAGTGTAGAGTGTAGAGTGTTGTTGTAACGAGAGCTGATGTAATCAGAACGCTGTTTGTGTGGTCACCGACTTTGGTAGATTGTGAATGTGCATATGACGTAATTCTGCTATTACTTGCTACCATGAGTGTACTTATACGCAAATAAAGAAAGTTTTAAATTTCTACAACTCGGACTTTTAATTATACGAACCCACAAAGGCACAATATAAAATAAACAAACTGGGATGGCGAAGCACTGAGAGACATTTAATTAGATAACTTAAGTAAACCCTCGGAGAGGAAGAATAAAACTTAACTTGAGATCACAATATCACAATGTACGTAAGTTTAAAGTGAGACGGAAACATGTATTAAAGAAGACTTGGAGCCTTCGTTTACACACGTGCCGGCCTAGCGGGAAGTTCCTTGGTATCGGGAAGCACGCTATTCGTCGACTGAGTGCCATATTTGTAGCCCCTTAAATTCATATACACATATTTTCCATGCAAATTATAGCTACAAAACTTCGCCATAGCACAGGTTAAAAATGGCGTTCTTTACAACGCACAGTTATCACACACTTTAAGAAAATATTTACTAAAATGTATTAACATGATATGCTTGACCTAGATTTTCTGAAACTCCATTTATAAAAATAGAACACTTTTAGAAAAACATAGGTCTGTACCTCTGTCTGTGTGTGTCTTTGTATGCATCTGTCTATGGACTGTAGAAGTGAAAAGGAAAATAATCAGTAAATTTCAGAATCTTCCAATAATGCAACACTAAGATTTCAAGAAAGTCGTCCCAGCACGAACTGCCATTTACTGAAACATTTTTCTAACATTTCAATCTTTGTGGCTAAAAATTGTGACTAAAATGCATTATTGAAACTTTCCAATGAAAGTCGCCTTCATAATGGATGGCCTTTCTATCACTGGTAAAATCGCACGGTGTAAAATATATTATTTGTTAAAGCACACAACTTTCAGTTTTTAAAATTATTTTTTATTTTTCTGTGCAGTCATTTCCGATCTTGCTTGTTACTGAATTCGCATTACACAATACATATAAATATTTTTTCGAATATGAAGTCGTTGCTTCATCTATGATTTTTGGGATTTGTCGTCATGGACCATTGGTCATTGGACATGACGTTGGCCGCAGGATCTCTGTATTTCAAAGCTAGCTTGGCCAGAACACAACGGCAGGTTTTCGGGTGAAGAAACAGAATGAAAGTTTAAAGCCACCACCAACTTCGAGAGGTTTTATTATTATTTTAGCTTATTATATTCTTCTCATATAGTGAAATGTGTATAAGTTTTTTCTTTTGTTGTAATTTACATCCTCCAATGTCAAGTGAATGAAATGGGTGATATGATGCTCAAATGAGTGCAGGTATATAGAGCTTATGGTTACCTGACATTCGTCTTTCAGGATAAAGGAAAGCCCCGGAAGAAACCTTATCCAGGTAGCTCACCCTGACCGAGATTCGAACTTGGGACCTCTTGAACGTGAGTCAGACACGCAGCCATCTACGCTACCGAGGCGGGCAAGTTATATTCATCATATATTTACTTAAAATTTGCATAATCATAAGCCAACTGACAATTTATATCATTTAAATATTTATATTAACAAATTTAAAGAAATATAAACATGATAACATGAAAAATTCAATGCTATGGCTGGGATTTGAACCACGGATCTCCTGGTTTCCGTCCAGTCGCTCTTACGCATTGAGATACCATGGACAACTTGCCGTCCTGACTTTAAATTCTCCAATTGACTCATATATACTTTCCCGGTAAAGCACTAGGAGTTGTTGCATTCGAAATTCACCGTTTGTGGCGACTTACTATTTTAAGTACTTGAGTTACAGGCTTCATCATTTACCTCTTATTATTTCAGTTAATTGATGGAAATTAATCACTTCTGTATACTAGCCGTATATAGGCTAAGGTATTTGATAGAGTCAACATGAAAAATTCAATGCCTTAGGCGGGACTTGAACCATAAATCTCCTGGTTTCGTCCAGTCGCTCTTAGCCACTCAGCTACATGGCTTACTTACCATCATGATATTAAATTAACAAGGAGATCCATGGTTCAAATCACGGCCACGGCATTGAATTTTTCATGTTGACTCTATGCATCAAAAGCCTTAGCCTATATACGGCTAGTGTGAAGAAATAATTAACTTCCATCAATTAACTAAAATTAAAGATATGTGATTCTGTAAAAGTATAATGGAAAATATTGTGCTTTGAGTGTTAACGAATTAATATTTTTAATAAAAAATAATTTCATTTATCACTAACATTGATTTAGAATAATATCAGGTAGATATGACGTAAAAAGGACTCATATGTCTTGTTTTCGGCAGAAAGAATGCTGGTTTAGAGCTATACGAGCTATGTAAACCATTTTTCAAATCTTATGGCTGCACTAACCTGTTACTTGATATTCCAAGTCATTTAATATTACTTTTGTGCACTCTGTTCTAGAAAGGCAAGACACATAAAATTTCATCGCTCATAAGCAGCACCGATCTCTGTACCGGCTCCAGCTATCGGTTTCCTTTAGTATATAAAATGGTTTCGACCTTTATATATAATATCGCTAATGCTTCGCCAACTGAGGATATAGAGTTTAGCAGTAACAATGGCGCTAAGTGGGTGTGAAGTCCCTGGTGCACGTGCTAAATGAGACGGTTATAATTAGATCCACAGAGAGGAAAGGTCCTCCAACTCCTACAGGAGGAACCTGTTCCCAACTTTCCGCAACGCTGCCAACTTCTACATCTAATAGAAGGAAAACGTTAACCTCCTCGCCGGAAAAGATAATTCATAATCAGTTTTTTTTTCTAGTTAGCATTCCTTTGCCTAATAAAAATGGTTTATTTCCCCTAAAAGGTATTGAATGTTCATTAATGCCAGGTACATAATATGTTAAATTATTTTTAAAATATTTCCGAATGTAGGATTTTATTTTGTTGCTGTAAAAGCTTTAAAACCATTGTGTTTTTATTATTGTTATACTTACTTCGTCATGTCGCAGAATCTTTTAATTATACAGAATCCAGAAAAAATGCATGAACGTTCATAATACTGCGGAAAGAATTCCAGAAGAGGAAGGCCGCGCCGTGGCTCAGTGGTTAGACCGCTTGGCTCTCACCAAGGTGGCCCAGGTTCGATCCCAGGCGACCGCAAAGTGAGATTTGTGCTGGACAACACGGCGCTTAGGCGGGTTTCATCCGGGACCTCCGGTTTCCCCCGCCATCTCATTCCACCGGTGCTCCATCTTCATCTCATGTATCATCAGTGTCACCGCCTGCGGTGCCGTATATAGTAAAAGCGGGCGTTAAACACTACACATTTCATTCATTCATTCAGAAGAGGAAGGAAACGAAAAAGACGCAAAATATCTCTAAGCTCTAATAAAACTCTTTCAGAAACAGAACGAATTATTCTGATACTGCCAATAATAATAATAATAATAATAATAATAATAATAATAATAATAATAATAATAATAATAATAATAATAATAATAATAATAATAATAATAATAATAATAATAATAATAATAATAATAATAATAATAATAATAATAATAATAATAATAATAATAATAATATTTAAGTAGCTTCTTAAGTAAAGTTGTGTTTTTTACGCATTATACAGTTGGTGGATTTACCACACCAGGTAATCTTCCCTGTGAGCACCAAAAAAGGATAAAATACATGGGGACCAGGGAAAGTTCGTTGTTGCCAACTGCGGAACTACCATTTTCTCTCAGACAGCATTATCGCACCACAAAAGGTAACTCCAAGTTCATCCGAGCGTACATCAAATCAGAGCCTTGTACTTTATGGGCAACCCTTGCCAAGCTAGTGTTCCTGGCCAACAACCGCAGAAACCGATCCCTTGATTGCTTTCGACTAACTTCGGTGCAAGACCTTAACCTGTTCACCAACTTTCCCAAATCGTAACGTTTAAATAGTCTTATTTTGCTACCAAGCATTTTAGATTATCGCTCACTGAAGTTAATCGTGTTCTTTGGTACCGTCGATGGGAATAAAAGGAAAGAAAGTAAAAGAAGTCTGTTTGCGTCAGCATTAAGTATTTTGCATGGTTATAGGTAAAAGAGAATTTTATTTGTAACAAAAATCTCAAAAGGTAGATTGAGTACATGTATAAGACTTTCTTCCTTTGACTGAATCCTTATTGCACGTTTGCATAAAGGAAATTTATTTGCATTCTGTAACTTTCGTCTTGGCAGTTTGTTAAAAAAGAAAAGTAGCTACGAGTTAGAAGTTAGTATGCTACATTTCCTAATTTTATCCTTAAGAAATATATGTTGTTGTTTTCAAATGCTAGGCTTTGGCAATGAAGCCATTAGCTCTCTTGCTCTCCAATATTTCTGTGTAGTGGATCTGGCAGGTAGGGTTTCACAAGTTGAAAGATGTTCTTCAGACATTTCCTCTTCTTTGTTGCACAGAGGACAGTTTGGACTTGTATAATTCCTATTCTGTGTAAGTGTTTGGCCAAATAATCATGTTCCTTAAGTAATCTAAAATGTTCTTCTGCAGCTTTATGTGGAATTTCTGGAATAATTTCTGGATTTTTAATTAAGATATCCCATTTTTTATCTTTGGCTTTGATAGATATTGATTGGGTTTGTTTGTTTCTATCTTTGCTTCTGATTAATCTTTTTATGGATGTAAAGAGTAAGCTATTACTTTTATTGTGAATTAAATTTGCACCTTTTTGGCAAGAAAATCAGCTAATTAATTTCCAGCAACTCCATAATGTGCAGGTATCTACTGTAATATAATTCTTTTATGTAGTTTTTGAAGTTATTGGATCATTTTGTGGCATTCTTTAATTTGGATTGACATCATTTTATATGAACTTACTGCCCATAATGCTGCTTTAGAATAAAAAATTATGAAAGAATTTTTAAATCTACCTGTTCTGTATAGAAGGTGTTGGAGTGAAATATGAATAGCCGTTACTTCTGCATCAAAATTTGTTGTGTGGTATCCTGCTGGTTGATGAAATGAGAACAGTGCACAAGAATTCCTGCTCCTGATTTGTTGTCCAAGTTAGATCCATCTGTGTAGATATGTAGATATATATGTAGATATATGTAGATATGTAGGCATGTAACCATTCTTCAGGTGGGAATCTATTGCTTACAGATTCTAATGCTAGTGCTTTTAGTACAGGTTTTGGAAGCTTCAGATTTTGTAACTATTTGTTCTAAATCCAATTTAATATTAATTTGTTCAAAAGTTAGTGGGTTTTCTTTGATTAAAATGTTTTCTTTAGAATTAGGGGGATTTAGATCTGTTTTTAATTCCGTAACTTTGTGTAGGAAACTTGCTTGTGTTTTCATCTTGATTGGTTGTGGTAATCGTTTCTCCCATTTTGTTGTTTCCAACAGCAACATGTTTCATGTTGTATTAGTGCCTTCTCCTCTAAAATTAGATATATTGGATAGTTCCAAATTAAGGCTTGCATTGCAGTGATTGGAGTTGACTTTGCTGCACCGGTTATTAGTGGCAGGGTCTGATTTTGGGATTCTTCTAGGTGATTTATGTTAGAACTGTTTGCTGTAATTATTACCTCTGTAATTATTAAGAAATATATAACAATAATTCAACACTAAACATTTAAGAATTGTTCGTTATATTTTCTTCTTCTCACTCTACTTGCTTTAATTTAAATTCAATCTTTAGTTTATTATATACAAATGTAAAAAGGTAATCTAATACTAATAACAAACATTCTTACCGTATATATAGAGGTGTAATCTTTCTTTTTAATATCCACTAATTCGAGAACGTTATTCTAAATTTGACATTATCTCCAACTTCAATAAATTCTTGGAAATAAAATAGTTGTTGTCCTCTTATTCCCTTCTCTTCTGATCGGCTGCCTGATATAATTCTTTGTCATTTTTCATCAGCTGAATAGTTCTACATTCACGCAATAAGATGGCAAAACCAGAGACTGTGTAACAGTTTGTTTAGTTAGAAATCGTGGCTAATTGCAAATGAGGAGAAAAAGTGTCTTGCTTTTAGTGTTTATTTGGTGGTGAAGAATGGCGGTAGGTGGTAAAAATTTGAAACATTTGAGTGAACAAATTGCGCAACACGAGACAAGTCACTACACTTACAAAACCTTCTAAATCTTAATTATTGTGAACTATAAGCATTTCTGCTATGCAGCTAAAGGTAAGCTTTTTTAAATGGTATACCCCAGCTTTACTTTCACTACAAGAATTTTCACATCTGGCCCCATCAAGAAAATTGCTCACGAGCCGCCACGTATGTAATGTTGCCTTCATGGAAACGTTGATCGGTCATCATTATTGGAACTTTACTCGAGCAAGATTGCCATTAACAGTTACAAAAAGGCGTATTTTTATGTATCGTTTTCTATATGAAGCACACAAAATAAACCAATCTATGCCTATGTGATCAAGTGTAAAAGTTAGTTTTCATCCGTGTGTCTGCGTTTCCGGGAAACCTGCAATTCCACGTATCAGTAGCCACCGTTTCCGGACCGGATGCGCAAATGCATTGGTCACTTATTGCAATAAATTACGGAATGTTTTTCGAAAGCGCTCGGAAGTAAATCTCTCGTTACAGAATGGATCGCTCTGGCGTAAAGGTCCTGCTAACCACTACCGCTTCATTGGCTTTCTGTGGCCTACCAAACTTCGCAGCGACGTGTTTTACGCCATGGAATAATTATAACAGCTGCATCAATAAAGCCCGCGAGAGATTGCCAACGCTGTGTAAAATATGAACGGTACTAAATGCAATTTTTTCTTGCATAAGCGCTCTTTGGAGCATAAAAATTATTGCTAAAATAAAGCGTTAGCTATGCCAATGTGCTTGAGCAGGCTTGCATAAATACGTAACTCTAATACTGGACGAAATTTGCAATGTTTGAATGAAATACAACTTTCAGTTTTTTTATATACATTTTATTTTAACATTTACAATTCAAATATATGTTATTATTAATGTTAGGACTTCCAGGACTTGGTTTGTTTTGTGTGTGTCTGTGTGTGTGTGTGTGTGTGTGTGTGTGTGTGTGTGTGTGTGTGTGTGTGTGTGTGTGTGTGTGTGTGTGTGTGTGTGTGTGTGTGTGTGAGGAGCGTGGTTTAACTCCGGTAGTAAACAAAGTCGGCCGTCGAAGGGATACACAAATGTGCTAACAAACTGTTTTAATAAAACAATATGTAAATTATGGCACCGATGTATGACAAAACACATTTTGAATGACAAAGTAAAATAAATTACGTTTTCCATACAAAATAAATGCCCACTCTTCATTTGCTCAGCCTCTTACAGTGTAAAATGAAATACATTTTAAACTTTTGGAAGGTAAAGCTCCCCTTCCTGTCACTCAAGCAATATTTGTTCTTTGAAGAAGTTCTCTCCACATCAGCTGATGTAACAGTTCGAAATACAAAATACTGCAGATCACATTGTCTTGTAAGCGCTATTTACTTATGCGCTTGCAAATTATTTTTAATTTGTACTATTTTAAAAAAGCCTGTATTTTTCTAAAGTACGGTTTACCTATCCTTTTTTATTTTATCCATTGCAGGTCCAGTGGCTGCTGAGTCTATCTGTTGAGCTAGTTCTTCTATGAGCCTTATGGCATGAGGCATTTTATTGTCTCTCTTTTCTAGCTGAGCAATGGTTTTGGAAAGGTCTGGAAAACTGTATCTGATGAAGAGCAAACCGTCGTATAATTTGCTTGAAATGAGGGACTGAGCGGTTCGTACTGCAGAACTATGCTCGTTATCTAACACATTAAGAGTTTCAGTAACTATGTCGTAATGATCCCCATAATCCATAGCGGCATTTGGCCAGGTGCTCTAGCGAGTTGTACCAACTGAGGAGGTAAACGGATGTTGGGCGCTATTTCTTTAAATTTATGTTTTCTGCTTGGAGCTTTCAAAAATACCCTTTTTACGTTTGCAACGAAACTGTCTACTACACTGTAACTTCTGCGAATTTCCTCGGGTACACGATGTAGTCCGTGCGCCAGACAGGTCAAACGCAGCATGTTGGGATATACGTTCTGAAGCTTCTTTCCTGATTTTATCATATAATTTGCAGCGTCAGTAATGCAAACTGGTACTTATTTACATTTATTCCTTATAGATACAACAGCGTCATGCTTGTTTTAATTATGTCTGAAATTGTTAGATGGTTCACCTTTGCACTAATTTCTGATGTTAATAAAACGTTTCCCCTGATTTGTGTGACAGCGTTCCCTCGACATTTGTAACACGCCTGTCAATAGCATTTTTGGTTTCATCAATAGAAATTCAAATTTTATTTTCGCCCACTCTTTTTGTATTTGTGATATGACATCACTATAACATTGTGATAATTCTAGTTTAAGTAAAGTTGTTTGAGAAGGAGGATTTCGTTTAGTAAACTTTTGTATGAAGGACTAAAAATCTGTATTTTCCTGTGTGCATCGGTATATTTGCACACACCATCAACTTACACAAGTCCTGAAAGAATTTGGACTGAGACGTTGAAGTTACACTTCCCCCTGATTTTTGCTCAACCTATGTTCTTGCTAAAATCCTTGCTTGATAGTTCTTAGTACTGCAGTGCTGTCTCAGCCATTTGGGTTTAGTGCCCTTAATTTCTACATTATTACCTTGTATTGGATATTTTCTCCCTTCTTTGAGAAAATTCCACCTCTTGCTAACTCTTCGCCCATCGTGCGTTTACGTGCTTCTGATATTTATGTTCTTCACTGTCTCCAAACACCGCCACTAACGGCAGTGCGTGCAGCGTTTGTACGGCCCTGAGCGTTTTGACGCATGACGTAGAAGGTTGTATTACGTCGCGTAGCAGTTAACTGTGTTCTCCCGCGGGGTTCCTAATAGTCCTATCTCTGGTTATTATATATGAATTCTATTTGAAGAAGTTCTACTTAAATATCTTGAAGATATTTAAAATATGATCCAAATAAATGGTCTATGATATCAGTAGGTGCAGCTTTTCTCTAGTTTTTTCCGCATATGTAAGTCTTTCTAAGAGTTAATTTACTATAAATAAATATAGGCAACGGTTATCGTCTTTACGAACATTAAACGTTTCCACATAATATGAAGTACACACCACAAAGATATGGTTTCTTAATTCACCAAATATTTAATGTAGATCATTGTTCACTGAATAAAAATGTAACGTAGGATATTAGCTCATTAGCCCTTAGTTGGTAACATCCGTCTCTGATGCTTTGCTAATTTGATCTAATATTCCAGCTATGCTTCATTTGTGAGTTGAACTTTGTATTGCGTGAACATCATTGTTTTACTTCCACGACAGTATTGTTTTACTCGAGCGCGCGCGTCACCCACATCGTCTCACAGGCGGATATTAATCTAAATGTAGGGTTCCGGTATCCGTCTGATAGACGGTTATTAATATAGACAAGTAAGTTTTCTTGTGTTATGTGTCTTACTATTCAAATATTTAATTATTTATATATGGCTACTAGTGAAGGGATACTTCACGTGTAACAAAGAAGCACAAAAATGGTGCAGTTGGCTTTAGAGAAGCTCAAAGGGAGCGACGATGTCTCTCTTTCAGAGGATTCTTATGTTGCTGAAGAATCTTATGCATTAGATTCAGACCACTGAAGATTGGGAAATATATCTTCAGCATATCTGAGAATAAAGAGAACGGTGCTGACTTTATTTGGAATAGGGAAAGTGATGACACCAAAACTGACAGAATTTATCATGGCAAGATGAACTGCTTCATAAAATGTCACAAAATCTGGAGTAGATTCTCCAGTCATGAATTGTAACAGTTACTTAGCTCCGAAGAACAAGGAGATGGCCATTCGCAATATTTTACTTTCTAATAGCGTTGGTCTGCGCTAACGTCTATGTTACATATCTCCACAAAGTTAAGATGTAAAGATTTGATTTCATAAAGAGCATAGGAATAAATCTAATAAAAGGGCATATGCAGAGAACGCTCCAGATTCCAAATTTACCGGAGGATCACAGGAAAATCATTTAGGATATTCTGGGTGAATAGCATAGAGGTGATTGTAAAAAAAAAAAAAAAAAAAAAAGGAATATGAAACGATACGCTAGAAAAGAGAAAACATGTCGTTACTGTAACGTTGTGGATTCGTAGAATTAAAAGTCCAATTTGCAGTAATTCCAAATGTTCTTTATTTCCGTAGATATACACTATTCAATTCTCACGTAACAGCATTACGTCACATACAGACCACAATCTACCAAGGTCGATGACAATAACAAACAGTTCTGATTATATCTGTTTACAACATCAGCTCAGCTGTTTACTGCTTACGACTCCCGTGTTACACAACATCTGTTCATGACTGACTCTTCGTGAGTCGTCGCCTTCTTAAATACCTCATTGATAAATTCGAGACTGTTCCAGAACAATAAAGAAACCGAATATTCTATCACCTTCCAGAAGCGTAACTTAATCTATGGCGGCAAGTCTTTTATCTCAGCAATCATTATTTGCCGGCTCTTTGTGTACACAAGCCGCGCTATTGTAGATAACGGCTTCGCGACATTACTGTCCCATCATGCTTCCCGTAGGAGAGGGGATCCGTCCCCTTCAGCTGCCGTGGTGCGGGCGCTGAGGAACCTTAGCACTCGTGGTAACCTCTGACATTACTAGAGGAACCTCGGGCCGAACATCTGAGCCCCTCCTTCGGGAGTTGTTTGGATTGAGATGGTCACGAGGGGCAGCGGTTCCCGATACCCGTGGGAATCGGGTACGTCTAAGGACGGGGTTGAGGGAAGCCATTAATTCTCCCGGGTACTAGCCTGCAAAGCTAGTAGAAGGTATGCTAGATCGCCAGGCGGCCCCACTGAGGTCATATCGGTAGCCTTCACCTTTGGTGTTGGCGCGCGTAAGTGGCGTATCCACTTCCATCCCGTCTTGTGTCCTTGGACCAGATGGGGGGGGGGGCTTGTTTGTAACCCAGGTCTTGTCCCATGGAAAGCCCCACGGAGAACGCCGAGCGCCCTTTGGGACAGCCCGGATAACTCCCTGGTTGAAAGAGGCCCGGGTCTTGTTCCTACGGGTTCAAGACTAATGGGAGTAGAAACTCCGGATTCAACTGTCCCATCATGCAGAGCAGAATTATGGCATACAAGTACGTGAAGCATGATAGCCAATTGCTGACAGTGTACGATGGGAATATGTAAAATATGTGAACAAGGTTTGTAATGGTTCACTTTTTTGCATAGAGAACAAGAATTCTCTCAACACAAATGTCAGCCTTAGAGACCATTTTATTTGAAACAGCAATATACAATTATTAGAAATTAATTGTTCCTTCACACTGGCCGTGTGTAGGCTAAATTGTGGAAACGTAGGGTCAGAATGAAAAATTCAATGCCATAGCCGGGATTTGAACCACGAATCTTCTGGTTTCCGTCCAGCCGCTCTACCATTGAGCTACTATGGCCAACGTGCAGATATGACATTAAATTCTCCAACTGACTGCTGTTTTCCTGGTAAACCACTTAGGAGTTCTCATCAGCACATGAGACAACTACTTTAATGGCGATTTACTACACAAATTTGTGACTTTTGTGTAAATATAATCAACTTCAGAAACTATTTTATGTAAAAGACCGATATTTATTTTTGTATTTTGTAATATTTTATAGCGAAATATTTTTAAATTAAATAAAAATATCAGTACTAATATTTCCATAAAGTTATTTATCTTCTATACTCATTAACGTGCACCATAAATGCAGAATTTGTTAATGTTATTCTCACAGACGGATGTTACCATAAGCGCCAAGTTTTTACATGTTCCAACTAAGGGTTAAGTCTACTAGTAATTTCTGTGTATAGCTCTGATGGTCCCTCAGGGAAAATTTAAAATTCACAAATCTACCTGGGCAGTAATATCGAGTGTTCATTTCGAAGTACGTCATAAGCAGCGTTTTGAACAGCGTTTACTCCCAGATACCGAATAATTCTAAGAAAACTGATACGGTAACTTACACAGTGTGAAAGAAACTTTGTGTGAACACATTCTGCACGGACCGTAGACTTGCTAAGATGTGGAAGGCTGTTTTCGTTATTCGGGAGTACACCGTGCTTTGTAGGCAATTCCTTCGACAGATGTGTTTTACACCTGTGCCAATATAAGGCGTAATAAATCCCATGCTTAGTAGGCTAGACCAATGTAGTTTTGTGATTTTCGTACCTAAATGAGTACATATTGTGACTATTTTCTTCACCTAAAGATGTCCAAGTTCATATAATCTATTCTTCAAATTGCAGTAACAGCATGAAATATGTGTTTGTAATCTGCAGTTTCAAATTTTCAGAAAACTAACTAAAGTTGCTTATCAACACTTTAATTTTAAAATACTTTTATATTCATACTAATAACTGTGCAGCCATAAATGTACGCATATCCATTAATTCGGGCTTTTTAAGGATCCTGAAGGTTCCCTGCAGAAAATAAGCAAATTTATAACAACTACATGAAATTTGAAAATGAAACCCAAGGAATACAATAATGTCATAATAAGCTGGACAATTTACAAACTTCTACTGTTATTTGTTAAGATTTATAACATTTAACTTTTTTGTCTGTAAAAACATCGGCCTTAAAATTCAACATAATCATAAAATTCCAGAAAGGAAGACGTTCGATCTGTTTTAGGTAATCATAACCAGAGTAATAATGCATTTCAAATTTTGGTAATTTCACCAGCATATCTGAAAGTGAAGTAGAAATATAATAAAGTAAAAGATATTTTATGAATCGTGTCTAACAGATTAATCACTATATTTTATAACAGAACGGGGGAATAATCCCAGATCCCCTGGCCTAACCTCACCATAATTTTTCTTGTGGGAGTATCCAAAGATAGAATGTACAGGAATAGCCCACGGACAATTGATGTTCTCAAGGAATACATTCGAACTGAAGTAAATAACATTGGCAAGTATATTATCCGTAAAACTTCATAGAATATGGTGAGACGAGTGCAAACATGTATAGATGCTAGTGCAGGACACCTCCAACATTTTCTCTGAGATGTACATAGTATAATGTAATCTCCCGATTATGTATTACATTCTTCCAAAATTGCATGTGTGTCCTATTATTGGTTCAAAATTTATGGACTACTGAATTGGTTCAGGCTTATGTGGATCGCACTATAGTTGTTTATTTTAAAGTGATATAATGCCAACTAATATTTACCTAATATTTCGTATAAAAATCTTGTCTCTCTGGTGTATATACCTTCTAAACTGTGTTTTAAATTTATTAGCGAAATATTAGTACTTTACCTTGGAAACAAGAACTTAGCTGTAGAGTAAATGTACTAGGTGAAACGTATGCAGAGTAATGGTCACAGAATCTGAAGACTGATTGTTATCTCTGCCACTAGCCTCACTTTGGTTTGTTTACACTAAGCACTGTCTTCCACGGAAGGACACGACCTTCTCTTCATCACCACCAGGACGGTTAGCTTTGCATTAATCTGCGTGTACGTGTAGCAGCTTCCCAAGTTAGCCTTCGTGAGGCAGAGCGGCGAGCGTATTATCTGAGACGGGATTAGGACGGTGTGCGTCTGTTCCTTGCGGAATTAAAGACGGCAGTGAACAAATTATTAGGATTATATGGTGCTATATTTTATATTTTTGTGCTTAAAGAAAAATATTCAATACACAAGTTGGCACTATAACACTGAATATTCATGAAAAAAAATAATATTAGGTCTGACCTCCCTTGGCGTCAATTAAGGGCAAAATTCGTCTCGACATTTCTTACATTAAGGTCCTGTACAAATCACATCTTTCATCTTCTTTCAATATGGGAACACTGGATCCAACATATTCAAATTTAGCTAGAAGTCCCCTTTGTTTTCTTTCTTTTTTCTGAGAATACGCCACAGATTTTCTATAGGGTTCATGTCTGGACTGTTTCCTGGCCAATCCAGTAGATAAATTCGATGTGTTTTGTGGTTCTCACCAACACGTTTTGCTTGATTCAATGGCGCTCCATTTTGCATGGAAATACTACGAAAGAAAAAAGATAATAGTAAGACACAAGCTGCCGAGATGACATACTTAACATGAGTTAGGAAATGGGCGACAGAAGATCAAATCAGAAATGAAGTATTTAGAGAAGAACTTGGACAAATAGAATAGAAAATAAATAGAAGAAAAATACAAGGATATGGAAACAAATGGATTGAACACCTCCATCGAATTACAAAATAAATAATACTAAAACAAGCTAATAATTATAGATATAGAAGACAAAGACTAAGAGGACGTCCACAGAAAAGATGGCTTCAAGAAATATGAGACCGGAAACAGTCTCTAATTCTTGAGGAAAGAAGAACTAAATGAGTGACGGTATAATGGTTCTCCTCAGCCAAAACGATGTTGCCAGAAACAGGATCTACTTAGTTACTTTGAGAGTTGTTTACTGCTTTGACCTATTTGTGTCTCTCATTTAGTTCCTATGGCTATTCGTTTGACTGTGAATATTATATTCACTTCTCGGAACACAAATAATTACGACCACTCGTACGCTCAGATCTCCTGAATTCCCAGTCTATTGTGCTACATGGTGGTTCCTGCTCTCTCATAGCCGTTATTGTGATTATTTTATTAATGGCACTGATTAATTATCGAGCAGCCTTCAAACCACCCAGATATTAGCTCTTGTGATTTTGATATTTCCCCGAAAATGATAATAAACTTACAGGAATAAACTTGCAGGAATTCGCTTTAGAAATTGAAAGACAATTATGGCAGCAGAAGAGCGGTCTATTGATGGTATTCGTCATCCACCTGAAATGTGGAGGCCAGCTATTAACACTGGAGAAGATTATTTCTGAGCACAGCAACAATGTATCATCCAGAAATGTTTTCTTTTTTGTTAACCCAAATTTTGCCACTAATTATTATTGAATAACCCATATATAGGATGTTTTCTAAACGACACCGAACGAATATGTAGAAGTATTTTCTCAGCTTCTATGTGACTCATATAAAGAGATTTTACCGCCAGTAGAGATGCATAAAAACCCTCCAGAATGAGTATGGATTAGGCAGTTACCGGCACACCGGCGCGTGCCGCCAGCCGCACGCCATCGAAGTTCGCATGTAGGTGACACAACGTGCCCCCTGCTCTAGCTGTTTGTAAACATATCGACATACTCCACAGTAGCTTGCTACTCTTTGATTTATGAAAACACAATAAGGAAGCTATTCTTTAGTTATTTGTTTATGGGTGTTTAACGTACTCAAACATTCCGTTATAATAGTCGATGACGGCAAAAAAGCTGGTGGACATATGCAACTTAAACCTCTTAAATGGAAGTTAATATTACTGAGATTGAGGAAGGAAGCATTAAATGATAAAAATAACAGAGAGCAATATCAAAGATCTGTATATAAAATTAACCAAAACTAAATGCCTTATGCAATGATACAACCATTTTATTTCACTATGTTTAATAATACTAAGTCAAGTATTTGTAACTGAAAAGGAAAGTTTATTTTACAGTAACTGGTTGAAAGTACTGTGGAATTAAGATCATAGCAAAATGAGTAACCTTGGAACTCTCCGAGTCATTATTCGACTTTTACACAAGTAAATGCCCTTTGCCCCATTACCTGAAACCGAAGCTAGGATCAGTGATAAAGAGTAAGATTTGTTTTCGTGGCTGGTGAGTCCCAATAACTTTTGAGGCTCGTACACCAGTGGTTCCTGCACTAACCAATCACAAAATAATGTAATATTTAATGCTGCATAAAATATCTGAGAGAATTTCGAAGCTTTGAAACCGAAATTCGGACTAGTTAAGTTATAATCTACGAAATGGTTATATTTGTTTGGTGTCGTCTGGAAACTACCTGTAGATGACATATATGATATATTGTATTTCAATCAAAGTCTTTATTTTCATTTTGGATAGAATGAAAAACGAACGAAAAATGGTCCATGAAAACGATAGCTTGAGAAGGGAAGCCTTTCTTTAAAACCTTCGATTTGCATCCTAGGAAGATGCTTGTCTAAAATAAAAGATTAGTACTTTAATGAACGTTTTTGAGTTAAGCTAATCAGAAGAACACGCATACCCACTGGTACTTTATTATAAATAAGCCTGCATTCCGTTTACCGGCAACCTATCCGGCAGAATCGGCAGAATTCTCGCCAAATACAACTTCAGGACCATCCACAAGCCACCTCCGAAGTCTAAACATCTGTTGAGATCAGTGAAATATAAACTGAAATTCCAAGTTATGGGAATGTACTGCATTCCTTGTGAATGTGGGACACCAAATATAGGACAAACTGGAAGGACCATTGCCTCTAGAATAATCGAACATGAACGGAACATTCGTTTAGTGCAACCTGAGAAGTCTGGAGATATTTTAGATAACGACCATAGAGCCAATTTTCAGGAGACGACCATCATGGCAAAATGCAACAGTTACTGGGAGCGGAGAATTAAGGAGGCTTTGGCAATTTCCCCTGAAAGGAGCACGTTTAATCGTGATGCTGGATACCAGTTCAACTCCTCTTGGAAACCGGCCTTAATGGAAATCCGTCGATTTAAGAAGCAAAGATCATTCAGCTTGATAATCAAGTCAAGTAGTTATGTTTCTTTCACAGTTTCCTATACTCACGCCATTTCCTGACCTGGCATTTAATTCACTGAAAACAGTCTTTTGTTCAGTAATGCGAATTTTGATAGTTGTTGTCTTTGTTTATAGTTGTGTTATATGCAGTATTTCATTTGTGGTTATAGCATTGGATAAATACCATGATGATGGGAGAGATGCACACTTCCGAAACGTTGATATATAATCATCTTTTCCCCTAGCTGGCTGCCCG
>CM060949.1:59406592-59601592 GCA_030765055.1 Mantis religiosa
AAAGAACAAAAGAAAGAAAGAAAAGAAAGAAAGAAAGAAAAGAAAGAAAGAAAGAAAGAAAGAAAGAAAGAAAGAAAGAGAAAGAAAGAAAGAAAGAAAGAAAGAAAGAAAGAAAGAAAGAAAGAAGAAAGAAAGAAAAGAAAGAAAGAAAAAGAAAGAAAGAAAGAAAGAAAGAAGGAAGATGGAAGGAAGGGAAGGGAGGGAGGGAGGGAGGGAGGGAGGGAAGGAGGGAAGGAGGGAAGGAAGGAAGGAAGGAGGGGAAGGAGGGAGGGAGGGAGGGAGGGAGAGGGAGGGAAGGAAGGAAGGAAGGAAGGAAGGAAGGAAGGAAGGAAGGATGGAAGGAAGGAAGGAAGGAAGGAAGGAAGGAAGGAAGGAAGGAAGGAAGGAAGGAAGGAAGGAAGGAAGGAAGGAAGGAAGAACGAAAGAAAGAAAGAAATATTACATATAAATAGCAATTGGAATAAAAGAATTTTACTTCATATCAAATATTTTATAATTATAAATATGGAATATTTAAGATTCAGCACATAATTTGGGATTTCTATACACTGTGGTGCAGCGACTATGGTTTTAGGTGAATGCTGAGAACTTGGAAACAGATAAGCAGGCCATCGCCCAGCGTATAACAGCGGAAGCGCTATTATCACGTAACCAAAATCTTTTGGTACTTTTCTTTAAGAACATGTCCAGTTACACTATATAACCAGGTATTATCGCAAATGCACTATCGTAGCTTCTTGGGATGGCCTCCCCTTCTCCTCACGCCCCACTTGGGGATAGAGGTGCAATAGACCAAATCTGCAAATTCTTTTCGAATTCCCTCTGTAGCATAGTCCAGTCTAGTCCCATTCATAGCTGCATTCGACTATTTTATCATTTTTACATATAGATATAATCTATTTCTAATTCTTTGATTTTTTATTTTAACCAGTTTTGTGTATAATAACAATGATGTCATTTCTGAAGTCCTGATTACAATTATAATCTATCTTTTATTCCAGGAATCACGACCATATATAATATTGTGTGCTGCCATTACTTTATAGAACTGCATCTTGGTGATTATTCAGTTGTTTTTAATGTTCCTTTATTTGTCCCACGCATCATTTTATATATGTTCAACTTATTTTTAATATCTTGATCAATATGATAACTAATTTCGCAGATAAGTTATGTTTTATGTAGACGTTCAATACGTAGTTTTAATTTTTGTTGCTCCACATGTTTCAACACGCACAGCATCACATTAGTGGAGTAACAGTGTAAATTGAAGTGTCACAATATTTACCATACCCTTATGTTTAAATACTACAATTCCATATAGCAGTCCTCATCTATGCTTTCTGGTCTTACTATCACAATGTACACTCTACGGCGTCTAAGGAGTGTTTAGTGACTGGACTATTTTAAGTGCAAATTGAGGTAATAAAACCAAATTTCGTTATCAAATTTCTTTAGAAACTTAAAAAGTGGGTACCTATGCACTTAATACATAACACATCCACCGAGGTTTGTAAAAAAAGAATATATGAGGGAATGAAAATTATCATAAAATTGAATCACGACACCTTGATGAAAAATATGGTCCCACCTGAGGTTAATATTGACACCAGGCTTTGTTTTCTGCCGGCCCGTACCTATGTGAACGCCGAGAGAGGGAGAGCGAAGCGGGAAGCGAAAGAGACAGATAGCGTCCAAGCCACGCCAACGGAGCGGAAGAGCGCTTGTTCCTTACCGAGAGAGAAAGAGTCGGAGATAGTCTGGAATTTCTCGCTGCATCGTGAAAGGCCGTGAAGCTTCGGCACCTTTCGAGAAACAATGCCTCTATAAATTGATCCATCTGGGGCTCCCAACACAAATGATCAACATCCTACACAGCTTCTTGCGACACCGCACCTTTGAAGTCACAGTCGCGGAAAACATCAACATTAGGGCCAGTGAGAGGCGGAGTCCCCGAAGACTATGTACTATCTCTCACCTTATCGTCTTTATGGTAGATTTCTCTACAGAGCAACGAGTCGAAATGACACTGCAAAGACAAACACATACTCAGAGTCTTCAACCCCTTACAAAGACATCTCCGTCTAACAAAACAGTGGTGTCGGCGTTGGCGGATGTCCGTTAAAAGCCACGCCATACCTTTTACAAAGCACCACACCCCCGCAGACTGCCTCACCTTCAGCTTACGTCGTCGAAGAGTACAGTGGACTAACTCTGTCCAGTACCTAGGAGCCAATTTGGATAGAGGTCTAACTTTCCGCCGGCACATCAGGGATCTATCGGCGAAGGAGCAGGGAGCAATTGCTTCCCTGTATCCGATGCTGCGGTCGACCTCGATGCCGGTTGGTCTGAAGTTATACCTCTTGCAAGCGCTGGTAATCCCGGTAATATCTGCAAGATCTGGGCCATGGCCGCAGACAGCTGGTTAGCATGGCTTCAACGTGCACAGAATAGAGGATTACGGTCTATATATTCTGTGGGTCGTTATTTTCCTACCAGGTTGCTTCACGAAGCCTCGGGTCTGCCATACGTGAAGGATGAAATTAGGCGTCAGGCATCAAAATTATACGCCACTTTACCAACACATAGAAGCGCCCTTGTTAGATCCTTGGGAGATTATGACCCCGCCAGACTGTTCCGGTTACCCCGCATAGCTTGCGGGCACCCGAGATAACCCAGGAGTTAATCCTAACAGCAGCTAAAGCTGAGCTTCACATAATTCTTCTAAGCTGTTTGGCATCAAAATTCTCCAACTAAATAACTAACTTCAAAATTTAAACTCCAAGGTGCAAAGTATTGCATCCTGTCCTTCAACCCGAAGGTACAAAAATTTGTAACCTCAAAAGAAACTGCAACCTGAAAACCCACAACACATCCTACAAAATTCCAATTGAAACACCTTACCTGCGGTAAAACCCTTAACGGGTGGGCACGCAGCAAAAACCTACTGGCTTTACACAGCCAGCCAGCACTTCGGTCGGTCGGTCGGTCGGTCGGTTAGTCACTTTGTGTGAATGGAATTGTCAATTGACATTTGAACTGTACCGGGCTGCAAGTTGAGAACTGATAATCGTGTAGTGATTTGAAAGTAAATTCCTTTGTTTCTTTACGTGTGGTGAAGCAATGAAGGACTGTGTATGTTACGTAATTCTGCTGCTGCAAAGGGATGTACAAAACTGTCTTTCTACGGAAATAAAGAGCAGTTTAAGTATCTGCAAACTAGACCTTTAATTTTACGAACCCACAAAGTCACAATATACTTTTTTATAACATAAATGTCATTTACATTTTGGATTGACAGCAATAATTAATGTATCATAATGAAGTTGAAAAATAGTGTACACTCTTTGTTAAGCTTGTCAAAATAACTAAATTCTGTTAAAATAGTAATCATTAATAAAAGCATGTAATAATCAGCTTGAAAAGCATCTTCTAAAGCCCATTAATAAAAAAAAATAAAAAAAAAATAAAAAAAACCTTAGAGAAACGTTCCTTCAGATTACAGGTGTGTTTTCTTCCAGTAAGTTCCACCTATTTACAGCAAACTAGTTACCACTTAGTCATTGTTTCACTCTTCTCGAAAGAAATTGAAGGAAATTAAAATAAAAGAAATGAAAATGATCTAATAAACAAGTTTATAGTCAGAGTGAAAAGAGGAGGGTAAGAAACATCTCTTCACGAATTCTGCTCTAATTGGTATAAAAGAGGGCTACGGGGTAAGAGTTTCATTGCATAAAGGCGACCGGCAAGACGATTGCTGTGTGATTCACTACTTACAATTAGAGTACGCAGAAGAAATGTTCCATCTCACCCAAAAGTGCGATTTTGAGACCTTTCCACATCTTAGAACGCACAGAAGGGGAAAAATGTTTTAAAAGAATGCGTGTGTATAGGGGTGAGAGAGTGGGTGGCTGTGTGGGTGAACTTGTGAGAGTAGCATAGTTCGAAAAAGAAATGTTGGTTAAAAACCAACTGTGATATTTAAGTTCTGCATTTTTCAAGTGTGCGACACGAGATTTGCAAGCTAGACTACAGCTTACTTGGAAGATTTTACCAAAAACTTGATTTTTCAAAAATGACCTTAGCAATTTTGAATTTAAATATTCACTATATGTTCTAAATTATTTCATAAAAATTGCTAAGTATAATTTGAACGTTCTGGGAATGTCTTCAAAGTATCTCATCGATTAAGGATGACCTATGCATTACTGGTAAGAGATATTCCGAGGTGCCTTCCAGTTATAACACCCCCTATTCTTCTCAGTACTAGCACCAGATAGGAACTTCTGTTCTTCTTTTAAAGAACGAGTGACAGATATGGCAGCACTGTACACTGCATAGGCCTCTAGTGACAGCCACAAGCGTTAGGACTGTTTTGATACTAAAAATGGCGTCATTTTCGTTGCAAGAACAGCGTGTAAACATTCGTTTTCTCCATTTTCGTGGTGTGACGCCTATTGAAATTCATCGCCAGTTGAGTGAGGCATGTGTATAATGTGTGTTCCTGGGTGCGAAAGTTCAATGAAGGCAGAACATCGTGTGTCAACAAACCAAGACAGTCACGGCCTCGCACCAGTCGGTCTGACGACATGAACCAGCGAGTGGAGAACGTTGTTTTGGAGGATCGCTGATTGAGCGTTTTCAGACCTTCATGCAGGATTGTGTGCACAGATCTCACGGAAGTGCCAATTTTGGAGGCGACGTCTGCAACTGTTTTGGTTTGAACGCACCTCGTATTTATTCCATCACGATAATACTTTTGAATGAGGCATTTTACTTGATTTTCTTAAATGCAAATCTTAACTTTAAGTTTACCTGGTGGGATGGCTCAGGCGCTTTCGTCTCTGGCGCGCATATGGAAGGACTAGGTTCAATACCCGTGGCCGACCTACCTGACCCAGGGGTAGTTGAGGTGCTTTCCCGGATTGCCATGTGAATGCTGAGTAGGTACATTACATCTCCCAAATTTCCTGTTCCTCCATTTCATCTCCATTATCATTTCAGTAATTTATCATCTGTTTTATGGTAGAAGTGTCGGCGGGAGTCGCGACATTGCACGGAAGGTTAATATGCTTCCGATAAACACTCTCCCCTTTGGTAGGACGGTTTTCTGACTTCGAGCCGATCTGATAGGCCTTTTGCTGACCACGACTTGTGGGTAAATACTAGGGATCCCGCCGTCTGCACTGTCGTGCCTCCTTAGAATCGGCAGTCCACGTGTCTCCTCTCGCGTCATCCCTCCTCCCGAGTATCCTCCCCTTGGTGTTACATAACATAAACATACAATGAAACACAGGTTTCGGTGCCGAATACCTCCATAGTAATCTAATCCTAAATTTAAGTTTAATCTAATCACTTTCTAGTTACATCTTCCGATTCATCTACTTTCTAACGACTTATCTGACCATGGAAAGGTAGAGCCAGACTGAAAAATTCAATTCCATAGCCGGCATTTGAACAACGCATCTTCTGGTTGCCGTCCAGCCGCTCTAATCCTTGAGCTACTATGGCCAACGTGCTGACATCACATTATATTCTCCAACTGACTCGCATTTTCCCGGTAAACCACTTATTAGTTCTCATAAATACATGAGACAACTACCTTAATGGCGAATTACAACATGTAAGTGCTTTAAGGTCCGGGCTTTATAGTTAACCACTATTATGTCAATTAATGGAAATTATGCTTTCACACTGGCCGTATGTAGGCTAAAGTAAACCATGGTTAGAGCGGCTGGACGTAAAGCAGAAGATTCGTGGTTCGAATCCCATCTATGGCATTGAATTTTTCAGTCTGGCTCTAACTTTCCATACTTTAGCCTACACACGGCATGTGTGAAAGCACAATTAATTTCTACTTATCTAAGCAATTAGCCCGTTTATTAGAAACATGGTTTCCTCTTTATGTTAAAGAGATTTTATTATTTCTGAACTTTCCAATATTTATACTTTCCTCAAATGGAAGTCCTTCACTTTTCTCTCTCCCATGCAAGGGAAGCGAATTTCCAATGGCTATGCAGAGCCAGCTATAAAAGATTTGACTATCGCTTACGGCCTACTGTATTTTGTTATTTCGCTTGCGCCTATATAAAAATTAGCAAATATTTATCTGGTTTTACTTGAAGTACAGAATAAACCAATATAAAAATAATGTATGCAGAAGTAGTCCTGTGACTGCAACACATCTAATTTTTATTTATGCCGTTAATAGACACATATACATTTCCCTAAAAATATCATTTTATGATTCAGGGGACTTTAAAACATCCTTTTATGTGTAATAATTGGGTACCGTACAGATGTATTAGATTTAAATATAGGTGAAAAAGCGTAGCCATAGCAACAGCCAGTAAAAATAGCCAATATTGGATAGTTATTTAGGTTAATGAAATTATTTTCACCAATATAGGATATAAAATGCTTGCATTTTATTAGGGAAATAAATAAGTCACAAAGTTAGAGCTAGAGTATTTTATGATGTAGACCGAACAGATACAAATCCCTTCTCTATTCAAGTTACTGCGCCTTGTGCAGAAACAAATTACCCTATCAAAGTTTATCGAGGTATCTGGAGTTGAAGGATGTTGCGAGATTTCGCTCAGCAGATTTATCACTTTCTGTTTTGTTCTTTCCTTCGTATCTCTCCGTCATTGTATTTTTGTATCTTGTTCCGTGTATAGCACCGCCTGTAAATGAACGCTCATCTTTTGTTGTCAAATCCAATTAAAATATTCGGAAAGTGGAGAAAATAAGCATGTTAGAGCGTAAAAAGGATTGCAAGACTAAGGAGATTATAAGAAAGCTTTAAGATGAGAAAACAGAAAAATGTGAAATATGGGAAGGGTGGCAGGAGAAAAAAGCATTACAAGAGTGAGCTGAAATTAATTTAAAAATATGAAAGCGAAGATGGATGGTTGACGGGGGGAGGGGGGGGGAAGAAGGAATGATGTAATATGAGAGGACGTAAACTTTACATTAAGGGATGGGACAACAGCTCATCAAGGTGTTTTTGTTGATTAACCCGCTAGTAGAGGCGAAGCCACAGTAACTGTGGTAATCCAAACAGTTTTGTCTTTTTTTTTTTTTTTCTTCATTCTCCAGTATCCCTGCAACACCGTAATTTAACGCTGGTAATAGGCTATGTACATTCTTTTTGTCCGTAGAATTGCTTAAGGTACAACAAAACCTTGGTTAATAAACGAGGGATCTCTTTTTTCCGTTAATATATTTTCTTGATACTGCAGATATTTTATTCTTGAAGATGACCATACAATTACAAATATATGAAAGGCACAGGAATTCATAAAACTCTTGCCACAAGAAAGACTAAGGTAAAATATGGTCACCCAATTATCGGAAGGCACGACCAACTGGAGCTGGGTAGGGGACAATGGGCATTCAGACCACGCACACCCATTAATCTTGTAGCGATAACATAGGGGATGGTTAGGAAAGTGTCACTAGGCACTGTACCGTCTCCTTCCCCTCCCCCTGACTTCTGGAACAACCAGGATATTTCATCTAATTCGGAACCTTCTAGATTGGCCAGTTGGTCCTATATAAGCGACGCGTCGGGCTGGAGGAGAGTTCAGTTCTTGGCGAGCAGCCGTGAAGAGCGCATTGCTAGCGAGCGGACTGGCAGACAGTGTACATATATCAGAGGAGTTGTACGGAATTATGAGTGTGGTGTGGACCTGTGACAGACGAACTGGTGGATTTTAATTGTGTGCGCTACATAATTCTATGTAATCGGCAAGTGTTCCAACTGTAATTCGGTGGAAATAAAGAGCATTTTTAGTTTGTGCAGTTGGACTTTTAATTTCACGAACCCAACAAGTCACAATATTGTATTTTATGAGAAAATGTGTGTATAGGAATTTCACAGAAATGCGCATTTCAAACTGCACTGAAACTTATAACTACATTTCAGAGAAATCAGAGGTAAACAGAGAAGCATATTTCAGAAACAGAAACCAGTAATTCATACCAAGTGTCGTTTTGGCTACATTTTTGTTCGTGATAATTGCCTATATTATGATTAAAATGTATATTCAATATATTGGGAAATTGCTTCTTCTTCACTGAATGCCATAGGCAATCAGGTGCCTGTCCTCCAGCCATTGTTTCCTGGATCTGTCCACAGATCTCCTTTCTGTACAATAATACTTCATTATGATATTTGTTAGTAATTTTGTTAACTATCATCCATTCAACAAGTTCTTTCATTATAGTTAATTGATGGAAATTAACCATTTCTTCACACTAGCCGTATATAGGTTAAGGTTTCTGATAGAATCAACAGGAAAAATTCAATGCCATGGACAGTATTTGAAACACGGTTCTCATGGTTTCCGCCCAGTCGCTCTAACCCATTGAGGTACCATGGCCAACGTGCCGTCCTGACATTAAATTCTCCATTTGACTCATATTTCACCGGTAAACCACTAGGGGCTCTCGCATTCAAGATACACCGTTTGTGGTGACTAACCATCATAAGTTAGAGCGACTGGACGGAAACCAGGCGATCCACGGTTCAAATCCCGGCCATGGCATTGAATTTTTTATGTTGATTATATCTATCAGAACCCTTAGCCTATATACGGCTAGTGTGAAGAAATGATTAATTTCTATCAATTAACTATAATAATAGGAGTTAAATGATAAAGCCTGGGACTCAAGTACTTACGATGGTAAGCCACCACAAACGGTGTATCTCGAATGCGAGAGCCCATAGTGGCTTACCGGAGAAATATACGAGTCAAATGGAGAATTTAATGTCAGGACGGCACGTTGACCATGGTAGCTCAATGAGTTAGAGCGACTGGACAGAAACCAGGAGATCCGTGGTTCAAATCCCGGCCATGGCATTGAATTTTTTATGTTGATTCTATCTATCAAGTTCTTTCATATTGACAAAATTTTTGAAGTATTTCAGATGTGTCTATCGGCTATGAAATAATCCTTCTTTCACAATAGCAAAGTACACTTATAAATGGCACATTTTCTGTAATTAGTAGCTCCCACAGCATTGGAAGTATCATTTGCAAGAAAGATTTGTTAGCTTAACAATGTTCAATATTAATGGATATTAATCTTCACCGTTGATATCAAAATTTAGTGTGAGAAACCTTGTGGTTTACATTCTTTTCTTTGTTATAATCTTCGCAAATTTAAAGGTATATGGAGGTGAGCCATACAGCTGACTCCAGCCGATACTAAGCTTGCCCCGCCTAGCAGCGCTGCATCTCGCGCGCCTGAACTGAAAAGATTATACTAATTAATTACGCTCGGATAAATGTTTGAAAAATGACAGATGTCAAACTTATAATAAAAAAGAATTTTATTTTGTTATCATGACCGTACAAAAATCCTGTTTTTGCGATACCTAGAACATGAGCGATGACCGTTTAATCTTACACATGGTTATGGTTAAATATTACGTATAAATATTTGAATATTACAGATAACATCTTATAATAATAAATAATTTTTTCTTTCTGAACATGACTGGGTGTGCATAAGAGTGGTGCGGGATTTCTATGTTTGAGATGGGATGCACGTTGAATGTTTCGAAGACCCACGTCGAGAAGCCAGATATGACAGGGTTAATTCGTTGTATTTTGAGTTGTTTCTTGATGATTGTGTTTGATTAAGTAAGAGTCATGAGACATTTAATTTTCAGGCGTGGTTCGGAATAAAGTTTCGGAGAGGTCAAAATTTGTAACAATTTGATTGTATTATCTGGATTACATTTCACTTGAACTTCCTTTCCCAGTCACTTGCAGGTTACCTCCTGTCTATCGATAAATTCTTACTTTGTTATATTTAAACAGTTCCAACTATTGCATAAAATTTCTTGATCCTGCACCACTATTCATCACATTCACGATTACCGAACATCTTTTTCCAAGGTTATTGATTTTTCGGAACTATCGTTACTCCTATCTTAATTTTGTGATTGGCCGATTTAATGCCACGTCACAACATTATGTCATACAATTATTACTACGGGCAACCACAAAATTGCATATATTTTTGCTTATTTAAATTACTAAATGGATTTACATAATCATTTTTATACATTTTGAACTTTTATACCTTTTCTAAATATAACTCGAAACTACTGTTACAAGAGTAAAATACTAATAATTACAGAATCAGAGGATATACTTTCTCATGAATATTGTGCATTTTGAAAACAATTCTGAAAGAAAGCACTTAGACTTTTGGAATGAGAAATTTTGCGTAACCTCTCATAATTGCGTTTTTAAATTGGATATTTGAAGAATACTCAAAAAGGAGACAGATGTATCCTTTGGAATATAATAAAAACGTTACAGAGACTGCAAGTATTTGTCCTTTAAGGTTCGAAATAACTCAAAAAGTATTTTAAATTCTTAAAAAATTATTATTTTAAGGAAATATGAATGCGGAGTTTCGCCGCAGTTTGAACTGTGTAAAGAATTACGACCAATTAAATAACAAACAAAATAATTTAATAAATCCAGATCGAACGCTTTTATAAAAGCACTGGATCTTACGTCAAGAGAAAGTGTAACTTTATCTTGTACCATTGTTCCACTTATTATTGAAAACTTTTAACTACTATTCAATACCTCGGAGAGATCATAAATTACATCAGTTACTGGAAAAAGCGACTGCCCAAAAAGTACAAAAATTCCTTCTGGGCATCTGGGGAAACGTTAATGTTTTAATGTCTAGACAAACTTGGAGGACATGGACGATAAATGCCAGAAAAGCATAGTCGTAAAATAACTTATGCTCGTGCTGCACGAAAAAGAATATTTAAAAAGCATTTCCTCCGAGGGAAATATAAAAATAACATTGGTTAAAAAGAGCTTCAGAAATATTTACTAGTGCCCACCCTATTTGCCGAGGAGAAAACAAGTCAAGGGAATACGTAAAGGGGAAGAATATATTATGTTCATTAAAGGGTTGGCTGAAAGAGAAGTAGCTTAGAAAATTGTTCTGAAGATAAGGATGATGTTACATCCATTGACGATAATGGCTTTCTCCTCTAGATGGAAAACGGAAAGTGCTTAACATAGGCTAGAATATAGAATGGGAGTCACCGAAATCAGAAGAAGAACAACGCAACAGAAAAAGCACAGAACACAATGGAAATGGAAGGCTAAGTTAAAAGAATTGGCTATAAAAATGAGCCCACGCGATCACTGACTAAAACTAGTTGGACGGAATGGCACTAGGAGCTTGGTTTTCAAATATTTCCGCATAAGTTTCAAACTGTAGTGTTTTTTTTAAAACTACGTTTTTTATTTAAAAAGTTACTTTTTCTCTCCTAATTCTTATTTTTCTGGGTTAATCAAAAGTCCCAGTACGAAGAGAAATTCCGAGAAACTTCAAGTATATGGTATTTATTCAAAATTATAAAAAAACTATTTTTCAGAAAATCATAATTTTAGAATAATATTCCATGTAAAGAGCGGGGTATATCCTTGGACATCTTGTATCCTGTAGGATGCTAAAATGAAACACCAAGTTTGTATTTAATTGACTTTTCCTTTTGCGTTATACTATTCATATAAACTCTGGCGCACACACACGGGCATACAACAAATCAAACACGCACAAAAATATAGATTTTTTAAAAAATCCGTGTTCTATTATAATATGCCATTCTAAATTGAAATCGAGTGTATATTTATAGACGCACTGTGACTACTGTGGTTCTTAGAGTCCCCTTCTAAATTGGGCATAAAAATCCGCTTAATTTTCTTCACAGGCATCTTTATTAATATTGAGATTATTTCGAGTGCCATATATCTATGACACGGAACCAACAGCTCTACTTCCCTCCCGAAGGATAAGGTAAGTTTCTTCCCTCCCTCTGAGCTCGGGAAACAGAGGCTAGCATGTAAACGGCAGTCCGCGTGGGACGACATGTATTTCGAAACCTAAGTTTTGGGTGGAATACAATACGTGAATCTCTCATGCTATTATGTGTTTCAAAAGGGAAGAGTTCTGGAGTCCAGCTAATCAGATGCCGTATCACTCTGAGCCTTGCCAGCTTGTTACCCCACTCCTTTTATATTTCCCTCTCTCTCGCACGCTTGGCGCAGACGTAAGGGTAACCGAATTATATTTTGCAAACCTTTACAATGATGCAGTTGTCAAATCAAAATTGGAAAAAGCATTTTCGAATATTTTGTGTATTTTAAAATACCATAACTATAATTATAGTTTATGAATTACCTGCTTTTCTAATCCAATGGAACAGCTAGTGGCTCATCCATATCGATGTCAATGTCAATTCCGTTAGCAGACAATACGTCATTGTCACTGTCTTCATCGTCTGAGTTTTGCAAATTTATGATTATGGGTTCCAAAATATTGTCATGTGCTATTTCTTTCTTAAAATCTGCATGCCTAACGCAGTTTTCTCAGTCCTGTTGTGTTACCTTGTCAATTTCTTCGTGAACAAGTCGCTTAACGTCCGTCAGTTTTTATTTGAGCCCACACCAACTCAATTGGATTATATTAGCAGTGGTAAGATGGGAGGCGTATTACCTCGTGTCCCGTTTCAATTCCAAGACGATTTAGCTGATACACTTTTTCGGTGTCTTTAAACGGAAGTACTCTGTGCAATAGCTCATTTTTAGTTTCTGCTTCCGAAATTTTTTTGAAGAACTTGTACACCTTAAAAATAATACTTCGAGCCTGACTTCGCAACACCTGCCTTTTTGACGCACCACTAAATTCACCGCATGAAGCAATTGCACTATTTAACTCTTACTCTACTGTTGTGTAAAGAACTGAATGATATTGATCTGAACTCTCCAGAGTAAATAAACACTTATTATCCAGCATTCATTCATAAACATAAGCATACAGCATGCCACAGGCTAACAGGAAATGAAGTGTTTGCCCTTTCCCGTATTTAACACATTGACTTATTCGCAGGAATTCTTTTATCCGCCGTGTCAGTAGTTTAACTTTCAGTTCTGAGTAATTAAAAGAATAAAATTATGTAATATAATTAACGAGAACTGTTTACAAAATGTTCAGTTAGGTATACATGTATTGAGACAGGTCCACTTTAAGGTATTTAAAGTAAAATTATTAACTATATTTCTGATAGATGAAAGAACATACTTTCAAAGCGTATGAACATCAGTGATAAGCACCTCTTGAGAATTTTCACCTTATTTTTGCTATACGCTCGACTTGATTATTTACTTGGCTTCTCCTACATTTTGCTTTAAATTTATCCCACCTTGTCAAGACACACTTGTACTATATAATGACATGTTCAACAAATGCTGTCAAGTCTGGAAACGAAAAGTGGGATCTAAATGTCTAATGTAATCAATGGAAAATCTGCTCCTCCATCTGGTTCTGCAGGATCTTGGCAAATAATGAAAGAGAAATAGCACTTTAAGGCCCTTGAAATTGTTCCGGACATAAAGGTGAAGAAAAAGAACGCATCTTATCTTCATCGCTGCATTTAAGCTATCGCTTTGGCACTCGACCTGGCTCTCGAGGCCCCCAGTTGCTCGACATATGACCTTTTAAAATGTGCTGCGATAGCGGTGGGAGACATGAGCTCTGTTCACAAGATACCCAGAGTGTTTTTCTCGCCAACGCAAGCTTTTATAAACGAAAACAAAGAATGGTTTCAGTGTATAGAATTACAGATATGTTGCTGGATGCTTTGGAAAATAAAGCTAATGTGTGTTTCTCTAACTTAGCTTTGAGACTCATTTCAAATTTATAGATGATAGAACTCCACTGGATGGACGAGCACTGTGTCACGCCCAAGAGGGAGGTGTAGTACGACGTAACTAGGAATTTTTCTATTGGGATATGGCTTAATGCTAGATGTAGCTATTTTTAACAGCTGAACTAACCTGAAGTAACGAAACAAAATCAAGTCCTTTGTTCAATATTATTTATACAATACAATTTTGAACCTTAATACACATCACAATTGCTATAAGCTTAAAAGATATAAATTTAATGTCACTTATAAACCTGCAGGTGAACTGAGTACACAGTTATCTATTTTTACAGAGTTTATGGTAAATAAAAAACATGTTGCTTCAGTGGAGATTACAAACTGGAGCCAGGAGTGCTATTCAAAGCTGTTTTGTTTCATTTTGACAAAATAAAACAAGTCATTTATTAAACCAATATCTCTCAGTGACATATAGGGGTCACCAGACATTTCAAACAATTATTTGTTGGCATGGAAACTAATTTATTTTTCTATACATGTACGTTTGTTTAGACAAGGTTCATTTGCATATATTTTGCAGATTATAATTATTTTTGGGTAGTGTTTCATGAAGTAGCAACTTTGTTAACAGTTATTGCTATTGTTCACAATTTCAATGCACTTTCACCCTTTTGTTGTTTAGTATGCTTTGTTTATGGCAGCCCTTACTAAGTGTTTTATTTGGAACGTTGAATGACTATTGTAACGTAATGAACCGATTGGACGTCATCGACAATGACCATCTTATAATTGCATTCCACTTGTTTCGCTGCCAAGAAAAGATGCATAAAACTGTTACTCACCTTGGAAGTGTAATTCGTCATCTTCATCGTCATCGTCGTCGTCATCATCATCATCAGCATCACCATCATCATCATCATCATCATCATCAAGGATTGGGCCTTGTGACCGTTCCGTTCTCTTCAAGAGCCTACTGATCCTTCCAGCGTAGAGCTAGGCGTCCTACATCTCTTTTACCCTTCGGCATATAATCTAAAACTCTTCTTGGAAGTCGTTCCGCGTCCATTCTTAAAATATGATTTTTCCATTCATATTTGTTCTTTATTATTTTACTATTTAAATTAAAAATCCCAAGCTCTTCTTTAATTTTTTCGTTTCTTACGTGGTCTATTCATTTATAACCTGCCACGCTTCTCAAAAATCTTATCTCTGCCGATTCCAGATGTTTGCGCTGGTTCTATGCCAGTGTTCATATTTCGGAACCGTATGTTAACGTTGGGACTACCATTATCTTATAAAATTTTCATCTATGTTTCCTTTCGTGTGCTCCTGTTCAGCGTTATTATTATAGTCCCACACATTTGAATGAATCTTGGAAGTGTAATTATTGGTTGAATTAGACTGAAAAGACAACAAGCGTGTTTGCGTTAATTGAAAAATTCCAGTGAAGAAATAAAAGTGATATTTGAGACATTGGACTATCCAGCCCTCTAGTGGAGCACTCCTATATGTCGCCACCACCGTACATCAGGAAAAACGCCTAAAATATGAGAACGAAACCTAATGAAAGGGAAGGGATGAAATGGAAATTTTGATAAATGAGAAACCACGCATCCACCTAATGGCCAGAGTAGATAACGAAAAACACAGTCAAAAGTGAGCAGTTATCAGGAATAAAAACCGAGAATTTAGAAAGGCATATATTCATCACCATCAATGCGATACACTACTTCAATCTGTGTACAAGAAGCTACGAAATTCTGTATAGGTAGTGTAAATTCTACGAGAGGTTCAGTGTCTTATTTTCTTGATTTTTGCTGAACAGATTCACCACCTTCCCATGAGTACGTGATCAAAATATGAAACTGATCATTCACCTAAGAACGCTTATTTTTCGCGAATAGTGAAATATTGCCTCACCACTCATAGATTGTGATGGTTTTTATTTGTTTACTGAGGTGCAAAATAAGTACACCGAGGTCTGTCTAAATGTTAAATTAGCCTTCGCTTCCATATTTCACATATTCCTGGAAATAACGTTTAATATCTCCAGTGAACGATAAGTGATAAAGATCATCCTATCCTTACACTGCCTCTACACACCATTTCAATATGCCATAATTTCCCTTTGAAAGCTCGTAGAATGTAGAAATTTGTTTTAATGAGCTCAGCGACTGTGGCAGAATTGTCACAGAGACAATGGTCGACAGTTGAAAGCTTTAAATGGGATTGTTGGTCCCATTTTCTTTGATGCGACTGTAGAAACTGAAGTTCATATGGATATCTTCAAGACATTTGTGGAGCAGCTGGATGATATGGAATTGAGAGAAGATTATTTCCAGCAAGATTGGGTAACGTTCCATACATCAAATGACACCATGGAACATGTAACCAGTTTCTTTGATAATAGAATAATCTCGAAAGGTCTGTAGCCCCCCAGATCCCCTGACCTAACCTCACCGGATTTTCTTTTTTGTTGGGGTATCTAAAATTAGAGTGTACAAGATTAGTCCACGAAAAATTGATGATCTCAAGGAACCCATTCGAACTGAAATAAGTAACATTAGCGAGGATACACTCCGTAAAACTTCAGAGAATATGGTGAGACGAGTGCAAACATGTATAATGCTGGTGGGGAACACTTCCATCACTTTCTCTGAAACGCAAATAGTATAATGTAATCTCCCAATTGTGTATTATATTCTCCCAAAGTTGTACGTGTGTCCTATTATTACGTAAAAGGTTATGACCTATTGAAGTAGTTCAGGTTTATATGTATCGCACTGTATGTGCCTGTGTCATAGACCATAATTAAGGAGAGGAATGTATGCAAACAGGGTATTACAAAAGAATAACATGGAAAATATAATTTAAAAAACATATTTCCGTGCCATGATCAAATCATGCCAAATAAATGAATATCGGGTTTACAGCTTTACGCAACTTATTGTGAATTACTTTTCCATTGTAGTGTTTTGTCCTGTTGCAGGCTTGGTTATGATTCTACTAACAATGAGATAGGAATCAAACAAAATACGACTACGAATTAATCGGCTTTGAACAATGCATTTGAATTTAAATGGATTAATACACTCGGTACTGCCATAATACAAAATGACAGCCTACTATTAATCATACACTCAGAAATAACTTCAATCAACTCAGTTTACCCAAAATACAGCTACTCAAAAATAATTACACACATACACAGTGAAAATAAGAAAAAGAAAAGAAACACCTTTAGAGTTGCGAAGACAGAGTGAGTTACATATCAAAGGTGGGGGAAGCCTTACACGAAAAGCATGCTGCGCCTGATAAGAGTATCAAAACACATTCCTTGCATCCTTTTGAAAAAACAGTACTTGGTTCCAAGCCACAACGACGGCATTAACTCTAAACCACGAGTAAGTTAAAGGCAGGAACAACACGACTAACCTCGAGTGGCTATCAGGATATTTTAAAAGATGCCCTCGTGGAAGGCAAATATATGCTGCAGTTTTTTTTAAATTTGGCCTTAAACTCGGGTGCGGTATTTATTTCAAGTTAATAATCATAATCCTCGTGACATTGCAGTTAATCATTAGGAATCTGAACATACTCGTAGACAGTTAAGGCGAAACTTCACGATTTATGACTAGCGGTGGTTTTAATTTAAAATTGCTGTTCATTTTCTAAAAATGTAAATTTGGATTTGCCTTATTTACTACCGTATATCTCCCCCAATCTCTCTTATTTAGTTAGGTTACTACAAGCATGTGAATTAAACTGCAACATTCTTTAACTTTTGTATAATAGAGGACTTTTTTTCCATTTTATCTATTCAATTATCTCCACCGACAATTTAATTCAAGCACCAGCCAAGATCGAGCTGACTGCGAGTATCCACTTTTGCGAGGTAGTGTTCTGCCTCAGTCTTCCAGAAGCTGCGCTGAAATCCAAGTTAGGGCGCGTTATTTACTATCATTATTTCCTTCAGGGATTTACTGCCAATTTCAGATAAAAAAAAGCATGAGCTTAAAATTATTAAAACTTAAACTCAACAAATGGGCGTGAATAATCTCTTCCTACAAAGGCTACTATGGTGGCCTTGCTCCTGGAACAACTATTCGACTATTCGCTTACTTTTATCTTCGCGTAACTATTATTTATTCTATGGGATACCAATGACACAACAGTGCGCAATAGCATACGTTATGCGCATTGGAGGGCGTCAGAAGTATAAAATACGCGATGAACTCCATGAATCACCTCACCGCATTTGCATCGCAGTAAGTCTATTATTACACAACAAGCAGAAAGAACGAATTTGTATCATAAATGGGTTTTCGAGAGTTAATAGTTTATGTAAAGAGAAGAAATGTTCGACACTGCACAGTCCTCTATCCTCAATAACGCTTTAACATTAAAAACAAATATTTAATAAATTTAATATTTATTAAAATAATTGCTTGATCAAATTATACACTTTTAGTTTAACAAGCTTTCGGAAAGCTTTTACGACCTGCCTGATTGAATAAAAATTATCAGGATATCACTGTAGTTTACGATAAAATAATTGAATAACTTGTTTCTTATAGCTTATAACAAATACGTGGTTCGCTGATCCACACTGGAGGACTATTTTGGGAAAAATAATTCATTCTTTTTCCATGCTTGGGGGCAATTAACCTCAAAAATCTCCTTTAAATGCTTAAAAATACCGAGTAATAAACGTGTTTGGTGTTTATTGGAATTTCACATTTAAGTCATCGCGTACATTGTCTTCCAATGTGGATATTAAAAGTTGAAACCAAGCATTAAATATAACACTTTATTCGTCTCTCTGAGATAAACAAAGTAACAAGTAGTATAATGAACCACCATTTTCCTCACATATTTTATAGAAAACAATAGTTTATCATCTCGCACGACGATGCTGCAAACTTAATTTCAGATGGCCGACTTCCGTGACCTAGGGGCAACACAATAACCTCTGGTTTCGAGATCGGGTGTTGGACCCGGCGTAAAATATCTGGTTTCATTTGGAAGGGAAGCAAAGTCAATGGTCTCCAGTATCATAAATTCGAGGCATCAAAACTACCTCAAAATTCGATACAGAGATAAAAGTATGCGATCATCCACACCATATGTAAAATGGGGAAGCTCAGAATTTGGGCCGTTATGAACTTGCATGTAGAAAAATTTTGATTATTTATTGTGTGTTATAAATAAAATCGCTATTTTCTGTACCACAGGGCGTTCAGAATAAATCCCCTTAAATTTTAAAATTGAATGTCTACTCCTATTTCATAAAAGATCACAGTCGTTAACAAATTTCTTACAATAATGCACATAAAACCCTTAAGATAGGGAGGACAGGACCGCGATCAGTCGTGTCGGTATCACTAAAATCAGAGTAAACGTTCCCTGGATAAATATTTCTGAAACATCGTGCAACAGTTTACTTGGCCGCTTTAGTCCATATTTCCGCACTAAAATCAAACATAGATATTATTTGTTTGTGCGTATATGTGTAGAGTAATCTAAAAAAAAAACAAAAAAACAAAAAAAAAAAAAAACACGACAGTTTTTCTTCATTCTTTCGCCATTGAAACGTTCAGTTCGTTCTGACAGACATTGGGTTATAAAACAGCTCTAATTTAGTTTCAAAATTAGAAAAATATTAAATAGTAGCTCAAAGCCCTGCTACCTGAATACAATTGCACTATGAAAATACAAAAAGAAATGCTTGCGAAGAAGGATCTGGACTTAAATTCAGAATCTCGTGTAATATAAAAAGAAATAGTACGAGAATAGTCATCAGAAATGAAATTCATAAGAGCAATAGCTGCACATATCAAAATTGATAAAAAAAGCGTAGTCAGGATATCAGGACAGAATTAAAAGTAGAAGAAATAAACCATACTATTGAAAGAAATAGAAATCAATGGAAAGAACACGTTCAGAGAATAAATAATAACAGAATACCAAAGATATCCTTAAACTATAAACCTATAGGAAGAAGAAGCTAGGGAAGACCGAAGAAAAGATGGGCAGCCCAATTTGGAGCCGGAAGGGTTAAACAATCTAAAGCCGTGAGGTAGAAGACGAAGACGAAGACGAAGACGAAGAAGAAGAAGAAGAAGAAGAAGAAGAAGAAGAAGAAGAAGAAGAAGAAGAAGAAGAAGAAGAAGAAGAAGAAGAAGAAGAAGAAGAAGAAGAAGAAGAAGAAGAAGAAGAAGAAGAAGAAGAAGAAGAAGAAGAAGAAGAAGAAGAAGAAGAAGAAGAAGAAGAAGAAGAAGAAGAAGAAGAAGAAGAAGAAGAAGAAGAAGAAGAAGAAGAAGAAGAAGAAGAAGAAGAAGAAGAAGAAGAAGAAGAAGAAGAAGAAGAAGAAGAAGAAGAAGAAGAAGAAGAAGAAGAAGAAGAAGAAGAAGAAGAAGAAGAAGAAGAAGAAGAAGAAGAAGAAGAAGAAGAAGAAGAAGAAGAAGAAGAAGAAGAAGAAGAAGAAGAAGAAGAAGAAGAAGAAGAAGAAGAAGAAGAAGAAGAAGAAGAAGAAGAAGAAGAAGAAGAAGAAGAAGAAGAAGAAGAAGAAGAAGAAGAAGAAGAAGAAGAAGAAGAAGAAGAAGAAGAAGAAGAAGAAGAAGAAGAAGAAGAAGAAGAAGAAGAAGAAGAAGAAGAAGAAGAAGAAGAAGAAGAAGAAGAAGAAGAAGAAGGAATATCAAATATTTTTTTCAATTGTCCATTTATGTCGCATTTTAAAGTTCTAAGGCCACACTAGCGGCCTTTCCCCTTTGGAAAATATTTGAAGTACTACAATAATCTAAAATGTGTTCAGCCATCCATCATGGATTCTTCCATCACATAAAATAATTATATGCTACTAGCATTTTCAGAACTTAAACACTGATGTGGGAGGCTAAGAAGTCATCCATTCCGGATCTAATACTTTTGTTTGTGTATTTGGGTTTTTTTAACTGCTGTTAGGAACACTTGGGACGGTAGGATATTACAATTGTACGAGATGAAAAAGTATCTACTATAAAAGCAAATATAATATTATATATTTTCCTACCAAAGATGAAAGCTACATGAAGTTAATTAATTGGTCATCAGTGTTTAAAGTACAGAATAGGAATTTTTGGTGAAATAGCTAGTTTATTTATAGTTCTTTATTTAAATTATAAAAACCAATAACGACAAATTATTATTTGGACGAATTTTTATATTTCGTGTTGACCGTTTTGATTTGTTTCATATAGTTATTAGGATTCCTGGGTTTGAAATATTCCTCTTTGAATTGTATTAAATCCAGGTCACAGATTCCCAAAATAAAGTCTACAGGGGAAAGTCTACTTGATTTTCGAGCCTCGAGGTGTAAACTTCTGTTACAGAAAACGTTTTCACTCTACTAAAGCAATAGCAGCAACGAATGTCGTAAGAAGCTACATCGTAAAATGCCCGAGATTTAGTGCTTAGGGAACGCCATAATCTCTTGCAGCACAAAGCTGCCTTGCTGAGTTGTATTTTGAAGTCCCTAAATCACTCGTTAATCGAAAACCCTGCTCCAAACTGTTCTCCGTCCCATCGGTTTAAGACACAAATAACTGGGCAGTTAACTTTTTACATGAAAAAGCACTTAGGAGGCACCACTGTCGGATACCGCAACTTTTAAGCTAAGATGCAGAGGCACGCAGCAAAATTAAAAGTAGAGGTTAATGCTGCACTAACGGGGCTTGCATATTTAGTACACCTTAGTACGAAATTTTCACTAAAACACAAGACAGTAAGTGTGCGGTCTGAAAGGAATATAGCACACTTGTATATTTAAACCACCAGCTGAGGTCATTAAGTGGAAGAAAAACGGTGTCCGTTCAAAAAAAAATTCACCGTAAACAAATAATTTATAATGAAATATATTACAAGATAGCGTCAGCACTGTCTGCCCTATAAATAAACGCTGCTCTTTTATGAAAGGAGTGTGACATACTTACTGTGAAATGAATGAACAAAACATTTTATGATAAAATTGTGCTGTAGAATACGATAAGTAAAGTTAAATACAACGAAAAGGAAATGAAAGATTTGACATTCTTCTGAAAATCTTTTAGCTATGGGTAATCTAAATATGAATGAGAGTATTCAATTACTATGTCCAAATTACTTTTTTGTAGCCCAGTGGAAGACAGTGGCGGTGTGACGTCAGCTCTGTCAGCTCTATCCACCAAATATTCTCCCGAACGAAAGCACCGCGCGATTTCTGCCGCCCAAGAGGAAAGAAATAGTTTGATGTGTTAGGGTTCCGAAAGCTTAAGGAATACAGGAAATGTATCGGGTATTAATAATATGTGCAAATTACATTTTGGGGTTTTATATAAATACTGACTGCTTTAACTATACAATTGGTCACAGTTTATAAACGATTACATTTTGGCTCTGTGCTATGAGAAAAAATACAAAACTTCAACTCGTAGTTCATCTGAAGGTCAGGCATACAATAAAGTATATAAAATAAAATAAAAATAATTTTCTCTGCAAATTAGAGGAGACCCATTCAGAAGAGAAATTACGTGGACATTTTCAGACACTTTGTGTTTCGTTTTTCTTTAACTAGTTTATCAATGTCAGGACGTAATGTCTGGGAAATTTGTAATCTAAGGCTACATGTTAGATTGTGATACGACAACATACTTCTTGGTTTGGACTTAGCTAATTTCATAACATAAAAAAATTGTTTGCACACATATGCCGAGCCAAACATACACAGTGTCCGTGCGGCAAGTGAATACAACCTCTGAAATCTCGTTTGGGTGATATTCTTGAAAAAATCAGCCAATATTTCCTTGTGTGTATATTTGTCCTTCAATAAATCGTCACATTCCAAATATAACAGTTCCGTTAGATACGTGGCAGTTATAACTCTTTCTTTCGCATTACCTTTATGATTAAGCTTTATATTATTTGGTTGAATTAATAATACTAAACATATATTTGCTCAACATTGTTTTCATCGAGTGAGCTACACCTGATTGAACCCTCAGATTCTGTACTCACAGCGCCATTTATATAGGAAATGCTACGAAAGCTTATTAGCTTGTTTTGCTACGCACTTAGAGTAGGTATTGTACTCCATCCATAATGCGATAACGAGACACTACCCTAATTTAAAAAAAATGAGTTTCTAAGAGGCAAAGTCCAAGATGTGTGTGTCTTTGCTTGTCCATTATAAATAACTCAGCATTTACAATTTAGTCGCTGCGACAGCAAATTGCACCTCATGTTCAGATTTCTATACAGAATGAAAGTCTGATGGCAATACTGAATGCATTAAGAGCAACTAGAAGCTCATTTCTTTCCTTAATCTGTTTTAGGCATATATGAATTCCACATCCACTTATTGTATTTATTTAGGCATAGAAATAAGGATTTTCGATAAAAATGCTACAGTGAAAATGAGACTTTGTGCAAGGACTTCGAAACTTGAGCTTCAATTACTGAGACGTTTGATTTTAGATCCTTTTAAAACTTTAATATACGACCGTTTAAACCCCTATCAGCACATGATCTAATCGACTACATTTTCTATGGTGCTTTTACTATTCTTGAATATTTCCTACATAAAATGTTGAACTTGAAGTAGCTTCTAAGCATTTTGTTCATATTTTCATCAGAAATTGAGAGCAAGGACGAAATATGAAACTGACCTTGCACACATTATTGCTCAAGATACAAAATTATAATATTTTTACCGCTGCAGATAAAGGGTTTAATTGTTTAAGTTCAAAAGTATTAAACTTAACATTTGTTGGCACTTACTTTATCCTCCAATATTTAGAATACGTCCTCCCGATTTCACCAACAAATGTTGAAATCGACGTTAACTATGTAACGTAAGAGTTATCACAGCGCTAACAAAACTGTTAAATTTCCTACATTTCACTAACCTGTTTTCCGAAAATGTTAACAAACACTTGTTAATGCCAAGAGACTTGTAAATCTTACAGCTATAGAAGACTATGAATGAGTCGTATTATTTTCTGAACGTACTGCGATGCGCCTTTGTTTGCATTTTCGTCTGTATACAGCTGAAAAAATGGCGGCTGAACAAAATCGTAAACAAAAGCCGTGAGGCAAATTCTTCATTTATGGAGGGAGAATTGTTAATTGAATTGGTGACGAAGTATAAGGATATCGTGGAAAATAAGAGGATGGATGCGGTGAATGTAAAAGAAAAGATGTCACGTGGGAAAAAATTGGAAACGAATTAAATTCAAATGCACTTGTCACTACTAAAAGCACTTCGTCTGTATTACGTAGGTAAATTTAAAACGAGGCGCGAAGTAGAACAAGTGGCGAGTGACTTGAACGTTTCAAGACGGGAGATGGACAATGTATTACCCACATAATTCAGTGAATTATAAAATCGCAAAGTTATTAATACTTGAAGCAAACGCGAGATCGGCATATTCCTTTCGATACATGTTCTAACGTCAGTATACAGTATAACGTAAATTTAAAACGAGGTGCAAGGAACGATAAGTGACGAGTGACTAGAACGTTTCAAGACGGGAGGTGGACAGTGAATTATCTACATAATTCAGTGAAATTATAAAATCGGAAAGTTGAAGTAAAGGCGAGATCGGCATATTCCTTTCGATGCATGTTCTAACCTCTCTTGTACTTCCGCAGCAACCTTCAGAGCAACTTGTTTTGACGGCCTATACCTCTGTAGAAAATTTTCTTCTCATAGCTCCTCAAAAGGATATCTCGTCATAGGCCGAACTCTATTACGAATACCATGGCCAACCGAGTCAGTTGGAGAATTTAATGACATGTTGGCACGTTGGCGATATTAGCTCAATGGTTTAGAGCGGCTGGACGGATACCAGAAGATCCGTGGTTCAAATTCCTGCTACGGCATTGAATTTTTCAGTCTGGCTCTACACTTTCATAGTGTGTCCTACACACGGCTTCTGTGAAAGAACAATTAATTAGCATACAAATAGATTCATAGAAACGATATTCGTGATAAAGGTGCAGTAATTCCAGACCTATATGGATAACTAGACATATAAACTAAACATATAACACCTACCTATTGTTTCCGCCTCGGTAGCGTAGATGGTAGCGTGTCTGCCTCACGTTCAAGAGGTCCCGAGTTCGAATCTCGATCAGGGTGATTTAGCTGGATCAAGTTCTTTCCAGTGTTTTCCCTTATCCTGAAAGACGAATGTCGGGTAACTAAGCTTTATGGACCCTGGAATCATTTGAACATCATTTCACCCATTTCATTCATCGTCCGATATGACTTAACGGTGGAGGACGTAAATTAAAAAAACTACAGTGGTAGACCAAAGTAAGTCATCCGTCAATAATGACAGCCTGTGTCACTTTCAAGAGCAAATTAAGTACTGATTGGGAAGACAAAAGCGTACCCAACAGCTACCAAGAAGCGGGAGTGCCTGCGCAATGCAAAAGCTAAAGTAAAACAATTAAAAGCATACGTGCACTGCATATGTAGACCAAGCACCTACTGCAGGTTTAAGAGAAGTAACAGTATATGCTCCTTTATACAAAAAGCCATGTGAAAAAAAATACGAAGAATTATAAGTTAATTGTTGGAAGGAAAATGTTATAAACCATAGAGCAGAAGGTTGACCAATACCGAAAGAGAGGACTGCAAGTGTTTTACTACAGGCTTAAGGCAAGATGATATTCGGGAGGCGTAAGGAAACGTTTAGCACACTTTCTTTGAAGCTGGAACAGGCAGCATTCTCCTATCTCTGAGACGGCGAGAAAGCTTTATACTTTTATTATTTTTATAACAACAGAAGAATGTAAACCAGTCTTGTGCATTAATACACAAATAATGTCCCTGCGTTTTTATTTCTTCAAAATTTCCCTTTCTACATCGCGTAAAATGCCAAATTATTTAGCGTAATAAGTGTAAAATATAAAGTATTTCTCAAAAACGATTTAAATTTGTCTGAATGAAGTTAACGAAACTTTTACTGTGATAGCAAAAAGTGCGTAAATATTTAGATATGTTAGAGAATACCTCTGTTTCTCACCAGGGAGATATTTTATTAAATTTCTCATATACACATCTTCGAAGGCTGTTCAATAAAGAATGATCACTATATTTTTTGACAACGTACCTTAACTCATTCTCATAGTTTTGATAGCCCTTCTCAAAATAGTCTCCCCTGAATGCGATGCACTTGTCCCAGCGTTTCTGCCAGTCTTCAAAGACATGCTGGAAACCATTTTTTGAGATATCCTTCAAAATCGCCCCTTCAGCCTTCACCACTGCTCCTGATAATGGATAATGCCTCCCAAGAAGGTGTTTCTTCAAGTTAGGGAATATAAAAAGGTCACATGGGGCTAAATTTGGACTATAAGGAGGGTACGGGATGTACTTCACGTTGACTTTTACAAGATATACAGGAACAACATTGGCAATATGCAGCCGCGCATTATCGTGGTGCAGCATCCAGCCTGCTTCATGCAAATGTGGTCTTTTGCGCCTGATATAGTCTTACAATGTTTTCAGGACATCCCTGTAGTATTGTCCAGTTACTGAGTGTGTGAAGGTACAACATGGTGATAAAGCATTCCATGAATATCAAAGAATGAGATGACCATACCTTTCCCAGCAGAAGCAGCCACTTTTACTTTTTTGGGGTTGATGATGAAGGAGATTTCCGCACTGAGTTCTCCTGTTTGCTCTCAGGATCAAAGTGATGTAGCCAAGTTTCATCAGCAGTGATTACGCTTGAAAAAACTCCGAATCTTTCTCTAACATGAATTTTAACTCCCAGTTACCTCCATTGCAGCGGTAGGTGATACTGAACTGTCTGAACTTACTTGGTTCTCACACGCGGGAACCAAGAGTATCAACAATGAAACCACTACGACATGTTTGTTTTACATTAAGCTAACAGAATATAATAAGATTGAACTTTAGTGAGAAACATTATAACCGTAAAAAATTATGAACATTATTTATTGAACAGGCCTCGTAAAATAACAAAAATTCTAGCTTTAGGGCTTATGTGGACTCCATATATACATATGTTCTTGCTAATTAGTGAAGTGTCGTTCAAAATCCCAGCAGCTGGCACAGAATGTCGGTGTTGAATAAATAAGCAATATTCTGTTGCAAGAAGCAGAGGTCAGCCTTGTTTCTGTAAGTACCTCTGCCAGCAGCTCGGATGTTTATCCATCTCTGTGGAATATAAAGGGAGCCCATTAGTGCGGCTGGAACTCTTAATTACCTTGCTGCAGGTCATATCCGAATATTTTATAGTACCTACGCGTTGTATAATACTCCGGAAAGTGCAGTTCTCCATCACCTAATTTATTGTTACGGCATAATACAGCGCACAAATACAGTTAGTCTTTATGATAGCGTTTGTTACGAATCATCTCGTAAATTTGGAGTAGCTGTAAATTGTAATAATATAATGGAGCATTAAACAACACAAATGCAAGTGAAGAAATAACCGTCCTCTTCACGAAAGGAAATTGATTTATGTCACCTTAGGCTATTTTGCTCACTCCTGCTAAACGAGCTAGCTTAACAACCTACCCATAATTACTAGTAGGTAAGATCAAAAACACTAAAATTAATTTCCGATGTTATGTTAAAATGGTCAACGTTCCAAAGGTATTTCATTCCTCCTCTTCACAGCTACGGTTTATATTGAATGTACGGAGGCTGACCAACGTAGAGAGGCTGATTCTTTTTCAAAGATGTTTATTACTGCGATTTAGTGTTTACATGATGTTTCTCAAAGTAGTCCCCCCCTACTTCTATGCACTTTTTATAGCGTCTCTGCCAGTACTTGAACACGTGCTGCGGACCATTCTTTGTCAGGTCCTTGAGAATCGCCTCACTTTTCATGAGCACTGCTTCAAAGTTCTCAAATCGAATACCCCTAAGCTTAGCCTTTAGTAATGGGAATAAAAAATTCACAAGGTGAAAGATCGGGGCTATAAGGTGGATGTGATACACCGGTAATATTGAATCTGGCCAGAAACTGCATGACCTGATTTGCGAAGTGAGGCCGTGCATTGTCATAATGAAGTCGCCACCCAGTCCGAGAAAGCTCCGGTCGTTTCTTTGGAATATGCTTCCTCAGTGTAGTCAATACTGATGTGTATGCTGTTGTAACAGTAGTGTGAGGGGGAACTGCATTCTGGTAAATCATTCCATTACAGTCACCATCAGTTTCCTTGCAGATGGAACAACTTTTGTCTTTTTTGCTGTTGGAGAACCTGACGATTTCCACACTGTGCTAGCTTATTTTCCTTCATGACCATAATGATGCTGCCATGACTCATCACCGGTGATAATCGATTTAAAAAATGCATTTCCTCCATCAACAACGAGACGCAGCACCTCACGGCGTGTCTCAGTTCGCAGTCTCTTGTTCGGGAGTCAACAGATTTGGCACCCATCGAGCACAAACTTGGGTCATATGGAGATGGTTGTGCATAATTTTAAACACACTGCCATATGAAATTCTCAACACTTCACTGAGGTTATGAAATGTTACACGCCGATGCTTTCAGACAATCACAGCAGCTATGTTGATGTTGACTTGAGTCACAGCAGAAGCTCAAATACCAGGCCCACCTTGTTTAACACTGACAAAGTGGCCTTTTTTAAGTACTTGAACTACCTGAACACTGTTGCACTAGGTAGTGCATCTTCACTGTACGCTTACTTTAGATTTTTTATAAGTTTCGGTGGCTGTATGGTTTAAACGCATACAGAATTTGATTGCGCTGTACTGCTCCTCTGTCACCTCCATTGTCTGGTATGCAAAATGCATGTAGGGTCTAAAAAATAGAGCATTACCAGCAACCTACCAAAACGAGAGTGCTGCCGCCTACAGACATTATATATAAAACTCACTCTTTTCAAATATGTATGTTACAGATAAGAAACTTTCATGGAAACTACACGAAAAAAATCAGTCCCAGTTTTGTTGACCAGCCCTGGTACTATGGTTACCCGTATATCAATTTTTCTTAAAATTTATTTCCCATATAGTGTCATTGGAAATTTGGTTCCAAGACTTTCCCTTCTTCAATTAGTTTTATTCCTTTTGTTGAATTTATCCATGTGCCATATACCAATACCTGAGTTAAAACTGATATTACTCTTTGTTTTTCGAAAGTGAAAGGTGTAAACGTGCACGATAAGCTACCCCAAATTGCTTTAATTTATGCACTCTCTTCTTTATCTATACTTCTATTTTTTGTTTGTCTACATCATATCTGCCCAAGATACTGCATCTCAATCAAGAAGTTTAAAGTGTTCTATCACTTCGTTGTTGATTCGATTTTAGGTTTATCTTTATATTCTGTACGAAGGAAGTTTATTTCTGCTTTCTCGCTTGGTGATCTGTTAAAATTAAACATCCAAATTTTCCTTTTAAACTCTGTATACACTTTCACGAAGTAATGCGTTTGAGATGGTTGATATAATTAAACAAAAATAATCACGCGTGCACGTTAATTAACTTAATTTAATAATTTAAAATTTAGAATTTCAAATGTTTAACTTACTTTATCGGTTCGATTGCGATTCTTTCCGCCGTGAAGTTAAACGCTTGTGACACACTTTACAGTTAATGATTTGACACAGTTTTTCAGTTTTATGTGATCCAAAAATAACAGACTAAGTTTCAAATGATCACCTCTTCTGTTGAATCTTTTAATTTTTACTGTACCTTATTTGATATTTAAATCTCCAGTATACTGCGTAGGATATCAAAAGAAGTGGCAATTGATGACACATAAAATTAAATAATTGGGACAGAAAACGCAGAAGGGAAACATTTCATGTGTAACTTCATGGTTACCTCCCCTGCTTTTGCCATCTATGAGGAGAGGATAATACGTGAACAAAGCTCACTTAGGGAGGACGGTCCTGGAGGAATTTGAATCTCGTAGCTCTAGTTTACTAGTCCACACTATTCTAAACATTAATGATTCTGGCAGCTGATGACTCCTTCAGGACCTGTTTTATCTGGATTCATGAGTTCGTCCTTTGTAATATTGCCAGTACATTACTAAAAACGCCTATTTAAAATGTTCAAGTGATCTCAGTAACTTAGGTTTTATTTAGGTAAAAATCATTAATTTTGCTTATCCGCGTACAGTCGACATATCTAGAGGTGGCAGCTGAGTAAAGATGCACATTATGTGAGTAAGTCTATTACCACACCTGGAAACAGAGTGAGGATTTCTACATGTGGAGCAGTTGATGCATGCAACATCAATGGCTCCACATGTAGAAATCATTCTCAGTCTCCTTCCAGGTGTGGTAATAGACTATTTCATTTAGTGTGTAACATTACTCAGCTGCCACTTCAAGATAATTGTACTACAATCTCAGTATTATTTTATGCTCCTCAAAAATGCTATTATTTTTCCTTAAAACAGCCAAACAATAAATTATATCCTTATTCAGATAAAAACAATCGACAAAAAAGTTTCAGCCTTTGCAAATTCTATTTGGGCGCAGGACTATGGACAATTTCTAACCCAAATTACTCGTAATGTCTAAGTTTCCAAATCCACTTTCATATAGATGTTTTATACTTGAATTAATCGTAATTGATTTGTTGGGTACCTAATAATTATATTGTTAATCAATTGTTACTGTTTATAACTTTTAGAGCTGATAGACAAATGCTAGTTGCTTCTTTCTTATCATTTCTGTGATCAATGTTTACTTCATTGTACTATTTTTTTCAGAAGTTTCCCTTTTCCTTCTCTCTTACTTCCCTGCTAACTTCTTCTCCCCATATTTCAGATCTACGTACTTGCTTTTATCACTTTAATTTACATCTTCCTTTGCTTACTTACGCATTTTACCTTCTCTTACTTATTCCTAATCTGATTTTCATTTGTTTCTCAAGATGCTTTTCCTCTTATTTTTATATTTTTCACTTTAATCATATTTACTTCATTCTTAATTGCTAAATTTTCCCCCCTTTCATCCCTTCTATAACTTCTTTGACATATCTAACCATTTGGTAAGCCTAGTTTCACGTCATAGCATACCAACCCCCAAATGCTTTGTATGTAACTGTACTCCATAATGCTTTTCACAGGATAGTTCGTAGAACCCAAAAGCGTACTCTAGCATTTTTCAGTAACAATACTTTTTACAATTTTGCTGTGTAGGTCTACGCTCGGCCTTAAAGTGCTGTGTGTAGGAGGGCGAGATAAATACATTTGGTTTCCAAAGCTGGGGTTTACGTATGTGTATGCGAGTGGGGAATGTGCCCCGACAATGCACGTGGGAAACAAAAGAGATTTATTGGCTAAAGGCCGCTATAGATATAATATCCAATAGTACAACTGGCTGCAGCTGCAAATGGCAACACCAGAATGGTAAAGGAAGTAAAAGCTGAACTGGCCTACTTTCTGCAGGACTGGAGGAAACGGCCCGCTTTAGGCTCGTTCCCCTTGAAGTTCGTAAACTGTGTTAACTACTTGAAGAAGAGAGGGAGAGAGTACACGCCCCTGGAGTGGTACATTGCACATCTTTAGTTTGGCCCAAAGGATATTAGCCGAATTTTCGCTGCGAAAGGTTTGGGAAATCTGATTTCCTCAACGAAAATTTGCAGAGTCCATTAGCTTTAAATTATGATTTCTGCAACATGAAATTGGTCATTGATCATTCTGTAACCAAACGGAATATAACAGATTATTTATTGGAAATAATAATTTCTTTCACACTAGCCGTGAGTAGGCTAAGGTTTAAATGAGTAGAGCCAGACAGAAAAATTCAATGCCATAGCCGGGATTTGAACCGTGGATCTCTCGCTCTCCGTGCGGTTGCTCTAAGCTCTTATAGCCAATGTGCCGATATGATATTAAATTCTACAACTGACTCGTATGTTTCCCGGTAGATCACTAGGAGTTTGTAAGTACTTAAGTCTCTGGCTTCTTAGCTATATCACTATGTTTTTATTTTAGGTAAATTGATGGAAATAATCATTTCTTTCACACTAGCCGTGTCTAGGCTAAGGTTTGAATGACTAGAGCCAGAATGAAAAACTCAATGCCATAGCCGGGTGTGACTCCAAGCATATGAGAACCCTTAGTGGTCTACTGGGAAACATAACAGTCAGTTGGGAAACTTATGTCTTGTCGGCACGTTGGCCATAGCAGCTCAGTGCAACCGCATGGATAGCGGGAGATCCGTGGTGCCAATCCCGGCTATGGCATTGAACTTTTCAGTGTCTCTCTGCTCATTCAAACTATTTATTGCTCCGAAATTTAAAAATCGTCCTTTAGGACCTTTAACAGTTTAGGTCTAATCGGTCGATGAATGAAACTGGTGAAATGATGCCCAAAGTTTGGGTCCATGGAGTTTAGAGTTACTCAAAATTCATCTTTAAAGTATAAATTTCTGAAAAAGTCGAGATCTGAACTCGGAACCTCTTGAATGAAAGTCAGATACCCTGTCCTTGCACCTAGGAGGAGGACCAAAGTTTGAAGCGAAATTTTTCGCACATTTTTTATTCTAATATGGTTAAATTAAAAGAAAACTGACTTAATTAAATCATTTATTTTAACGCCAATGTTAGAAACTATACCTATATAAGCTTCACTTCTGCATAATTTTGGAAAAAAAAGTATTGCATTTAGAGTGTATTTTGCCTATTTTACTGCACGTATGTGCATGAAATATACCAAATATTTTAACTTCCAATGATTTTTTTTATAGACATTGAATATAATCACATGTGTTAGCAGAGTGTTACAATATAAAATCTATATCTATATTTACTCCAGTTCTTTAATCAGTGTTGACCTAATATATTATATTATAATGCATAAACATTCACCATTTCACTCGGTAATGTTACTGTTAATGTCCATCTTTCCAAACCAGTTCCCAACAGTTTTATGTTCGTTTAATTAACTATTATTAACTATCATGGAAACACTTTCCATAAAATACATATAAGATAAGTGCGTTGGAGGAACTCGGAACTATGAAATAACTGACTTCATTTGTTTTAAAACTCTTCTGTTGTTTAACGAGACATTTATGCACCTGCAGCCAATACACTATTTGTTTATTATGAATCCACTGTGTGTTTACGTTTGCACTTGACCAGGGGAAGAGAGGTAGTAGCGGTGTGACGTCATCTCCGTCAGCACTACCCGCCAAATATGCTCTCAATTGAAAGACAGATTAGATTAGATTAGATTAGATTAGCATGTGACGTCACCGTGCTGATATCTGCTGCCCAAGAAAAAGAAAACAGTTGGGGTTGGGGTTCCGACAGCGTAGGAAAGATAGGAAATGTATCGGGTATTAATAATATGCACAACTTGCATCTTGGTTGTTTTAATATTAATGCTGATTGCTTTAATTACACAATTGGTCACAGTGCATAAACAATTAAATTTTAGCTCTGGGCTATGAGAAAATATATCAAACTTCAACTGGTAGTTTATCTGAACGTCAGGCATGTTATAAAGTAAATAAAATAAAATATAAAGTAATTTTCTCTGCTAATTATAGGAGACCTTTTCAGAACAAAATTAAGTGGACATTTCTTGACACTTTCTGTTTCGTTTTTCTTTAACTAGTTTATCAATGTCAGGACGTAATGTCTGGTAAATTTGTAATCGAAGGCTGCATGTTAGATTCTGATGCAACAAGGTACTTCGGGGTTTGGACTTAGCTAAATGCATAACAGAAAAAATTGTTTGCAAACATATGTCGAGCCAAACATACACAATGTCCGTGCGGCAGGTGATTACAAACTCGGAAATCTGGTTTGGGGGACATTCTTGTAAAAATCAGCCAAGTCTTTCCTGTGATGTATATTGGTCCTTCAATAAATCGTCACCTTTTAAATTTAACAGATTCATTTTGTATCTGATAGCTACATTGTTGTCATCGAGTACACTTCACCTGAGAGGACCCTCAGATTCTGTACTCACAGCGGCATTTATATGCGCAACTTGTACCATACGGCTCTTGCCTGACGTCACACGCACTGCAGGCCTCGCTCCCGGCTGAAAGACGTCACAACTCTCAAAGCTGTCTTCCGATGTTAACAGAGGGTTAAAGTAAGTTAACTGAGCGGTAATTAAAATTAACGCCTATGTGTCACAGCGAACACTATGAATTCCCGCAGGTTCAATTGAACATGAGGAGGAAAATAGGGATGTGCAGTCATTTCTCTCTTCCTGGCGTCCAATAACCATTCTAAAGGATAAATACGCTAGTTTAATATGTCTATGCAAACATGGTGGATGTACTTGCTGTGCCTGTCAGCAACTACACTGTTCAGCTACTTTGGTAATCCATAAGCATTAAATTTCTTCAATCCAGTGAACTGTGTTCTAGAGTACCTGCAGAGTGTTTTGTACAATCCAAGAGTGGATACTGTCCCGTTATTACTTTTCATAAAAATCGTAGGTATCCAAAATTGTTGTAATCAAGGAATTTGGAATGGAAACAGTCCAGTTAAACATAACAGTACATGAACTGCACTTAGCCAATTGCAATCCATGTGATCTTAAACTCATCTTCTCGTAATACAGACATAATTTAAGTGAAAACTTATTGGAGATTTTCCTTTAAGAATTTTAGAAAATATACTATACTGTACTCTGATACTAATTCTGCAACAACAAAAATTGGATGTATAAAAGGTTTAAGTCAAGGAACACCTATTTAACAGTACACAAGTGTATGATTTTTCTCTTAGAAGTACCAGAGTAGCAAATCTGTTGGAATACCTCCAAGTGCTTTTATTTTGAAAATAGAGGTGTAACTGTAGTGATAAAAAGTGTATATTTGTAATGTATCAATTAAGTGTACATAAGATTATCCCTCTCAGTAAACGAAATATTTAACCAAAATCAGGTGACCCTGAAAATTAACGACTTTATTTATGAAACATTTCGAAGTATGACCAGCAGAGTATTGCATCAAAAATGCGTTGCATTTATATATGTTTGTTTTAACTGATTACTGTCTTCCTCTACACTATAACCTTGACAATCTCTGCCAAATTTCATCTAGCATTTATCACAGTACCCTCAATTTTATGTCTGAATATACAGGTGTTTCAAAATGACACCAAACGAACATCTAGAACTAGTTACTCAGCCTCTATGTGACACATATAGATAGTTTTACCGCGAAAAGAACTGCATAAAAATGCTCCAGAATGGGAAGAGATTAGGTAGCGACAGGAATAACGCCGCGTGCCTCACCCTATTGAAGTTCGCAGGTGGTGACACACCGTGTCGCGTAATGTAGCTGTTTGTAAATATACCGACATACTTCACAGTAGCTTGCTACTATTAAGAATTTCTTTGGCTTATGAAAACGCAATAAAGAAGCTATTGTTTTATTTGTTTATGGGTATTTAACGTGTTCCAACGTTCCAAATATAATAGGCGATGACGGCAAATAAGCTGGTGGACACATGGAACTTAAACCTTTTAGAGGGAAGTTAATGTTAGTGAGATTGAGAATGGAAGCATTAAATGATAAAAAGAACAGAGAAAAATATCAAACAACTGTACACAAGGTTAACCAAAATTAAATGCCTTATTCAATGTGACAAGCGTTTTATTTATCTGAGTTTAATAATACTAAATGAAGTATTTGTAACTTAAAAGGAAGCTGTTGATTTTATAATAACTCTTTGAAGCCACTGTAAATTAAGAGCATAGCAAAATGAGCAACATTGGAACTGTCCGAGTCATTATAGACTTTTTCACAAATAACTGCACTTTGCCCCATTACCTGAAATTTAGGCTAGGGTCACTGATAAAGAGCAAGGAGCAATGCTTTTGTTTTCGTGACCTGTGCGTCCCAATTACAACTTTTTAAGTTCGCAGTTATTCCTGAGCTGCCTAATCACAAAATAATGTAATATTTAATGCTGCATAAAATTATGCCTAAGAGAATTTGGTAGTTGCGACACCGAAATTAGGACTAATTAAAAGTTATAAACTACGAAACGGCTATATTTCTTCGGTGTCATTTCGAAACAACCTCTATTTATCAACATTTATCATCGGAAATATTTAAAATTGATATTACAGATGGAGCTGGGATTCTTTCAGCTAAAGTAGATGGAAGTTAAAGATGGCTGTGTCTCGACATTTTCTTTCATAGGTCTAAGTTTGACAAAAGAAATTGTTCACAAACGAGAAGGATTAATACCAAATGCCTTGCATCTATCGTGTTGGAAAAGCATTAAAGGAGAGAATATATATATAACAGAGAGATAGAATTTATATATATAGTTTCTAATTCTTTTCTTTGTTACTAATTTATTTATTCAGATGATTGACTCCTCATAGGAGATAAAAGTGAGATATAGGCTCTTCACTCTACGTTGAATTAAAAATAGTCTCAGATCAATCTGTCATATAAATATGACAATGGCCCTTTGGTAGTAAACAATTACGCTACAAAGTAAAATTGCTTTCAGTGTTACAATATGTTACTATCACTTCTATTTGTTCTGAGGTTATTTATGAACTTTAACCGCCAAAGTGATCTATTTCATAGAATTCTGTCGAATGTTTCCTCCAATCGCCTTATTCCGCAGTACCTCAGATCTCTCCTGAGCAGTCTACCCATTTCTTAAGCGGCTGCCCTACTTTCTTTGAATAAAATGGCTTCATAAGAATAAGTTGTTTGCAGGGATGCTTTCTCCATCTGATGAAAATAGAACAGTGGCATCCTGCTCTCTCTCATTTTATTTCTCTTGATATGTTAAACAGTTGGTTTAACTGTTTATTGCCATTAATATGTATACTGACATGCATAAAACCTGCCTTTCACCCTGATCACAATAGTATTGTTTTCTTTCCGTAAGATTTCAACTTCAAAAAACCCAATTTTGACTCCATGCAATATATATCAGCTTTCCATGCCACTCGTACGAAAAAAAAAGAAAATCATATACACAAAAACCAACCAAAGAATAATATCGACATGAAAGTTAGAGGCATTTATAATATCGCTTCTATAAAACAGTACACCTATAACTGATACACAAAGGAAGCCTAAACAATACAATTTAAACTGAAGTTTTGGAGGGATAGAGATTGGGATTTCGTTACGAAGGGGATTCGGGACGTAGGCCACCATGCTGGGCCCATTGTTCCTATGCCCCTAAGTGGGGCACCCCCGGAGGAAGGATGAGGTGGACGAGACAAAGGGCGGCCGACACAAGGAGTCACGAGAGTACAAAGGGTAGGGTCCCTAGAGTTTACTTGGATAGAGTCTTCCCCCGACAGGCCAGGACAACGAACTCGCTCCCCCACATGGGGACTGCAACGAGCCCAGCAGCCGAGCCCTAATGGTCCCAAAGCAGGCGATCCGAACTCCAAAGGTCCGTGGCTGGCGGTCCCGAAATGGTTCCAACAGAGGAGCGGAGATCGGCAATCAGCCTACCGGAGGAGGAAGTAGTTTACCTCAGAGCATATCAATGTGCCATGCACCGCCGAGACTCCTACTGACACTGAAACCGCCTGAGCCATCCCACTTGGTGTCCTTTTGGAGAAAGGAGTCGTTAAACTGGATGACAGCTGAGGGGTTCACATGAGAGCTTTCATCGGTTACATTGTTTTCATCTTTCATTATAAAATATATTATTTTGGGGTTAAACTTCAAAGAAGCATTGTCCTAAGGCACTCCGCTAGCAAGAATAAGGGCAACTAGTTTGTAATGTTACTCTTCGTCAGTTTGGTCACATTTTGGTGGAGGTAAGGTATAGTGCCAAATCTAGTGACCACAATTATTGTCAGAGGCCGTTATACCAAACTTTTCTTTATCAATATAAAAAGTTGAGTTACACCGATCACATTTTATGCACCACAGTACACTATAGCGTAGGGCGGGGCTATTCCGGCCATGGGGCTTTTCCGCCCGAAATAAGCAAATTGGTTTACTGCCCAACTATCATGCGCAGCGATGACTGCCCTGCCAGTTGATTGTCAAGCTTGGTGTTTGTGCGACGTTTCTATAAAGTTACTTGAGGTGGTAGGCTGCTGTTTTAATAGTATTAACAGCAGAAGATTACAAGTAATTTATGTTGTGTTATTTACCTTGAATAAGAAATGCCCATTGTAACTTAATGTCTAGTATCTGCAGATAGACTTTTGATTGAAAATCAGTGTCAGCGTAGGTTACAGTTTGGTTACGCCCAAACGAAGAGGGGCTATTCTCGCCCAGTAATAATACATGTCTTTTTGTACCTTTTAACCTAATTATTTCTAATACAACTATTACTGAATTTTATTTGATCCTTTCAGATGGTACATACATATTGTAACTTTGTGGGTTCGTAGGATTAAAAGACCGAGTTGCAGAAATTCAAAATATCCTTTATTATCGTCGAAATACACTGTTCAATTCTCACGTAACAACATTACATCACACAATCTTCCAAGGTCGATGACAATGACAGCTGATTACAATAGCTCTCGTTACAACAACACAGCTCACTCTGTTTCACAACTACTGACTCATCACTAGCCATGGCTTCTTTTTATACACCTAATCGATCATTCTAGATTGTTCTCGACTTTACTCTAAAATGTCACCGGATAAAACACGAATGTTATAGAATGTAACTATATAGGTGCCGGCAAGTCTTTCACCTCTGTGATAAACTATCCATCTCTTGCTTATCGGCGCTATCTGTTTATGCAAGCTCGTTATCTCCGTGAAACCTACCCGTCTATTGTGTGCCAGGCCGCCTTATCGCGATCGGGTTCGCGACAATATTAACAAATGAAGCAGGGACGACACTGGACGAGGACGACATTGCTCGTGCTGTTACGAGCGTATTAAACGGCGGGTCCCTTCAGAGTGCCTTGTTCCACCTTCAAGGTTCATGTTCATGCCCAGCAACGTCATGAAGCATTAGGAGGAATACTGTACAAATCAGTTGGTCATCATACAGAGTTTAGTTTGGAGGAGGAGAAAGATTTAGTTTCCAGGTTAAAATACTTAGCAGCAAGAGGCTTTGGATGTACACCGGAGCAAAAAGAAGAAAAAGTGCAGACTTGCTGTAAAATTAACTTATGGGAATAGTGAGTCAAGTGATGACTTGATTCCAGTCCAAATAGAATACAGTGATGAGGAAGATGTAGAATGTGGATTTTGTTGGTTGGTTTTACTCTCCGAAATCAGCAAGCAAAGGAGACTGGATCAGACGCCAGAAATGTGGACTATGGATTTCACGAAGTTTGCGTTGCTGCAGTTGGTAAGAAAAACTTCATTTGTGGCAAATGCAATTAAAATGCAAAAGTAATGTGAGCAGTAATAGCTCCAGGGTCGGGCGGAATATCCCCGTTAATTCTCAGATTTCCTCTCTGTGAATGTTTGCTTTTTTATTGGATTACAAAAATAGCAAGTAAAATATGTGTGTTTATAACATCTGTAAGTTTTAACGGATTAGTAAAGTCTGTTTTGCTTTTAGTTTAACATAAAAATTGTTTTAATTTGTTTTATAACACCATAAATTTTAAATGAGTGGAATAACCCCGCTCTACCCTATTTAGTCTTAACCGTAATATCTCATTTCATTTCTAAAAATGTTTGTCATATATCTACTATTTTACTAATAAAGTGTGTTGTGCAAATTACACTATGTAATTTCTTATTCCATAACTAACGGGCTGATTAAGGCGCTGTCATGGGTTATGAAAATATACATTCCCAGCGCGCAATATATATCCGTAAGACAGTTCAAAGTGATGAACAATGAGCACAATGTATGCAGTAATCAAAAGTAGTTTTAAGAAAATGGTAGCAGAGAACACCAGATGCATGAAAACTGAAAAGGAGAAAATGAAGATTTTATACTGACTTTCTCTGCTCAGAATTCGCTTTACTTCTATTTGTTTCTAAGTAACGAATTCATATTTTTTTTTCTCCGCTGTTTTACATGCGAAAGCATGGCAACTTCTTAATCGAGGTAAACTTTTATTACCTATGTACATCTGTTGTAGATGTAAAGTAAGGAAAGAAACAGCGGACTTAAGCAATACTCCGATTTTTGAAACATTGATCGGTTAGGGTATTTTTGAAGTTCAATGTTCTTTATATAATCAAATTAAAATTATATATCATCATTTCTAGCACTACAGCCCAGAGTGGGCCTCGGCTTCCCTCAGGATGCTCCTCCAGGCATCCCTTCTTCTGGCTACCATCCACCATTTTTTTTTTTTATTTCCAGCCTTTTCACTATATATATATATATCAAGTTCGAATTAGCACAGGATGAATTCTAATGTTTTATATATTATGATTTACCAGCAACGCTCTGAGGTACCCACAAATACTTTAATATTTGAAATAAGAAACAAAATATGTATTGGACTGATAGAGTCGACGTCGAAAATTCAATGCCACGGCCGGCATTTTAACCACGGATCTACTGCTTTCCATCTAGTCGCTCTATCCCATTGAGCTACCATGGCCAATTTGCCGTCGTGCCATTAAATTCTCGAACTTACTGATATATTTCCCCGGTAAACCACCAGGGGCTCTCGCATCTGAGATACACCGTTTGTGGCGACTTATTATTGTAAGTACTTGAGAACCAGGCTTCATCATTTAACTCTTAGTAGAATTAATTGATGGAAATTATTCATTTCTTCAAACTATCGGTACACAGGCTAAGCTTTTAATGAAACACATCAGTCAATAATATGAGTAAATAATAGTTCCCGTTAGATCCTCCCTTCTATGTTAAGATATGTTTTAAATTTCCATCGTTAGTTTACAGGCCTTCTAACCATTTTGAACGAGATGTTATCTCTCAAAGATTTCAAGGTTTCTAGGAATTGCTCACGTCTGACATGTAGCACCGATTTTCTGCCTGTAATAAATGAAATACTTTCCAGTTAGCTATTCTTTTGGAATTTCATGAAAATATCGCCATTTATGTATCTGTACTGACAAATATTTCTAATTTGGCTATTATGAATCATTTTTTACCCTAAAGTTTATCGTATATCTTGCTCGCTTCATAATTATCATAATCCTGGTGTTCTTTGGTCACTTATTTAAGTACCTGTACGTTTTCCCAGATATTCTGTTATTAAAAGTGTTAAAGACAAAAAAGTTATTGTTTGTAAAGTTTAGATTAAATTGAAAATCTTTACGTTGAATACTTGGAAGATGATTTTAAATACAAAATTTTATGTAGAGTGTTTTTCGGTTTTACATTATGTTTCCACACAGATACAGAGACACGCGCCTATCAAAACTACGTTTTTTCTTTTTGAGAAGATTCAGAGAGCCTCAAAACAATTATTTCCAAGGAGAAGTTCTCTCTTTGTTTCTAATAAGTAGCAGAAAGTAACAAACGAATGAAAAGTTAATAAAAATTGAGGGGAGTATAAATATTTACACCCCCCCCCCCTATATAACATCATTAGTATTGTGACATTCCTGTGCGACTGGCCCTTTTGAAATCTTTTTCACCTTCCCTAAATACATTTGGAAATCTTTAAGAGCGTATTTTATTTAGAAGTCCCACTGAATGCGTTATGGTGCATAGTGAGATTTATAACTCTCGCATCAGTCCATATATCACAGTTAGGACGAGGATGCGGAACGAAAGGCAGGTGTAGTATTTATTACTTTAATCTATATTTTAGAGTTTAGAACTGCAGTAGACCAACTACTGACCATTTCACGTGGTTCGCCATCTATGAGAAGATCGAAATATGAACAGCAAAGCAACTGAATCGTTTCTAAAGGTACAGCATTCTTTAGAACCTTTTGAATGAGGTATTGAAAGCGAAGAAATGTTCTGAGGTTTCTAGCTATGATAATCCTCTTTAGTTTGCGAGATGTAAGCAGTAAGCAACTGACACTCTCAGCTGCTGTATTTTCAGTAAAACCTGTTCAGAGCAGACAAGTACGTAACTCACTCCACTCAACACAAAAATATGTTTGTGTGTGTATGTTTGTGTGTGTGTGTGTGTGTGTGTGTGTGTGTGTGTGTGTGTGTGTGTATGTGTGTGTCTGTGTATGTGAAAAACTTACGGAAGCGAAATGACGTACATCATACTTGGTATTTGTGCTCAGCCTTCCAAAGATGTGACATCAAGAATTCCAATAAAAATTCAGCTTTCAATAGACAATGAGTCAAAATCCCTGATTCTCTTAAAAAGTGTGCTTGAGTATACTCAGTATTCAAAATTTTCGTCGCCCTAGTCGCCCTCGTCGCCCTCGTCGTCGCCCTCATTGTCGTCCTCGTCGTCGTCCTCGTCGTCCTCGTCGTCCTCGTCTTCGTCCTCGTCTTCGTCCTCGTCCTCGTCCTCGTCCTCGTCCTCGTCTTCGTCCTCGTCTTCGTCCTCGTCCTCGTCTTCGTCCTCGTCCTCGTCTTCGTCCTCCTCTTCGTCTTCGTCTTCATTCTCGTCTTCGTCCTCGTCTTCGTCCTCGTCCTCGTCGTCTTCGTCGTCTTCGTAGTCGTCTTCGTCATCGTCTTCATCGTCGTCTTCGTCTTCATCGTCGTCTTCGTCTTCATCGTCGTCTTCGTCGTCGTCTTCGTCAGAGTCTTCGTCATCGTCTTCGTCTTCGTCGTCGTCATCATCATCATCATCATCATCATCATCATCAAAGTTTTCATGTTTAGAAGAATTCTGCGTTTCTAGCCTCACATTTTCCCCATCTTTTTATTGGTCTTCTAATTTGTCTAATACATGAAGGTTTACACCTGTATGACTGTAATGGAATGCCAGAGTTATCCATTCTTTGGAAATGGCGTTTGCATTTTGTTCCTTGCATCTTTACTTTTATCGCACGTATATCTAATTCCTTCCTTATTTCTTCAATTTCTATCATGATTTTGCCTTGCACATCCTTTTACTGTTTGGAGATGTATCTGGCCCCAATCTTTGTTTTTAATAGTCCATGTCCCCGATCCATAGAGTTAAAGAGAGCACTTTCTTTTAGAATTTTATATTTGTATCCTTTCGGGTGCTTATTTTCAAGGGACGAAATACTGTTCCTCAAATATGTTGGAATTTGCTCACTTATTACTTATCTTTTAGTTGTTTCATATTTAATATAGTTACATAATACATGGAAGGCATAATTTAAACGTGATAGACTCTAAAATTAACATAACTGGAAGCAATTTTACATAATTTTGAATAACTGGTCAATTATAAGATATAATGGAAGCTTACTGATAAAAACACTAAAAGCAACACACATTTATTTCAATTTAGTTCTTTTATGACATCATCCTTATGTATGAAGAATGTTACGATTATTCATTTACATTTTTCAGCAGTTTGTCAATTCTTTCAACTCTGTGCTAGTTTGTTTTTGCGATATCATTGAAAGTGTAACTATTTCTGAAAGGGCTTAACTTCATTTACATAAATCACATTAGGAAAGTAATAAACTTTCGTTGGATTAGGCTGTGTTAGAAGCATATATAAAAATAAACCATTGAGGGCAGAGAGAATGATATAAGCATAATATCAGATGCAGTTGCATACAAACAAACCGTTAGTTTCCAGCTGCATTCACAATAGAGAAAACTACCTAAAACATAGAGAAATGGCTAAGGGTAACAATGAAGTTGTCATTGCTCTCTTTGTCTTTTTCTGATTGTATGAAATTCATGGCAGTACTTAGTTGCTTTTATCGTATATGCAACCTACAATACCAACAGTGAAGTAAAACATATGGACAAAATAAAATATGTTAAAAAGAGAGGCGATAAGAATTTTAATTGCCAAAATATGTATAAAACGTCCTCCATAGCACCGTGATAGCACTGCTACTGACAAAGCAAGAACCCGAATTGCATTCCCAGTTCCAGCGTGATACCAGTCCTTACTGCACTCACTCTCGAAAGCTTCCTGAGGGGTTTGATATAGAAGTAGCGTCCTCTGTTTCCATACAACACATATACTGACAGAAAGGGACCGTTGCGCTATCCACGTCTCACACTTCAGTACTGCAGCCCTTTCAAGGCCTGAGGTAGGTGACGCAGTGGTCTGGTAGTAAGGATTTGGCTCGAAAAGTAGCTGTTGAGCCCCTGGTTGATTAAAATATGTAAGGTTCATAAATGTGTAGATGTAGATTCATAATGGAGAGGTACAGGTGCAGTTTTATATCTTGACAGATGTAGAGTGATGCGCAGTGGTATCTGGACAAGTCCACTTCTGAACAGTTGCAACTGGAGGAGAGGGCAGCTCAGTTGAGTATCAGTTGCGACCAAGAAAACAAGTGCAGAGCTACTCGGCAATACTAAAGCTTGTTTCAAAATGGCGTGTCTCCTAGTTCCAAGAGAGTGTATTTAGAAATGACGCCTCCTAGCAGCACATTAGGAAATAAATTGCTGCATTTAAAAACACGAGAAGTAATGACCAATGTATATAGATTTATAAAAAAGGAACAATGGTCTGTGTTTGCTATAAAATCTGGGAAAGGTCATCTGAGGCAACAGTTGTGTCTGAAAGAAGTTTAGGTGAGTTATTAAGGAAATAAAAGGCATTGGTGCTAGTGCAACGACGTCTTTCTCTATACCCAGTAAACAAACATTAAGAACATGCACAAAATCTAATTTGGATTTTTTAATTCATAAGTAGTTAGGCAAACAGCGAATAATGTTTAAAACACAGAAAAACAAAGATCAACTCTGAGGAAAGTGCTTATGAAGCTTCAAAAGTCTAGTCACTTCCAAGGCAGTGTCTGAACAATAAGAAGAGTTCTTTTGAAGCTAGGATTTACATGGGAAAAATTGAGCGCGACAGACAAATGTTAATCGAACATCGTACCAGAAGGACAAACGGCAAATGTTTACGAAATATTCAGAGATATCGCAGTGAAGTTTATATAGCTTATGTGGATGAAACTTACATTAGTTCAGCACATACTTGACCATATACCTGGAGTGAAACTTGTTACAGGAGCTCTGTAGCGATGTCGAAAGGCCGACAGTTTGTTATCATGCGTGCTGAAGGGTAACATGATCTTTTTCCAAACGCCTATGTACTGTTTAAGATCAAACAAAAGCGTGGAGATCACTACCATAGTAAGAATTACAACTTAGTTTCTAAGAGCTGCAATACTGGCTTCGAGAGTGAGATTTGCTTTTAGACAGATTGTGCATCGCACTCTCCTCTCGTAATATCACGCGTGTGACGCATTATGGCGATAGCTGCACTATCCCCACCACAATTGCTATTCATCCCTTTCGCGCGTGATTTCTGTCAAGGTAAAATAATATATCTGAAACAAAGATAGCTTTAATTAATAAATAAATAATCACTGTGGCAGTGGTTGGTTTGAGGCCAGAGCTTCTACTCCCATTATGGACCCTTAGGACCAAGACCAGGGCCTCTTTCAACCAGGGAGTATCCGAGCTGTTCCAAAAGGCGCCCGGTGTCCTCCGTGGGGCTTTCCATAGGGCAAGACCTGGGTTACTAAAAAGCCCCAACCGCCATCTGGTCCAAGGACACAAGACGGAATGGAAGTGGATACGCCACTTACGCACGCCGACACCAGAAGGTGAAGGCTACCGATATGACCTCGGTGGGGCCACCTGGCGATCTATCACGCCTTCTACTATCTCTGCAGGCTATTACCCGGGAATATTAATGGCTGCTCTCAACCCCGTCCGAAGACGTACCAGATCACCCACGGGTATCGGGAACCACTGCCCCCTCGAGACCAACCCAATCCGAACAACTCCTAGAGGGAGGGGTTCGAATGTTCGGCCCGAGTTTCCTCACCGGGACATCGGAGTCTAAGTTATTTATGCAATCTCCAAGTGAGAACATTTTTTTTTTTTCCCTCAAGAATGTTTCACTTTAACCTTATGATTTTTCATGCCATATGATGTACATGTATACATATAAGAGAAATTTAGGGAGTATATTTAGAATCTTTCCTTGCTTTAACTCTGTTATTCTTGAAAACAACAAATTAATCATGCTATTTGTGGTATATACCCAAAGTATATTACGGATTTTTCAAAGAACTAAAATAAAATATAGAGTAAAACTAGATAAACATTTTCACACGTTGAATTTTAAGCTAGTTCAAATATAAAATACAGCGTTTGCAAATGTGCATTACAACAATTAACTCTTTGGCCATATAATCCATGCATAGCATGGCAGGAACATTTTTCAGTCGAAAGCCTTCGTCATTCACATTTTCTTCTCTGACAGCTGCAGCTCGTTTCAAACATTTTGAACGTAAAACTTATCGCCATACAAGTGAAAGCAACTTCAACTTGGGGAAATTCGATCAAATCATATACAAACTTTACTACTCGACCATGTAGACATGTACTACATATACTTTCTGACAAGTTGCGCTTGCAAGCTGTCATCGTTCGTAATGTTAGGACATTCCCGTTTTCAGAGCCATGTTATGAGATCCACATCTATTAATGTTTGCCATTAATGCTCTAGGCCTTCAGGGTAATGAACTGCTGCCTATGAATAATGAAGTTATTTTACGCTATATGAACCACAACAAAGTGACATTTGCCCTTTGGGCCACGGAAAATCCCAGTTTGAAACCTCAAATTAGATAGACTGATCCCAAGCGGCATCATATAGTTGATCTAACTTCCAAACGTATTCTAAAGCAATGAAAAAGAGCACAGTATTTTAATATTCAGCATACTGTTAAATGTGTGAATTTTTTAGGTTTGGTGCCTTTTTTAAAAACATCCAAATTAAATTAAGAATAAAAAGCTATCGCTGTGTCTAAACAATCAATTACATTATTTTTGTCAAAAAACGTTCCTCCAGCCTTCTGACATCACCCTTATCTCATCTTTATTCACTTATTTCCACATGTGATCTATTGTTCCCAATGGTGAGTAGGAAATTATTTCTTTTTGTGATTCAAAAGTTTTGTTTTTCTACAGTATTAAATTGTATTTCTTTTTTCTCACCAGTTCTGGTATTCTTTTCTTACTAAAACATGCTTATTTAAGGTTACTTCTTAACTATACAGTAATCTGTACGTAGATCTGGAAATATTTTTGGAAACAATGATTTATAAGAACATACATTGAGATGCAACTTATTAACATCCGGAAGACATAACAGAAGTTTTTACTAAGATTGGGGTAAGGTGGAGCTATTCCATTCGAAATAAGCAAATTGGTTTACTGCCCAACAACCATGGGCAGCGATGACTTCCCTGACAGTTCATTGTCAAGCTTGGTGTTTGTGCTACGTTTCTTCGAATTTACTTGAGGTGTAGGCTGCTGTTTTAATAAGTCCAACAAAAGGAGATTACAAGGTAAGTAACTTACGTTGCGTTTCTTTCCTTGAATAAGAAATACCGTTTGTAATTTAGGGTGTAATATCTGCAGATAGAGAAAGATTTTTTGTTGACAATGTCAGTGTAGGTTATAGTTTGGGTTACGTCCATGCATAGCAGATGGCGCGTTTCCTTATTCATAACTCTCATATGGTGTGCAATTTCAAAAGTTCAACATTTGGGGCTCTTCCGCCCAAGCAATGAGGGGTTATTCTCGCCCAGTTGTAATATAGGTATTCTTGTCCTCTTTTAAAGTAATGATATCTTATACAACTATTACTGAATTTTATTTGATCATTTCAGATGTTAAACACATATAAACAAAGGAAGCTGGAACGAAACTGGACGAGGATGACACTCTTCGTGCTGTTACGAGCGTATTAAACGGCGATGTAAGTATAAGAGGAGCAGCTGGACTGATCAGAGTGTTTTACTCTACACTCAAGTATCGTGTTCATGCACATCAACGTCAAGATGTATTAGGAGAAGTGAACATATCAGTAGGTCATCCTACACTGTTCCATTTGGAGGAGGAGTAAGATTTAGTTTCCAGGTTAAAATACTTGGCAGCAAGAGGCTTTGGATGTAAACCGAAGCAAAATGAAAGAAAAGCTTGGACGTACTGTAAAACTAAATTGTGGGAATAGTGAACCAAGTGATAACTTGGTTCCAGTCCAAATAGAATACAGTGATAAGGAAGATGCACCATGTGGATTTTGTGGGTTAAAATTTTGTTCTCCGAAATCAGCAACCAAAGGAGACTGGATCAAATGCCAGAACTGGATTTTATGGATTTCATGAAGGTACGTTGGTGCATTTGGTAAGAAAAACTAAATTTGTGGCAAATGCATTTAATTAAAATGCAAAAGTACTATACAAAACAGGTTCCGTCAAGGTCTGCAGAATGCTGTTGAGGGTGATTATCACTTCTTCATTTGATAAAACTTTCTTACCAGCAAGACAAATTTGTAAGTTTGAGGATAGGAAGAAGTCATTTGGGGCAAAGTATGGCGAATAATGTGGTTGACAAACACTTCAATGTCCAACTCATGCATTTTCGCCATTGCGATTGTGCTTTATTTGTGAAAGTGAACCTTTGTGCGCTTCAATCTCTTTTCAGTAAACTAATGTTGCAAACTATCCAGCAATGAAACATAATAGCTTCCAGTTATGGTTCAGCCTTTCTTTCCTTGAGAATCCCCACCCCCAAAAATAAACAGTGACCATCATCTTACCAGCTGAGAAAATGGTCATTACCTTCTTTGGTGCACCTTCACCAGTCATTGTTTTGACTGCTGTTATGTCTCAGTTGTGTAATGATGGATCCAAGTAACCTCCACGGTCACAAATCGGCGCAAAAGGTCTGCGGATTGAGATTAAACATCGCCAGGCACTCGGAGAAGTGTTCTTCCAGATGCGCTTTTGGTCGACTGTGAGATATTGTGGCACACATCTTGCACACAGCTCTTTCAGTGTCATTTTTTCCATGCAGGATATTGTGCAGTCACTCAGTTGAGGTGCCTATATCCTCAACAATCTCACGAATTTTGATTCCGTGGCCTTGTGTAAACAATTGGTGCATTATTTCAATGGTATCATGTGCGGTGACCTCAATTGGGCGGCCAGAGCGCGATTCAACTTCGGTGCTTCTACGACAACGTTTGAATTCATTAATCCTAAAGTAATTGGCTCTCAATGTTGGTGTAAAGTCTGCGTAAACTTCATCCAATTCAGTTTTAATTTGTGCGGCAATTCAGCCCTGTTTAATAACAGCATAAAGCTCCGTTTTTGCACATTCAAATCTTCAGTACAATCTTTCAAATGACAAAGCTAACCACCCACAAAATTGTAACAAAAATGTCCATTCCTGTATTGAAATTTACCAGACTAATCAAAGAACTCTGTTTTGTATATATGTATGCAATGAAACAGAGTTTGGAAGATTATTAATAGATTAGATAAGAAATTTTCGGATAGGATAGAATAAAATACCGCAGAGGGAATTCGTACGTGCAACGGACTTGATCTAGTATACATATTCCCTTCCTTCCCCGGGAGGAAGGATGAGGTGAGAGGAAAGAGGGTGGCCGATCCAAGGAGTCAGGAAAGTATAGAGGGCAGGATAACATACCATTTACCAATTTTAAACTTCCCGGCAGTCTAGTACAACCAGCATCCCGCCGACAGTGGCCCCGAAGTAGCCCAGTAAGCCGGCTCCTGCTATGCTTCCGCCAATACTTCTACCCCGAAAGAGAACAGAAGATGCGAAATGATGTAAAATGATAATGGTGATGAAATGGAGGGACAGGAAATTCAGGGGAAGTAATTAACCTACCCAGCAGTCGTCTGTCGACCTGCGAAATCCCCCGAAAACTTCGTGGGTCAGGTAGGTAACCCACGGGAAGCAAAACCGGGGTTCTCGAATGCGGGCCAAGACAAACTGCCTGAGCCATGACGCTCAGTAGGAGTGCATACATGAGGCATGTTTTTTAAGTCAGTGCCGTTTTGCGATTCTGCCGCCGCAGCGCTACGGTCGGCATTCCGCGCATGCTCGCTGATTACCTACATATGTCTACGCACTGACGCCGTTACAGATTGATTCTTCATTGTATACGTTGGTTACTGAGTGTTTAAGATGCCTCCGACAATCGTGAGTCCCGCCGATTGTGAAGTACGGCCTGCTATACGATTTCTTAGTGCTAAAGGCGTAAAACCGATCGATATTCATCGTGAGATCTGTGAAGTTTACGGACAAAACATTATGTATGATGGAATGGTAAGGAAATGGGTGAGAGCATTTAAAGATGGCCACACAAATGTTAATGATGAAGAACGGAGTGGGCATCCTTCGGTCGTTACTGAAGATTTGGTGCAGAAAGTGGACGAAAAGGTGAGAGAAAACAGACGCTTTACAATTTCATCACTGTGCGACTATTTTCCTCAATGTTCTCGTGGTGTTTTGTATCGCATTGTGACCGAGAACTTGAAGTACCGTAAATTGTGTTCACGTTGGGTTCCGAAAATGTTGACGGATCTGTACAAAACCCAACGTTTAGGCAGGGGTACCACAATGAAGGTGAAGATTCTTTAGAGTAAATTGTTACTGGTGACGAAACATGGGTGGCCTACGTCACACCAGAATCAAAACAACAATCCATGGAATGGCGACATTCATCATCACCCACAAAAGTGAAGTTTAAGCAAACAATTTCTGCCCGGAAAATCATGTGCACAGTTTCTGGGACAGAAAAGGAGTATTGCTAGTGCAGTTTCTGCCTCGTAATGAGACAATCAATGCAGCGTTTTATTGTGAGATATTGAACAATCTGCGCCGTTCAATCCAGAACAAAAGATGTGGAAAGTTGAGTAAGGGTATCGTTTTTCTGCATGACAATGCCCGTCCACATGTGGCTAATCGGACGAAAGATCTCATCAAATCTTTTCAGTGGGAAACTATAGATCATCCTCAATACAGCCCTGATCTGGCGCCCAGCGACTACCATTTGTTCCTGTACTTGAAGGAACATCTGGGCGGTCAGTGTCTCCAAGACGATAACGAAGTCAAAACAGTTTTGATGCAGTGGTTAACACGTCAGCGGCAGAATTTTATGAGGAGGGTATTCAAAAACTGGTGCCACGTTATGACAAGTGCCTCAATATACACGAAAATTATGTAGAAAAGTAGATTAAGGTACAGGCTTTCATGTAAAAATAAAATTATTGCGATATCAATACACGTCTTCTTTAATTCCAAAACGGTACTGACTTAAAAAACATGCCTCGTATTTGTGTATACATAATGAAACATCTGTTGAAGACTATTGTTAAACAAGATTACATTAGGTATCTTAATTTTGATAAGCCCAATTATCGACATATGTTCCAAATAAGTCATTATGTTCACTTATGGTAAGCAAACTTGCCTTCTTCGGACGAAATAATTCGAGATAGCTGCCCTACAACAGATTTACAGAATAACTGAGTTAGGAAGGAGTAGATGTTTGTCATTTCAGAGCTTTGTAATGAATAGTTTTTAATTACGTTTCCACATCCTTCGCTGGACAGTCATAAAAATCCTAATGCGTGTGAGCAATACACAGGATTCAGTTGAACTTTTCATTTCCAGTCAAGCCTATGTAAAACAGTTAATTTTATCGTTTTATGTGGCTATTCTACAAATTGTAATATTTTCTATATCCTGATTTCAAACGCATATTCTCACATGGTCAAACTTGCACGATATACACAGTCAAAATACATTATTAACGTTGCTAACCTCTTCCGTAATTCCTTCTTCAGGTATGCACAGGAAATGCTTTTTGAGCTATTCAGGTCTTCCTTTGTATTAGCTTTCCTCAGCAGCAGCAGCAGCAGCAGCAGCAGCAGCTCGTGTTAACATTCAAGGTTACTCCATGAATAGCTCAGGCTGCTCGATTGCCCATCTCCAGTTGATAACTACTTTTCCGTAACCATATAACTTCTCCCTCTGCTCTCTCCGTTCTCCAAAGCTATTTGCATGCTTCCTGGGTCATTTTCACCCTCATTAGGTCATCTGATGACCCTTGTTTTTGGCGAAATAACTGAAGGAAACAGTTGTTCGTTATTACGGTAGACAAATTATTGCATTCAAACTAAAAGTTCGATACCGAGATTTCAGTGGAAATATTGAAATGGGTTTTCGTCTCCAGAATAAAAAGGCGTTTATACAAAAATGTGTCCGGGGACAGCCAATCCAACGTAAAATTGGTTAAATGCCGAATTTGATATTTAAATTCAGCTTCTATCAAGGATACCGCTCGAGGTTTCTCAAGAAGACTTTCTCACATCAAAATATGCTTTATATTAAATGTAACTATTTAAAAAAATTTGATTCTAAGGAAAAAAGAAATTAAGGTTTTAATTAATATATCAGATGTTTAAGATACTTTTACGACATATAAAATATACCTCTTAGATTTTCTGGTAATATCTCTGAAGTTTTTTTTTTTCATTCTGGGTTACATTTACACAACTTGTAAACTGTAACTGATAAATACAATCTGCTACAAAAGAGGACACACAAATCAATCACACAATTTCTCTCCCTTCCTCCCTCTCCCCCTCCCTCTGTGTCTCTTTCTGCAAGCATACTTTTTAAGATACGACTTTTTTATTTGTTTGAGTATTCCAATACGTTTACTCAAATAGGAAGTAGCTATTCTCTTTTGATTATCTCTACTTCGGAAATATAATAGAATGTCAAAGACATCACATAACTTCCAGGTTTAATAGATTTCACTATCGCACAAACATCCTGTATGCTACTCCCAATAGAGCTATAAGAATGTAAGTCTGAAGAAAATACTTCCACAAAGTTTTTCTTCACTAAGCGTTTCAGGAATAGTTTATCAAGAGATCACATCAATTTTCTTTAGATGTGTCAATAGTAATATGTTAATTTTACAACTCAAATACAACATTCGATCTAAATCCTGTATATAGCTCTACATAGACAGTGACCCCTGAAGAAGTGCAACACATTTGCAAGAATTGAACATTTCTCATAAACTTAAGAAAGGCGGCGTAATAAATAAGGAGTCATAATACTGCTTTAGCAATAATAAAGTGCAAATTAAAATGTATAATTAATTTGCGATTTTGTATGAAAGTATTTTACAAGTTGCTGTTTAATGCACCAGAAACTTCATTTTATAAACTTTGTATACGATATGTGAAGAGTAAGGGTAGTCACCAAACAAACTGATATAAAACAAATAACTTGCCCTAGATTTGCTTTGTATCGTAAAATAGGCTATAGCCTATCTCCAGCTGCTTTCCCCAGTGGAATGAGATTTTAATCCCGTCATTGGGATTTCATGACAGAGGGGATGTTACGTAGGCCACCATGCTGGGCCGATTGTTCCTATGCCCCCAAGTGGGAGCGCTCCCAGGAGGAAGGATGAGGCGAAGGAGACACAGGGTGGCCAACCCAAGGAGCCACGACAGCACAGAAGGCAGGGTCCCTACAGTTTACTTGGATAGAGCCTTTCCGCCACAGACCAGGAAAACGAACTCGCTCCCCTACAGCGGGACGGCAACGAGTCCAGCAACCAAGCTCTAATGGTTCCAGGCAGGGGATCCGAGCAACAAAGCTCCCTGGCTGGCGGTCCCGAAGTCCCAGCGGAGGAGCGCAGACCAACAACCGAATTACCGGAGGAGGAAGTAGTTTTCCTCATAGTATATCATCCTGCCATGCACCGCCAAGACACCCACCGACACGTCTAACCTGAAAGAGACCATAAGATGAAAGATGGTGTGAAATGATATTGGAGATGAAATGGAGGGACAGGAAATTCGGGCGATGTAATTCACATACCCAGCATTCGTCTAGCGACCCAGGAAATCCCCGAAAAATCCCATGGGTCAGGTAGGTCTAACACGGGCATCGAACCCGGGCCTCCCGAATGCGGGCCACAGACGAAACCATCTCAGTCATCCCCCTCGGTGATTTTAATGGGACACAAAATCAAAACTTGCAATTATATCCTCTACTATTCAATTGTTTTAACTATATATGTAGCAAATGTTTTGTATAGGAAGTCTTTTTATAATTAAGAATTTATGGAATTTATTTTCCATTACTATTATTAGAGTACGTCACGGGTGTTTTCAATTGTTTCCCAGCACAAATAGGAGTAACAAACTCAGTACTGTTTAACGAAGTTTTAGTATCTGGAGAATTTCCAAAATGTTGCCACTGTAATACCGATTTCCAAGACAAAGATTACACAAATCCAAAGAATTATCGACTCATCTTTCTTACATGCCCATTGTGTAAACTAATGGAAAAAGTAATAAATAAACCGATATTATGGTACTTAGACTTCAGACATTACTTTTCGCCATATCAAAGTGTATTTCGCCAGCTGAAATCAGCAACTGTTCCCCTAATCAACATAGAAAGTGAAGCTTGTGAGGCATTTATAAATGACGAACACCTGGTCCCAATAAGCTTTGATTTAGAAAATGCTTATGATATGGTATGTCAGGAGAGAGTCTTGAAACTGTTGTATAACATTGGAGTTAATGGACACATACTATGATTCATTGCAAATTTTCTCTCTAATGAAACTCTTCAGGTAAAGATTCAGGTAATTCAGGTGAATCAGCTGTCAGACTTATATGAACTACAGGATGGAATACTCAAGGATCAGTCCTTATCGTTATTCTCTCTCTTGTTACCATAAATGAAGTGAGTGAAATAGTTCTTAAGCCGGCAAAAATCCGCATATTTGCCGATACAACACTATATTAGGCATTTTTGGGGTGATTTACGTCCTCCAACGTTAGGTCATTTCGGACGATGTTTGAAATGGTGAAATTATGCTCAAATGAGTCCGGAGTCCATGGAGCTTAGAGCTACCCGACATTCGTCTTTCAGGATAAGGGAAATCCCTGGAAAAACCTTATCGAGACAATTCACCCTAACCGAGATTCCAACTCGGGACCTCTTGAACGTGAGTCAGACGCGCTACCATCTAAGCTACCGAGGCGGGCTATTATGCAATGGTAAAGAAACAACCCAACAAATGTTGCAAACTCAACTAACAAACATCCAGTCATGGACTCACATTTTTGTGGATACCATCCCACATTATTGGCAATGAACAAGCCGACAAAGCAGCCAAAGAACCTATAAAACTCACCAGTCACACGGAAAAATAAGTCTCTCACACCGATCTTAAAACGCATGTCAGCAGCCTAAGCAAGATGTTTTGGATTACTGAACGGTTAAGAAACCGCCCCAATGAGCTTTCAGAAATCAGAAACTCAGTTCTTATCGACAATCAAATCTACCTAAAGAATAGAAAGGACCAGATGATCTATACCGGGTTACGATTTGATCATTCGAAATCGTCACATGAGCATTTCCTAAATAAAAGTCATGCCACTTTGTATAGCTATTGTAGTGTAATATTTACAACAAAACATATTTGAATGCAAATATTTAGAACCCTATAGACAAAAATGGAAAGTTTGTTCACAACAAAAGGAGGCACTGAACAATTCCAAAACTGTTTTCAACACTATTTAATATATACATAATGTTAACCTACCAATGTCATTATGAGTTTTACAATGTATATGTATGTATTTAGCTTTCAAACGCCGAGATAGCCTATTCCTACCATTGATTTATAAATTGTTAGCATACTGCGTTTTAATTATTTTATGACTGTTATTTCTCATATCCTATGCAATGCAATTTATCAATTTACGTCCTCCAACGTTAAGGATATCGGACGATGAATGAAATTGCTGAAATGATGCCCAAATGAGTCCGGGGCCCATGGAGCTTAGAGGTACCCGAAAATGTGGAGTGTTTAACGTCCGCTTTTACTACATACGGCACTGGAGACGGTGACACTGATGATGCATGAGATTAAGATGGAGCACCGGTGGAATGCGTTGACGGGGGAAACCGGAGCTTCTGGAGAAAACCCGCCCCAGCGTCGTGTTGTCCACAACAAATCTCACTTTGCGGTCGCCTGGGATCGAACCCGGGCCGCCTTGGTGAGAGCCAAGCGGTCTACCTACTGAGCCACGACATTTGTCTTTCAGGATAAGGGAAAACCCCGAAAAAACTTTATGCTGTTTCCAATATGTCTGTATTGAAACAAAATGTAGATTTTGTTTTTATATCTACATGTTCGCTCGTGACCTAGATGTTCATGCGACCTAAAATAAATAAATTGTAAAAAAGTGAAGAGAGGGGAGATAGCGCGGGTGAAAAACATGGAGATAGCAGGGTCGGAGAAAGCAGACAAGACAAACGTCGGGAGATAAAGAAAAAAAAGAGCAGGTTTAAAGTGACACGCCGTGACAGACAGAGTATTTAGTATTCAATATTGTGACTTTGTGGGTTCGTAGAATTAAAACTGCAAGTTGCAGAAATTCAAAATGCTCTTTATTTCCGTATAAAATATACCCTGGTCAATCTTACAGAAGCAGAATTACGTCACATACACAACACAATCTACCAAGGCCGATGACCACAACAAACAGCTCCCGTTACAACTCCGTTTACGACTACTGCTCTGTTTTTCACTGTGTTTCCTTCTACTCTCTGGCGTATCGCAATCTCTTATATATGCCTCTACTCATGTTACTAGATATTTCTGGAATATTCGGTAACAAACAAGAAATCGAATGTCCTCTATCAATCAAGACGTCACTAGAATGTTCCATTTATCTCTGTTTGTTTCCGCCGGCCTTTATCTCCGTGCTATCTTTATCTGTTCCGGTATACTCTTTATCTCCGTGCTGCATATCAGTCTGTTATCGCTGTGCGCTGCATCTTTTATGCGCGTCGCCGTACACTATTCTTTATTTGTATTTATTTACATATTGGACAGAGGATTATATTATGGATCATACAAATTAAAGTTGATAAATCAATAATCTTCTTCAAATTATTCAAAATTAGCACCAAATTCTGATATAAATATAGTTAATACAGAAATTTAGTAGAATCTATCTGAGTAAGAGAATAACGCCAGCAAGGTTTAAATAAGAAGATGCATTACCTTTACACTAAAGAGATTTCCCTTCATTGCTGTCAGCATTCTCACTTATTATATAAGTGAGTTTCAATTTTTAAACAATTCAAATTATATATTATGGTGTACTTATATATGGCATTACTTAGCATATTTTTGGTTTTCAACCATGTTGCACGTGTGCTTGTTTACATGTATGTTTTATATTTATTTTCATATTCAATTTTCAGAGGATGTGTGTGCAACTGATTTTAAAATTTAGTGTAGCTCATACTGTACAGCAATCTACAGTTCAGTGACAATGGATTCCCTACCAGATCAGGTCACGTTATGAAAGCGGTTAAGGAATTCTCGGAACTGACTTCAAGCATTTTGTTTGTGTCTAGTAGCTCATAAGGTTGATAAATGCTTATTATGTGTTTCAAATGGGAAGACGTTTGTCATTGAGCGCTACTAGGTGAGCAACCAATCGGATCCTGCGGTGTTGTCGTATTGCATGTCCCTTAAGTGGTGCGTGGCGAGCGGCAAATTAATCAATCTCTAATAAATACTATTCGCGCTAAGACAAAAATTCAAATTTTGTAAAAACTGATTTATGAGGAAGGAGAGAGTAATGTATTTAACATAACTGTAAAAACCCCATATTTTTAGCTCAAATAGTTTCTCTAATACAAATAGGTAGATTAGATAGCATTATATTATAACAATGCATTGTGACGTAAGCACTATAATGAATATCATTATTGGTTGGTATGTATGCGTGAACGTATATTTGAAATTACTCAGAACTGAAACGTAAACATTTGACATAACGTTGTGGAAGAAATATGTACTTTGAATAAAACAAGGTGTTTGTTAAATTCTAAGTGAGGAAACGATATACTTCTTGCCGGTCCGGCAGAACGTGTCTGGTCACATATCTTTGTTTATGAATGGTTCGTAATCTTCATTTACTTAAGAGAGTTCAAAGCAGCATTATTCAGTTACTCTTCCATGAAAAAGTGTATCAGCTGGATCAATGAGACGTGATCCACCTCCCCCGCCCTTACTACTGACAGAACAATCCAATAGAGTTAACGTGGGCTCAAATAATGTTGCAAACAGAAATAATATTTTTAAACTGACTGACATTGAACGACTTATTCACGAAGAAATTGACAAGTAACACAAAAAGACTGGGAAAACTGCGTAAGATATCAGATAAGCCAGTACACAGATGTTGAAGACAATGACAATGACGAATTATCTCTTAACGTAACATTCAGAGCTATACGGACGCAACGTTGGCGCTTTCGATGGATTGGAAAAATAAGTAATTAATAAACTATAATTAACTTTAAACTAAATATTTAAAACATTTGCGTAATATACGAATATTCATGTTGCAATTGTGATTTCATCAACTGCATTATTATAAAACTTTGGAAAATTCAGTTTGCGTTCCCTTACGTGTAGCGCCACAAACACTCGCAAGTGTGCGAGAGAGGGGGAAGTATAAATAGAGTGGGGATAACGAAGTGGCAACGGTAAAGGCTCTAACGCATCTGATTGGCTACAGGCGAGAACTCTCCCATTTGAAACACGTAATAACTTCTCATTAAGCCTACATGTTCACAATTACCCTAACTCTACAGTATTACGCAGATTTCTCTTAGGGTTTATTATATGTTAATATATCTTAATCCACATTTATGAGCATATAATGTACGTGTAAACGATATCAAATACATGATTAACACACAAAAGTTCGCCCACTCTAATAAGCTGTATCACTTTCATGTTTTATATATTTTTGTAGTTATATTTTAATTGCAAATCTGTTTTGTGAGCACAAAAAGTATTTTACTTTTGATTATCACAACAGAAATATATAAACTAAACGCTACAATAGGGAGTATATTGTCAGGGACACTGTTTTAGATAAGCTCTGCAACAAAACAGTGTGACTTTCCATGTATAATGAAATAAAATAGAAGAGTAAGGAATGTAATGTGTAGAATTTAGCTTTTGCTTGTTCTTACGAAAAAAGGGAAGGTAGGCTTTAAATTTGATCTGGGCTTCTTGTCAGTTATAGAAGTTGCTCGAGGCATTCCAGATTCGGATTAGACCTGCATTCTGTGCACTCACTGCCTGCTTTAAAACAATGCATCCAATTTAAGATCCAATTACTGTCAAAGGACTGCGATACAATGGAAATCTATTCAAGAGAATAGGTAAATCTCTGTAACTTATACTGAGCAACGGTTTACAGCTTCTGCATATCCGGCGGCCCAACTTCATCTGAATACAAATCCATTTCATGAGCTTTTGATGTCGGCAAACTACAGCTATCCGACAGAATTGGCTCGAAATTATCCTTAGTTGTGTATATACTGGGAATGGAAATTATTATGAACATCTAAATTTGCCTACTTACACAGCATGTACAGATTTTATTCACAAATTTCTGCATTGATGTATATCTTATACATATGTCAAAACAAAACTTACTCTGGATTAGGAAAGCTTATGGAAGATTATCAAATTACATAGCCTGCCATCGGAATATATCAGGAGTATATTCTTTGCAGCCCAAAAAGCATAGGGAAAGCACAAGATTATTAGAGAAAAATCATCTACTGTACTACATTCACAAGCCCTTCTCTATTTACTATAGTCAGATAAATAGAGGCTGTAGAAACCATTCTTACACAGGTTCCTTTGTCCATATATTTCAACTTGGTCCAGATAAACATTTGAATGTATAGATTCATTACACCAGAGATAGAAGAAGCCTAATATATAGGCACTTCTTTAAAACATTAAAATGACTTTTCCATAATATAAAAAAGTGAACAATGAGAGAGCTTAAAGAGGTAGGAGATATAGGGTATTGAAGAATGCAGACCAAAAAGTTGCTAATTTAAGCAGTTCTTTCTTTCAAAATTTATTATTTTAAATAACTACAGATAATTTAAAACAGTTTATGAAAACACATTTGGAAGTTTGTTTGAATAGGAACTGAAATAAAATTGAAAATATATCATGATCTTAAAGTGCACACTGCTCGCTTCCATCAGTGAGATTAACTGAATAATGGAAAAACTTAAATGTTAAAACGTGGGGTGAAATAATCAGAACATATTAAAACTAGTTTTTAATATGTATATTAAGTTTTTCCTGAACTGCATAACAGATATTTATGAACAAATTTCTATTTTAAAAATATTATAATGAACGAATGAATAAATTTATTAAAATTCATTATATATACAAATTCCTATACACTTACAATTTAATAATATTTATCTTATATATACTGCTACATAACTAATTACCTATCAAATTACAACTCTTTTCTCAGTTGCTGAATTTCCTTGGGCACATAGACTCTAACACAATGGTTTTTAATCTATAGAACCCTATTTACCACTCTTGGTCCTCATTCCACATTATCATGATTGTCCTTATTAGGTAATAATTTTTCTTAACCATTTATTTCTCACTAAATCTAGGTTCTTTCCTATTTCGAATACATTGTTTCTTGATTTAACACTCAGTGTCCTTTTAACTAAAACTTCACTAGGTATCATAGTCCACTTCTTTATGAGTACGGTCACCCAACTATCGGAAGGCCCGACCGACTGAAGCTGGGTAGGGGACAGGAGGTATTAGACCACGCCCGCCCATTTATCTTGTAGCGCTAACATAGGGGATGGTTAGGAAAGTGTCACTAGGCACTAGCCGTCTCTTTCCCCTTCCCCTGACGTCTGGAACAATCTGGATATTTCATCTAACCCGGAACCTTCTAGAATGATCAGTTGATCTTATAGAAGCGACGTGCCGGGCTGGAGGAGAGCTCAGTTCTTGGCGAGCAGCAGTGAAGAGCGCAGTACCAGGGAACGGAATGTGTACGTGTATCAGAGGAGTTGTACGTAATTGTGAGTGTGGAGTGGACCTTTGGTGGATTGTAATTGTTTGCGCTACGTAATTCTATGCAATGGGCAAGTGTTCCAACTGTAATTCGGTTGAAATAAAGAACATTTTGAGTTTGTGAAATTGAACTTTTAATTCTACGAACCCACAAAGTCACAGTACTTACTCCAATCCTTTGTTTCCTCACATTCTATAAAAATGACAAAAAGGATTTGTTTTCGTATTACACATTATATGCTTTCCTTGTTCTTCTCTTTCCCCTAATCCCTTTAACCTTGTCACTCCTGTTCTGGCCCATGCGAAGCCTTCTCTTGTCATTTTGTCACAAATATCCACATATTTTCTCTTTCCAAATTCACTTTTTGTCTCTCTATAGGTACAGAGTGAGGTTTTGGAATTTAAACTACCCATTATATCCTGCCCTTCTGTCTTCTATCCTTATACTGACTCTTTTCCTGAAACCTTTCTCTAATCTATTACTATCCTTCCACGTATCTCCATATCCTATTTCATTCAGAATGTTTTGTATACTTTTGTATCAAGTATATTCTTTAATATAGTTTTGCTACATTTATTAACACTTTCAAAATAGTATTAGTTTCCAATTATTTTATTCTGAACCAGTATTTCAATGCTCTATCCAACATTTTAGCTTTTCTGCCATATCTTCCTAACTCTATTTGTGCAACCCCATTTAGTGATGCTCTTGGTAAGCGCAAAATTAGTTTGCAAAAACTCCTATGCACCTTCTTTATAGTATCCCATCCTTCCTCTACGCCCCAAATTTCAGCTCCATATAACATATTCTCCTCGACATCTGCCCCATATATTCTCTCCATTCATTCAAGCTTTCATCGCCAGTTTCCCCTAAGCTAATACTGTTTTATTTTGATCAATTCATCTACCATTACTATTTATCCTTACTCCTAGATAATTACATGTCTATACCACTTCAATTTCCTTCTCTTGCCAACTCCATGTTCATCCTTCCTTAACTTATCACCTTTTCTGAATACCATTATTTTTCTTTTGTTAGCGCTTATTATCAGACTCCCTTTATTACAAAACTCCTGTATGGCTCCCATAATTTTGTATACTGCTGCATCCTGCAATAAGGCCATCAGCAAATAGTAAACCCGGTACTTTTTTGTTTCCAAGTATTGGAAAGTGTCTATTTAAATATTATAAAACAAAGAGTAATTCTAAATTACCCCCAAATATACAACTCAGTATATTTTATACTGTATAACTTTTTACGGATATTGTAGCATATCTTTGGCACTGCTTACCTTTTCAAACTTATTAATAGAGATATAAGTGGAATAATTACTTGAACTACACGTTATTACATCTATTGTAACCTTCGCATGATACCTATCCGAATTTAAGGTTACTGGAGTTCTGCGCCGTGATGTAGTGGGATAAGGCGTCATACTTTGGTTTTCTGTCACGGAATGTGGCGTGGGATTGATCCCACTCCGGGGGAGGGGTACGGATTTTAATTGCTGGGTATAGGACCAGTGCTCACTCAGCATCGTGAGGAAAGTCAGGAGCTATGATAGGTAGCGAACCCTGGTTGAGAAGCCAACTTTCTGGCTACGGGTGCCGATATGCTGGCCAAATCTCCTCCATGTATCGGTTGGATGACCGCCCACTTGTCTTGTGTATGTGGGCGTGAGGCCGGCAGTTAGGTTGGCAGGTCTTGGCCCACTAGGCCTATTACGCCATGTATTAGTTATTAATGATCATTTGAATTAATGTTTAAAAACCGCTTTATTATAAGTCTAGTGTTTCAGCACTTCCGCTGTCAATTTGAGTTGGTTCGTACTGTTAACGACTTGTGTAACCGTTGTTTTTTGTTTTAGCCCTGAGAAGTGAATATTTTTATGTGTTTAAAAAGGATTAGCTTAAAATGGCTGCTTCGTGTGAAAGAGAAACTGTATTTGTGTAGTAGGCCGCGAATGGGTAAATTGTGTAAATGAGATGATGTCAGTTTAAATAAATGTGGTGCAAAGATTGGTGTTGACCAATCAGAACGAGAGTTCTTTGGTAGCTATAACGACGTAGGACAGAAAATAAATTATCATGGTAAGAAGGATTTAAATCGTTCCACTTGATCTTGGAATGTCGAAACTGAAAATGTAATACATTGTGTGTGTTGGAAATTCGGAAATAGGAAGTATTTCTTAATGACAGACATAGTTACAATTTGTTCATCATCGATAAGAGTATTTTAATTAAAATATAATTAAAAAATTGAATATTTTTAAATTGGAAATAATTCAATTATTTCGCAATTGTGTAAGAAGTTAATTTCCTTGCTCTATACCACACCCTGAAACCAAAGTTCCCTGGTTCTATTGACTTGAGCTACTCCAGAGAACATCCAGTATTTACAGAATTATCATCGTTCCTTTTCTCCACCTACCAATATATAACATATTATTCCATATAGGCACCACTTCGTGGTATTCTATAATTCATCATCCCATGGCTTCATCATCAGAATTCCTCATCTCTCCATCGCATATGTAATATTAAGTTACACTTGTGAATAATAAAAGAAGACTAACCAACGAATTTTTTGATTAAAATAAAATTAAATACATAGTGCTTACATCAATTTCATTTTAATTTGTTACACATTGTTTACTTCAGGAATGTATAGAATCCCAGGATCCGAAATTATGCTTTAGGAGTTGTCCAATTAGTAGCTCAGTAATAGTAACAATCAGTGTAAAAAGTTGAAAATATGTACTTCAAATCGCTAAAGTTACCAAATTCTTCCAAATATGATAATTCTTTAATTCTTTTATTTATGTTTGTAATTTAATTCTGATTGTAATTTCTATAACTTTGTGCTTCAGAAGTTACAACAAATGTTCATTAATGTTAAAAAGATACCTATAAGAAAAAGGTAGGTATATATTTTGAAAATGATATGTAATTTGTGTACATGGCGTGATTGCTTTTATTAATCTCCCTGTAAAATCCAATATAGTCATCAATTAATCGATAATAATTTGTTGCCACCTTTACTGATATTGCAATTCTCTCACTGCAACTCGCTAAAATCTGTAGCGAATAAAGTTATAGTAACATACAGCGCCCTTGTGTAGAAGTGCTGACAAAAATAAATCTGTCTTTTGAAATATATATCAGTACCAATAAATATAAATAACATTTTAATATTCTTGCTAATATAATATTTAAAGAAATCTGTTTCTGGAAGTTTACAACTTGTGGGCTAAGAATCTAAAGACCTTTTCGAAAGATACGTTTAAAACTTAAGTAATAACAGGGATTACTGTAGAAGGTTTTGTACAATACGTTAGTACAAATACATTCCACATTAATGTTCATTAACGCCTTATGTAAAGACGTAAAGCTCCTCAGTGTATATAAAGCACCAATTAGAACAGAGGGGAATGTATCAGAGGAAATATAATAGAAGGTAAACTCGTATATTATAGACTTGCTGACACCCAAACAGTCCAATCTATTGAGTGAGAATCTGCTGGAGAAGTATTACCAAAACAAAGGAAATCTGGAAAGGAACAGGATAAAATGCATAAATTTGCCACCTGATACGCAGTGTTAATTTATTCTAAGGATTATCTTAATAGAGCAAAAAGATAACGAGAGGAATTGGAATACAAATAGAAAACAATAGTCCAAAGTTGGTAGGTGTTTTAGATTATGTAACCGTTGTTTGGGTTTAGATCCCGGGAGTTGAAAAATGTTTAAATATGTGGTTTGAGGATCGACATGGAAAGTGTTAAAATTCAGTGGGTCATGAGATGATGCAATATGTATTCAAGGCGATGTAATGTTTTATTGGTAGAAGCAAAAATGATATTAAGTAATGTGTTGACGTAGAGCAGTGAAAAGAAATTTATTTGGTAGTTATAGAAACGAGTGGCAAAAATCTATAGTTCGATAAGAAAGGTAATAGCGTCTTTTGCATCATGACCTCAACAGTAGACGCGTGTGGAAGTGCCAGATACTTGCAAAAGTCTGGTTGCAAACCAGAGAATTTGAAAAATCTTTTAATTATTCATCAACGGGAGAAAAGTATCGTTTTAAATTATGTAATTATACTTATTTAAAATACAAATCATATTGAAATTGAGTTTCAGATTTAACCTAAAGAGAATTTTGCAACCTTTTTTTTATTTCCTTCACACTAAGTTCCAATATTTTAAAAGTATCCCATACTACGACCAAGATAAGATCTCATGCGAACCAGAGCTTCAATTGGAAGAAACGTTTGCTGCGACAACACTACAAATAACGCCTCAACGTGATGCAGAATCACGTCATCGCTTCATCACCATCGCTCAACTGCCACAAATGGTCACCGCAACTCGGGGCATCGAGAACATCATCCTCACCACATACATATTTATAGTAATACTGCTTGCTACAATTATATAATTATACAAAAGGTTGAATATCTTACAATTAGAACTGATAGTATAAGAGATATAGGATTTCCAAATGTAAGAGATTTGTGCACTTAATTCAATATTCTTGTGTGACATTGTGGAAGGTGCGAGGCACCAGAGGAAGAGTGAAAAAACCGATATATGGATTTTAGAAAGAACTGTAAGTGTAGAATGGGCAAAGTAACTAATGAAGCAGTGTTCCAAATAGTAGCGAAGAAAAACATTCTTGTTCTGATTAGAAACACAAAATCAAATTATGTCAGGCATTGGAGTTAAGAAATGACTTACGAGAGATGGAATGCAAGTATTAGCTGAGTAAGAATAAGCTTATTAATTGAAAAAATATAGATAACATGAAAATGTGTTCCTCGTGTTCACAAGTAAAAGAGGAGAAAAAGAAAACATTACATTACATAATATGAACACTTGGAAGATAAGCTTTTGCCATATGCACAGAAGCAAAGAGAAAATTGAAAAATTAATGGATGGAATAAGCCGATAGCCCCTACGAAAATGTGTTACATATGCATAAAGAAAAAAGGTGGAAAGGAAGAAAACAGTGGATTAAATAAGATGAAAGCTCGTGAGAAGATGAGGGTTTCACGTATTCTAGATCAAGAGCATAGAATAGGTGTTAAAGCGACTGAAAATAAATAAATTATAAAACAGCATAGAGTAAGAAGAAAAAACTTTGGCATTACATTCATCTGCATTTCTCTACACATTGTTTCACAACTACTCTAAGAAATCCTTGTTCTTCATCTTCTTCATATTAATCGAGATAATAATCAGATTAGTTGGTATTACGTGCCGTCTCTTTAGTCATAATTAAAATAGGTAAATGCAGATAACTTACGTCATATTAAAATTCATTAAGATTTGTTTGATCTGTTCTGTAGCATGAGCAACAGAATAAAGGAATAACGACTCCAAATGAAGCATTGTATTGGAAAAAATTAATCCAATAACAAGGAATTACTCTGAAATCGTTAATTTCCAAACAAAATAATTTTTATGACCAATTGTGTTTTTAGACGATTTACATTTTTGTGCACTAAGATGGTGTTTATTTCCTACGGTTTACCAGTTATGGAAGTGTCTCCAAAGTAAAAAGAACTTCAGAGGTTTTTTGCAGAATATTTATAATGTATGGTTTTCTCATTTGTCAATAAAATGTGTTAAAGTGATACTTTAATCAAAATCAAAAGGTTTGAAATCTTTACATTTAATGGGTATCTGTAAAAGGGATCACAAAGTCCCAATTTAACCAAGTCTTTTATTCTAAGTCCTATACACAGACAAGTATACTCCTTTCTCTAAAAATTCTAACTGACATAATTCCCACTGAAATCTTGGCGTATTTTGGGGTGGAATGCAAGTGTTCGTGCTTTTGTAAACACAGAGGAAAGTAAAATAGTGGGTTAATTAAAATAATGCACCCAACGTAGATAAGCAAGTAATTATGTTCAGCAAAGAAAAAGCGACAGAGAGAAACAGTGGAAGAGGATTAGTGCACAAGGAAGAACCTGCGCTTACATAACTATGGTTGGTTAATACTGCAACATAAACTTTCCGATCCTATCTCTATATGTAACATACTGTCTCACTGTTTGTCCAGCGACATTCTTCTTTGTCTTACCGAAATATTACTAAATGTGTAATTCTTCAAGTTTAAAGTGACTCGAACATTTCTGGATAAAAATGTCACTTACTTGCAATATCTTAACAATTACTGCAAAAATAATGTCCAGGCTATGTTATTTTCGCATCTTTTAGATATTAAGGAAATAAACTAAAAAGAAAACGTTTTGTTAGATTCACATTTCTCTACCCATTCTTACAGATTATTCTTTAAAAAAACTAGCATTCTATCTGATTTATGCTAATCCAGATTAAGATTTGCAAAAATGGTCTTATTACAACTTTCCCTGAAGGATAAGGGTTATTATGATATATGCTCTCCACTGAGCAAGGTTGCTGCGAGTCGCCGGGAGATTCCTGCCGGTAGAGGCACAGGACCGGCAAGATGTGCACCCGAAGTGCGAAATACTTCACCCCTGCAGTCACCCCTTCCTTTCCCCTATTTGGCACGTAAAAATGGTGACGAGTGCCACAGTGGCGATCATTAGGATTTTGGATGAAAAGTCTTATGGGGCCTAACCAAATGCATACTTTTGAACGCAAGATTTGTCTAGGAAAAGCGTTAATGACATTAGAGAGCATGAGTGAAGGTTTAAGGGAAATGCTAGACAGTTCACATTGGTACTGTCTGAGAAGCCGCCTTCTCACCTTATACTTACCTCAGTCAAACCTTAAACTGACAAAAATAGTTGTGTAGAAATAACATGTCTATTACCTGTGTTTTGTTCTGTTATCCAATAACTTTATACAGAATATAATAGATTAAATGCTATAGCCAAACGTAAAATAAGGGAAATAAAGCGATTAAGTTGGGATAAATATGTGAACAACTTACAGCATGATTTTCATGGACGACAAGAAAAAGTATATAAAGTCCTAAAACAGTTAAATGATAATGAAAAAGATAGACTGCATCATAATCCAATTAAGACTGAAGAATGGAACAAATATTATAAGAAATTATGGACTGAATCAGACGAAGATAAATTAGTAACCACATATGTTAATGAATATGTAGATTTAATAAGGATGGATGAACTAAAAGAAACTTTTAAAAAATTCAAATACCAAAAGGTCCAGTAACTGATGGTTTGAATATGGAACTATTTAAATATACCTCGGTTAAATTCCAGACTAGACTTTTGAATTTCATCAATATATGTTGGCCATTTACCAGAGGAATGGAATATTGCATTGATATGTCCGATTTTTATAAAGGGAGACCACTCTGAGTGTGACAATTATAGAGGAATCAATCTTTTGAACTCAGGTTACAAGATCTATGCAAAAATCATAACACAAAGAATTGCTCCAATCTCATAAACTAAATTGCATGGTTCACAAAATGGATTTATAAAAGCGCGTTCCTGCATTGATTGTATTTTCACAACACAGATTATGGAGAAACGAGAATATAATCTACCAACTCTAATAGCTTTTATGGACTATGTAAAAGCTTTTGATAAAGTAAAAAGAAATCTGCTATTGGAAATAATGGTTAAAAATGGATTTCCTCAACATTTAGTAGGAGCAGTACAAAGTATGTATATAAACAAAAAATTTAAATTGGAGAAATCCATAGAAAAAGAACCTAGTAGAGATTAATTTAGGACTAAGAGAGGGGTGTCCATTACCACCTACCCTATTTAATATATATATATATATATTAATGACGCAGTTGTACGATGGCAAACTATGTATCAGAACACATTTTAAAATAAAGTGGAGAAATGTTGACACATTGCTGTTTGCTGATGACCAGATTTTAATTGTGGAGACGGAAGATAACTTACAAAGAGCCATACATGAGTTAAATAATATTACAAGAGAATATAATATTCAAATTTCATATGAAAAAACAATAGTAATGGCTTTTATAGGAACGAACCACTTAGAGCAAAAATTTGAATAAATGATAAACCCATCCAACAACAAAGTTATTTTAATTATCTTGGCTCTATTGTGTCATATACCAGTAATAGAGGTATACAAAATAAAATAAACAAATTCTAAACAATATGTGGCACAATAAAAATAACTTTTATAAATTATAATCGTCAAACTTAGTTAAAACTGTATAAAATAATGGCGATCCCAACCCTGCGTTATGGGTGTGAAAACTGGGTCTTGACTATCTCACAACAGAAGAAAGTGGAGGCTGCTGAGATGAAATTTCTGAGACAGGTGACAGGTTATAGACTCCTAGACAAGAAAAGAAACGAGGATATTAGAAGAGAATTGGAAATTCAGAGTCTAAATGAAACAATCATTGCATACAGGCAAAAATGGCAAGATCATGTGCAGAGAATGACCGAAGACCGTACACCACAATTAGTATACAAGTATAAACCTGTAGGATGAAGAAATGTAGGCAGGCCACGTATCAGATGGTCCGATCAATTTCCTTTAAGTCGGAACGGGCCACAAGGCTTATACCGTGAGGATGATGATCATGATGATGATGTTGATGATAATGATGATGATGATTTTATACTTTGTTAACTATTACCCTTACGCTGCTGAACATATTATGGTTTCTACCTCAAATTCTGAAAAATAAACATAGGTTTATCTGAAAAGTGTATTAAAATTGGTTACATTGTACATAGATAGAGAATGGCGTAGTCATGAAGATACTTGCCTAATTTACTTGACTGTAAATAGATGAACTTCAGCATAAAATAGGTTGAAGATGTTCATCCAAAACGCTAATCCACGTCTACAAATTAAGCTCAGAACACTTCTAATGGCTCCTCTAGTGCAGTGATTTATTTTTTGTTTAGTATTAACCACAAACATTCCACAACCAATTATAAAGATAAAAAGTTTATTAGTTCGTTCTGTTCTGATTGGCTTTGACACATTTTTAATTTTTCCACAAACGCTTTCACACAATCTGTTAAATGTATGGTTATACTGCATTTATATTGTAAACTAAGATTAAGTTCGTGGAGGTGAAAACTTTTATTGCATAGAAAAGCCGAATCACAAATTAACAAATTTCATAATTAAGTTACGCAGCTGCAATTCCTAGTTAAGAAAATGCGTATTTCTCACCGCAGCTGCAACACTGCCTGCAGAACACCTTGCCTCCGCTTAGCCATCTTACCTGGCCAAATTTTGAAACTGGGTGTTACGCAGTGCATGAGCTGTAATGAGATTTACAGTTTTAACACAGAAATACATAAATTTAATCAACGTGGCTGATTTCACACAGGGTTCCTCGCTGAATAATGCCCTGGCAATTTGTCTTTGCTGTAAGTTTAAGCATGAGACGCACTGAATGTCTCTATAGGGAGATGCTCGTAATGTATTCAATATTTGTAAGACATATCAACACTATGAATTACGAACATAAATAACGAAGAGATGATTGTTCTCCTAGTTCCGATCAAATATTCGTTGTTTGTTTATATGAACATGAAAATCCACCGGTACAATGCCAATATACCACACAACTGTAATCGGTTTAGTTGGTTAATCTAGCTGTTTCTAGAAAGTAGTAGGGACAAGAGGGAGGGTAAATTCACACCTATAGTGCTTTCCTTCCTATTCTGTAATAGATGCTGAAAAATGTTGACGTGCTCTCATGAAAATGTTTTCATACATTCAACTAGGGTTCATTGCAAAATTATTTTGATTTCTTGCTTCTGTTATCACACCAAGTTCCCATTGTACTAGGATTAGAAGGACGCATGCCGTCTTTAAAGCCCATATAAACTAGATGGTGGTAGTCAACGATGGGTTCACAAATCAATTTAAGATTATGTTATGAAAGACCTCTCTCAACTTGCTTAATGTATCACTAGCCCTAGCCTCATGTGTTATTGCAAAATGTTGGAACTAACCACAAGATTTTGTAACACTTGAAACACTCACAGAGAGCGTTATTAATCAAGGCTTCGCGGGTGATCAGCCAAGTCAAGTTAATGAAATTTGAGGTTTCGAGATTCTTAAGGATCTATATATTTTTCTATTCTTCTACTTATTTGCTCACCTTTAGCTCAAATCATATCAAATGTGTCTAGTGTTTAACACCCGCTTTTACTACATACGGCACCGCAGGCGATGACACTGATGATACATGAGATGAAGATGGAGCACCGGTGGAATGAGATGGCGGGGAAACAGGAGATCCCGGAGAAAACCCGCCCCAGCGCCGTGTTGTCCACCACAAATCTCACTTTGCGGTCGCCTGGGATCGAATCCGGGCCACCTTGGTGAGAGCCAAGTGGTCTAACCACTGAGCCACGGCGCGGCCCTTCAAATCATATAAGTGGTGATATATTGGAGCATAAGGTCATAGCAACAATATTAATGCTTGTACAGTTACCATTAGATAGACTTTTGGCTTTTATACATTTATCACAGATTCATACTTTCATACTCTAGGGAGGGTAAGGAACAGTCTCCAACTACTCAGCCGGGAATCAAACCCGGGACAACTCGCAAAATAGTAAACCATTCTGCAGCTCGAGGATGGAGCAATCTCCATAAGGTTTTTCTTCTTTGTCTATCGATCGAAAAAATTCCTAGAGCTATTCTCCATTACGCTTTGTATTAACTGGTTCATTAAATATTCTTTATTCTTCTGCAACTTATTACATATAACATTACAATTTTATGAGACAGAAAAGCGTTTCTGTAACAGCACCCTGTTTTTCTGAAGCTCAAAACCGACTGTCGAGTGCATTAGCGCATCCATTTCTATGAGGCCAAGATTCATCGGAGAAAAACAAAAGCAACGGATCAATGAAACCACTTGCCACAGATCGGAAAAGCCAATTGCAGTAATTCACCCCCTTAAAGAGATCATTGTCTTTCAACACTTGCCTCGTATACAGCGACAGTCTTTCAGTTTTAACAGACCTGTATGTTTCTAACAATTTGTTGAGCTAATTTACTTAGCGATTTTATAGGAGAACCTTTAAACTGGCATACGGTTCGAGTACGTTTTCTATTAATACTTATCCTCTCTTAATTTCTTTTATCACATCGCATTCAGCTATTCAAATGTATTCACAACAAATTTTCTGCGTATGACCAGCACATTTGTGTTTAAACTAAACTTTACTAATAAACACACGTTTTACTAACCCAGCAATGTAGTTTGAGCGTCTAACTGAAGTCTTACTAAATGTCGAGGGAATAATAATGATATGATGTTGATGTTGATGATGACAATAATAATAATGTTACTTTGCAGAAACGTTAAGCAGAAGATTCTCTGCATGTGATCGCTAAACTTATATAACTCCAGAACGGTCCTTGAGGCTGTCGATAATAATCGATCACGGTAAACACTGAAAACGTTATGAAAATACCTTGCAAAATCTTAAAGGTGCTAAATTGTATCTCAAACAATTTTTAATCTTTGCTGATTTCCTTTCCTCTTCTAATTTTCGAAACTTTAAGTGTTTTGCAACATAGTGCGACGGATATAAAAAGGTTCGCGCGGCTTTTTACACAAAGGAACTAACAGACGGATAGTGTTTCAAGGAGATAAAGAGCTTGCTAAAGCAGATGAACATAGCGCCGGGGATAAAGGACTTGCCGGCTTAGATAAAGTTACGCTTCTGGAAGGTGATAGAACAATCCATTTCTTGTTTGTCCCAGAAATCTCTCTAACTTATCAATGAGGTATTTAAGAAAGCGACGACTCACCAGTAGGCATAAACAAATTTAGAGTGTTGTAACGACAGCTGATGTTGTAAAGTGATGTAATCAGAACGCTGTTTGGTCATCGACCTTGGTGGACTGTGTGTATGTGTCGTAATGCTGATACGTGAGAATTGATCAGAGTGTACTTCTACGAAAATAAAGAAGGATATGAATTTCTGCAAATTGAACTTTTAATTCTACGAACCCACTAAGTCAGAATATTTGGTAGCTGAATTCCAGGGCTTCTAAAGCTGAGCACCACATTGCTACGTGGTCACACACTAACTGCATTTAAGAGCCCTAAACTGCCTTAATAAACAATCCTTCCCATGCACATCATTAACTCTGGCTCATTTCATTATGCTTTGATTTATATATATTGAAATGGTTTATTTCTCTTCCTATTTTAAATAAATTTATGTATCTTACTCTAAGCATTTCCGATATAAACCTAAATTTAACTTTAGTAATTGCCTACAGCTTACTTTTCGTTTCTGTTATTCTGAGAGAAACAGAGGAATGCACCCAAAGTATGTTGCCTTACTAAATATGTTTTTTATTTTTTCAGAAAATCTGAAATCATTTATGTCTAATGAAATAACTACAAGAAGCTTTGGAATATTTTACTTAAAATAATTATGTGGTAGAAAAAATAGGAGTAAATGAAACCACAACAGTTATCAGAAACATGGTTGCTAGATTATTGTAAAATAATTTAAATGTGAAAAGGTTACTGTATATTCGTTAGGTTACAGTTCGCGTATCAGTTTAATAAATTTAAATTCATTGTTGCAACCTTATTGATTTTTGGTATATAAACTCTATGCAGGATACTGACACAGTTAATGCGTTATTTCAACTCATAATTTCATTTCATACGGAACACAGTCTCAACATGCAGATGCCAAAATAATTTCAATCTTTAAACAACAGAAAAACAATAGAAATATATTACTGGATTGGGTTAAATTTTTCACTACTACTTTATGCTGTTCATGACTGTATGCTAACGATTAAAGTATTGAACATTTTTATTTGTAAAGCTACAATAAATTTAAAGAGTAAGCTATATATTCGTCATTTTGGGGCTGCAAATGGTTGAATATTGTTCCATATAACAATGTATTTTTATGTTAATATAATATAAAACTATTTGTTAATGATGTCATGCTTACTGTGGCTTCTGAGACTACTGTGCAATAAATCATAATGTTTATTCTTTCTACTAGTTAGGTAGGGGAATTGTATTCCATCCAAGAATTCGAGCTCCAAGTTTTCCTGACATATATGCATTGAAAGTTTCGTGAAACATCCTCCCGACAAAATAGGCAGTCTTTGAAAAATATCTGTTCTTCTGCCTGTTCTGACGGATATTTCATAATTTTCAAATATTTGGCAATTTGCTCTGGATTGTTCTCGAAAAAGTGATTTGTATGAAATAGGATGTGAAACTGGGTAGGTCACAGAATGAGACAACTTACCTAATAGTGTTCCTCTTGATTATTACAATAATATAATTACGTAATTGTAACGTGTACCAATAGGATAGAAGTAATGTAAATGTTCTAGAAAATCGTGCGCAGAGAATCCAGAATATACAGATAGTTGTGGCGTCATTCTGCCCAAGATCATCGTCGGAATAAGGCGTGTCTTCTTTTTCTTCTTCTTCTTCTTCTTCTTCTTCTTCTTCTTCTTCTTCTTCTTCTTCTTTGTGGGGGGTGGTGGGTTTCGTTCAGCATGTCTGCAGAAAATTGAAGCACAACGATGCAAGAATAATCATATTATGAAAGGACAGAATCTATTAAATTTAAAATTGTAATAGGATATATTAATGATTTTGCAGAATAAATTCCTAAATATTTAAAGTAGAAAAGTTTTTTTTCCTTCCAAAATCATAGCAGCAAAAAATAATTCTCACTCCAATAATACTACGGCTAGAGATAAGACTCATTGCTTCAGAGCGCCAAGGCATCTACAAGAACTGTACAAGATCATCACCAAAGGTGACAATAATTAATCATCCATCCCTCGTGCACTTTGCACATTATATCGTTGCACTGTGTATATATTTTTGTCTGAGCAACACCACTCAAACAAAGAAATACAAAAATCACACTTATCATGTATATTCCAAAGTTAGTCAAACAGATTTTGGACAGTCTCCAACCCAAACAAAACTTTATATTAACCATTTTTAAAAGTTCAATTTTCTCGTAAAGGTCCTGAAATTTTGGATGAAGTACTAGATGTTTATAATATTTCGCAAAGGAAATGTGCATATATATTTAGTTTTCTTGGAATAGCCCCTGAGGTCCTGTTTACTTTAAATCCGTCAGCCCATCTTGTGGCTATATTCCAACAGATGTTTTCCCAATACATCGGTCCTACATATTTACGAATTGTGCCCATCTGTTGCTTTTCATAAAGATAAAGGAACCTATCTGGAGCTGCCGAAACATATATACTAGAAGAGGAAGACAACCCACAACGCTATTATCTATTGCTCGCCGCAAAATTGTCATTAGCCACATTCAACCATGCCCCAATATCTGTGGCTTAGTGATGCAGCCACCGAATTATCAACCTGGGCCTCTGAGCACGGATTACATCTTTCACCTTCCAAGTCTACAGTCGTAGTGTTCACTAGGAAACGACGGACATTTCCTGATGGCGTTATCCGCTTGGGACCTTTTACTTTTACCCTTGCATCTTCCGCAAAATTTTTGGGTATCTATTTGGATAGTCGCCTTTCATGGAGTCGTCACATCCAGCATCTCATCTCCAAGATTGGTGCAACTCTTAATGTTCTACGCAGTATCGCTCATTCATGATGGGGTGGGGACGCTTCCATATTACTTCTGCTATATCGTTCCCTAATTCGGTCTGTGCTGGACTATGGCTGTATCTTCTTTGGCTCTGCTTCCACATCGGTCTTGCACAAGTTGGATATCGCTCAGTACCGTGCTCTTAGATTTTGCCTGGGTGCTATGCTTTCTACATCGACGAATGCACTTTTGGTTGAGGCCTCAGAACCACCATTGGGGATCCGACGACAGCTCTTAACCCAGCGCTTTCTATTGCGAGTTTTCTCCGTGGACGCCCACCCAGTATTGCGGACGTTGCAGTACCTTGCTGCTAATTATCTCAACGCGGATTTTCCAGCTGTACGACGATTGCCCTTACTCTTACTGGGTTTTCGGTCTCTATACCACGCTTTTCCCTTAATTTTGAAAAGTCCCTCTCTTCCGGGGTTTCAATATCCATATGACTTACACTTCTTGAATGTTTCGGTGCATTATGTTCCTGATCATATCATTCGGAGCCCTGACGTGAACGTCACCCTCTCTCATTTCTTGCAGGTTACATGGCCAGATTTCACCACGATTTACTCCGACGGTTCTAAATCTGCTGATGGAGTAGGTTATGCATACGTCTGTCCTTCTACTAATGCCCTGGCTCGATACCGCCTACCTATGGAGGCTTCCAGCTACATTGCGGAGGTTCTGGCCATTCGTGGCGCTTTGCAATATGGGATTTCTCAGGGCTTCCCCAAACTGCTGATCTTAACCGATGCGCAGAGTGTGCTGCAGAGACTCATCTCCCCGCTGGACGAGAGATATGCACTGTTATCTTTACGAGATACTGACGTTGGTGAACAACGCTACCATAGCTGGACATCAAATTCACTTCCTTTGGATCAGAGGGCATGTCGGAATTCGATACAATGAAGTCGCCGATCGCCTGGCAAAAGAGGGACTCACCCAAGGCACCTTCCAAGGCATCCAACTGCCATACACGGATTTCTTCCCGGTCCTTCATCGTGACGCCTATTGTCGCTGGAATGACGCCTGGATTCGTTCGCAGTCCATCAAAGACAAACACCACGCCGCCGTTCAGACGCATCTATCCACGACCCCTTGGTTCTCCAGCTTCAGGATTGCACGTCGACATTTCACCTCCATCATTAGAATGCGACTTGGACATGGATGTTACCCTGCGCATCTACACCGACTACGTCTCATCGATTCCCCTGTATGTCCTAATGACCCAGGCGAAACCGCTGACCTCAATCATCTCCTGTTCAGTTGCTCTCGCTACCGAGCCCACCGTTCTTCCTTCCTCCACCGCCTACTTCAGCAGTCTATTCCTTTTCCCGCTAGCGTCAACACCATATTACAGTTATGCCACAAACCTGTATACCAAGCTCTTCTACAATTTCTTAAAGAAAGTGATCTAAAAATCTAGTCTGCTCCCATCCTCTTAATCTTCCTTACATTATTTTTCTTATTTTTCCCTACGATGGCCATATGGGATTTTACCGAAGGCCCAAAAAAAAAAAAAAAAAAAAAAAAAAAAAAAAAAAAAAAAAAAAAAAACCTGCCCCACTTGATCCTGACCCAGCCAGTGACACTGACCGTGTCATGCGCTTAGTTCTGCTGTCAGTTGTGAGGATTATATATCAGTGTCTCAGGAGTTTTTTGATATGCCAGAATATCTCATTTTCAGAAAATAGACATTTTGAAAGTCTTCAGTGTAAAAGGTAGCATGGGATAGGAGAATAACCTTTAAACGCCTTTGTGTCTTCTCCTTGGAAGATGCTGAACTGAAAGATTATCTTCATGTTTATTGAGCCCGCCTCGGTAGCGTAGATGGTAGCATGTCTGCCTCACGCTTAAGGTGCCCGAGTTCGAATTTTGGTCAGGGTGGGTTTCCTGGATAAGGTTTTTCCGAGGTTTTCCCTTATCCTAAAAGAAGAATGTCGGTAAGCTCTAAGCTCTATGGACTCTGTGCCCATTTGAGCATCATTTCACCCATTCCAGTCATCGTCTGATATGACTTTAAAAGTTAAAGGCCGTAAATTACAAAAAAAAAATGTTTATTGAATATTTAGATTTTGTAAAATATTGTTAAGTCGTGGATCTTGTTTTAAACAGTTTTCCTTACAGAGACCTTCAAACAGAGATACTGACTAAACCCTCCTTATGAGTCAGGAATTAATTGGCCATAGATTTTCCTGCAGACAGACCACTAAGTCGCGCGGAGGTCCCTAACAAGTGTAGAGAATTGTTCATTCTAGTGGCAAGATCAACTGCCCTGACGTCAACACTCCGGGTCTGGTATCGACAAGCGTTTCTCCAGGGTAGCGACGATACAATGCAGCCCATGACCAACAATATTTACAATGCGCAAACATCTGCGTCATCTGTCGACACCGCTATAATTCAAGAGCCAAGCACACCTGAAGGATAAGGACATGAAACAAATGGGAATCGTGGAAAGGAAATAGGCCTTGAAATCTCCTAAATAATAACGCAGTACTTTGAAAAGTCCTAGAAAGAGTACGCAGTCAACGGGTTTCGAACCCACAATTTCCCAAATATGAGTCGCAAACAATAACGTAGCGGCATCTCCAAATGTATCACTATGTCCATCTGAAGCACTGCATCCTGGCTCAAACAGTATATACGTTGTATTTAAGATTTTCACAGCACCATCTTTGATCAGCTTCCTCGGATAGCACCAGCAGTAAAGGTCGAAGATTCAAATGTCGCAGGTTACAGTAAATAAATATTTCGTCGCTGCTAATTGATTGCCTGGAGGTTGCATCAAACCAATTATAACAGAGATGGGTGACGCTAACGTTGGGATTCTTGATGAGCAGTAGGCAGCGTTCCTTTCTCGGCTTCATGTTCAGGTGTCGATAAATACAACGGATGACATGCTGGGAACTACATTCAAAGAACCGAGGATCAATGGCAGATTACTGTGCCACGTTGGCTTTCGAAGCACGAATAATACACTCGGTATACATTCTCTATTTACAAAATCTGTGAGTATTTACAGTAATATACGCTTCTACAATGCTAATCTTTAGGTGCCATAGAACCCAAAACCTTCAATGGATTTAGCAGCAACTCATATCAGTCAGTTCCACTGACATAATAAAGATACTTCGCTTCTAATAAATTCTATCAAACTTTTATAATTTAAATATAAATTATTTTGGACTTTATGGTTTAAGTGCACTGAGCAAGAAAGGGAATTGTATGTTATAATATTGTTTCATTTATCTCAGAGCATTTAAAGTACGAACATTTTGCTAATGTGTGCAGTTAATGTTTTTTCTCTGAGCATATTACCAAACCAGTTACTTAAGGCAGAACAAATATTGTGATAAATTCAAAGTTTCGAAGCAGAAATTTAAAAGATATCACACATATAAGGATCCCATGAACAAAACAAAATGAAATGTAATGCGTCACATACATAGCAAAACTCACTATCGTTTAGTTTCACATAACTGCTGCATCGTTCTCTGTGTAGCTCATGTTAGTCAGGATGGTTCATCTATTTATTTATTCATTTATTTATTTTATTCAGCATTTCCTAGTGGCTCTAAGGTACATAAAGAAAACGAATATGACCTCTGGCCTGGTAATTATATACTGTTCCAATGACATCGCGACAAATAACTGAATACCAAAAGGCCGCGCCGTGGTTCAGTGGTTAGACCGCTTGGCTCTCACCAAGGCGGCCCGGGTTCGATCCCAGACGACCGCAAAGTGAGATTTGTGGTGGACAACACGGCTCTGGGGCGGGTTTTCTCCGGGACCTCCGGTTCCCCCCGCCATCTCATTCCACCGGTGCTCCATCTTCATCTCATGTATCATCAGTGTCACCGCCTGCGGTGCCGTATGTAGTAAAAGCGGGCGTTAAACACTACACATTTCATTTGAATACCAAAATATCCTTGAAAATATAACAAAGATTTGAAAAATTATAAAAGGAATAACAAGTGACTTGGAAATGAATTATTCTCGATAATAAAAGTAATAATAGTAATAGAATATTATTATAGTATTAATTATTAATAGTATTAGTTTTTATCGTTCCCATTATCGTTACCATTATCGTTGTTATCATCATCATCATCATCATTAATTATAAGTTTACATAAGTTAATACCGTTCCTGTTAGGCGTAACATAAGCGAAAGTCATATTAAATGCATAATTACGAGCGGATATATATCACACTATGAATTAAGCTAAATTATTACAAATATAGGGGATAATAATCTAATATTCAGGCGCAGAAATTAAACAGGGATTACCAATACATATATTTGATTGCAAGCAAGTGAACCCAACGAGTAAAGAGAGCCGGGAAAGTGAACACTTACCCTCACAGGAATGTTCTTGTGTTGAGCTGACAAAGCGGAATTCTGCGAGAATCGCCCAAGACTAGACCCAAGCGACAACTCGTCACCCGTCTTGGCTTTGGTTTACAATTGATACGTGATGTGGAGGAAAGACATCGAGATTTAAGCTACGCTTTTGCACGTGTGATTCCGCATTAATTACCTAGACCGTGGGTAAGAGAAGGTAGCATAGAATACATGCCTCAGAAACTCAAATTTGCGATGAAATTTTAGAATTGGGATGAAACACAACCTATAAGTAACGAGTAAAGGGTTACATGACCCCTTAAAGTGTCCAAAATTCGGCGAAATGAAGGGGAAATTTGTGTAATAGTGACGTTTGATATTTGCTAGGAAAAACACTTTTGACGAGTGTAAGGAGCAACACGTACTGACACATCATCAAAGTCCGTATATGCGAATGGACGGAGTAACACATATTATTTGGTTATCAAACACTATGTGTTAGCAAATGAGAGAAACCGCACATGTTACAACATCAAGATTCTACCAAACTCTGTTTTTTGTATAATCTTCCGCAAATACCGGGTGTCCATAAATGAATATCGGGGTTTTAACGCTTTATAACATTAATTTTATTAAACTTACAGTAATGAAATATATGTCACATGAAAGAGCAACTCAAACAGTTTTATTCGTTGGCACCAGTGCGCATGTGCGTGAAATGTTTACGCCGCGATCCGCTAGAAAGCGGTAGTAGCAAAGATGGCGACTAGTGAGCAGAAAGCGTTTTGTGTTTTGCAGTTTGCAAAGACCGAATCTGTAGTTACTGTGCAACGTGCGTTCCGCATTAAGTTCGGGTGTGATCCTCCAAGTGACAATAACATCCGTAGATGGTTTCATCAGTTTGAAGATACAGGCTGCCTTTGTAAACGGAAGAGCACGGGACGACCAAGAGTTAGCGAAGAGGATGTTGAGCGAGTGAGAGAGTCGTTCACTCGTAGCCCAAAGAAATCAGTTCGGAAGGCTGGTCGTGAATTAGAAATTGCTAAGTCGACTGTTTGGAAAGTTTTAAGGAAACGATTGCAACTACGTCCTTATCGTTTACAGTTGTTACAGGCTCTAAAGCCTGTACTTTAGTGCGCGAAGTAATGCTCTCGCTACGTGCAGAAACGACAACGCGTACACGGCTTCATACATCACTCAACGTATCCTAGAAATTTACAAGTTCACTCGCGACTGTGATTCAAATGAGCCGTCATGTCACGCTGCAGCGACGGACAAATCCTAAGCCTCGCGCCTAATGTACGAATTACACCAACATAACCGTGACGAGTGGAGAGGGCGACTTGTGTAGATCAACTTGCCATTCAACGGTCATGGTGTCTTCTGTGTGATAATACCCCTACATTTTCAAGAGGTACCCGCTCCCTGAAGCCCAAAAGACAGAATCCATGCAGGCCTACCCTGAGAAAAACCCCGACCTGTTGTAAACCTCCCATCACATATCCTATCCAACCGTCACATATCCTATCATATGAGGTTTGACTGCCGCGAGGGCTCAACGAGTTACTTAACGGGAAAGTACCACCTCAAAGTCTTACAAGATTGACGTATTCTCTAACATTTAAAATATCTGGGGGCATACATTCACATTTATTTTGTTTTTATGAAATTATTATACAATGTAGGATAAAAGCTTTGAATAAAAATGCTTCTCATTTTAAAACTTCTTGTACAGATTTCCAAAATACATACAGTCAACTATGTGATATATCTTATTTTGCTTTTCAAAGGTTTTGAATTATTGATATTTACGCTATACAAAAATTTAAGCAATTATAAATTCCAAATTAAAGAATATAGAATTTTTCTTTTGAAATATTTATGTATTGGATTAAGGGATATACATATAATTTATTTTTTAAAAAAAATTCTCTCAAAAAGTTTCATTGTGGGAAGCATTAAGGGTATCACAATAAGATTCGATTAAAATGTGATAATTCAGAAACTAGTGAAATTTAAAACCATTATATGTTTATATATGACTGAAACCAAATTCACCCATATCTTGACTGAAATACTCTTAAAAATTGCATTTTTAGAAGAGCATCTCTTTAACACAACGCAGTAGGTACCAACTACAACCTCTTACTGCCCCTTATTAAAAACATTAAAATTCCGAGAAGAGGGGTTTCATGTTCGTATGTCACTGCATATGTTCTAAGCTTACTTTCATTTGTTTAGGGAACTATATATGTTTCTTTGTACACAGTTGCATTTCCCTGGAGGTAATTTTGTTTTGTCCATGTCTTGACTGTTGTTACACTCTCAGCTTAAGCTGGAGGTAGTTGTGGTTCTATGTTGTTTATTTACACCGCGTGGGGAAAGCGGTACGCCTTTATTACTTTTATGCAAATATTACGTGCACTTTTCTTCTCCCCAATGTTTCTCTACAGCCCAGTATGTTAATCAACTGAACATTAGCTGATGTTAAAATGAGTCTCTCCCTAGATGGAGAGCAAATGTTATTTCAGATACTTAATTTTGTTTATTCCATATAGTAGTTAAACCGAGGAGTGAAACTGAGAAACATGAGTGTATTAATGCAGTAAATAGAGATTATGGAGATTTGTCACGAACAAGGTAACAGTAAATAAGTCATGGTCCCCCTTTATTCCCTGTAGTGAAGGTATGAAATTTCCTGGCTCCCAATTTTACTGCATCAGTTGTAGATTTAGCCCAACTGGTTTTGTCGAGTGGTACTGCAACCAAGTATTAAATCCCAATACGCAAATCGGAAAAATTCAGTGAAAAACCCATCTCAAAAATCTTCAATGTGCTTGCTGATTGAAAGTGATACGAAATCGTGTATATAGTTCAGTAATTTCTACTGAGGGTACTTATGTGAGAAGATAGGTAACTGTGATGACTGAGGCAAAACCCGAAGGTAGTAAAATTCATGAGATATATAAAATTCTTAAGTTTTTTCTCAGTATACCAGCATCTAATACTCACAATGAACGAATATTTTCGTTGACGAACAACAAATGATCTCAGGGTAGGAACCCGTGGCAATGTAAACCTAATAAAAGATGAGCTACAAATTAGTGTCAACTTTGGTCACACATTTCAAGAGTTTGTGCAGTATGAAAAATGTAATCGTAAATTTCGAGCTGATGCCAAAATTGCTTAAAAATACGCTTTCAAATACGACACATGGATAACTTGTAACAATTACTTTGGTTTCGGTTTATTTGTTATGCAATTAGTTTAGGGATATAGTAATAATTAAATATTTATTAACTTAACCAGTCTCCCTAATTTTGAATATAAAAACTGGGCAATCCTAACTTACAAAATCCAAAGTTAATGAAAGTTTCTCTTGTCACTTTATTGTGATGTGTTTAAAACAGGTTTTGAAACGGGTTTTCAGTGATAGACCGACACCTACTGTGGATTTTAAAATACAATTCTACAACAAGCATTCGATTCTTTTTCATTGCACATGAGCTACACTGCCACGTCACCTTTGGGAACTACATTTTGCAGCGCAGGCGTGTGCTAATGACGAAGAGAGATAGTAATAAATACTACATATCCGGATTAACCCGTGCTGCACCTTTTGTTTATTTCCATTACATACTATGTGAACTATGGCCATTCTCTTTGAGGATGACTGCCTCTAGAAATAAAACATGTTGAGCGGATTGCTGACCAAAAAAGCGAGAGCTTCGTGCCGCATACAAGTATTGGATTAATAAAACAGTTACGCATCGCGTGACCAGCTCTCTGCGGGGGAAAAACCAGGGTAATGGTGGAATAAAATTTTAACCTATCACTGCCACATTTTGTAAATGAATCAAGAAATGATATACACAGAATTTTGAAATTTATGATCGAATTGGAAACTAAATCATCAAACAACATAGGTCTCTTTAAAATACTGATGTTTCAGTGCTTAGCGGTAGAAATTATGTATTCTACGGGATATGCTTTGAACACAGACTGCTCGGTTTAATATCAATTTTATCAAAATTAGTCAATAATTGAAACATATACTTAGGAATAAGTATTGTGTATAAACAATAACATCATCATAGAGATAGAAACAAAATTTAAACACAAACTAAAGAATGTTGCAAATTTTGAGGTTGCAATTTTAGCTCCATAGATAACACTTTCCTGCTCAAACAACAACCTCAAATTAATTGCGGTCGCTGATTAAAGACATAGTTTTAAAGTGTTTATATATTTTGATTCCTTCTATTTTTTCTCGTTCTTTAACTTTTTTTCCTTTTAATTACTCCATTTATATTTTGAAACACCTTTCTTATAATTTTGAAAAATAAGTAGTATATCAAGTTGCTTCAGGCACTAACTAATTGTAGAAATGAGGGTTTAAGCATTATTGAAATTGAATTCTGCTTTTAAGAAGTTAGAATAAATTTTCAAATGTTATTGGCAATCTGAAGTTTTCCAAAAGAAATGTTTTCTAAACGCATTTATGCACTTAGTAAGCGCTGCAGGACTGGCATTGAGCGTGGGGGAGATTATGTAGAAAAGTGATACAGATTTGTACCACTTCTGCTCAATAAATAATATTTTAAAAATATTTAAAGTTTTCATTTGATTCGCCCTCGTGCATACTATTTAAACTACACGTAACACTGTCTTAAAATCTAATTTTCCGTACAATAAAGCGTATTGTTTTACTAGTTGCAGATAAAACACAATGACATAGAGACAACAGTAAAAGCCAACGTTTCAGCAGTTTCCCTTAATGTAACATTTATTTAAGCCATAAATTATAAAGTAGCAACTCTTATGGAAGAAATTTTTAACACAGAAACTTTGAAGCTACTTGTTCTCTAACAATGTGCAGATGCTAATAAAATGTTTAAGTTTTACGAGAAAGCTCATAAAGAAGACCATTTAAAAGGAAGACCAAGGCATTTTGCTACTGTGGGAATGTGTTTAAAATGGCAAGAAAGGAAGAGAAGATGCCCCCGGCAGTTGAGCGCCGGCAAGTGCAACAGATCAATGACATCTGGAAACAGCGCAATAAATCCTCGAGTGCACGCCGGCATTTCATACACAGCCTTAAGATAAGATTCTTGCTGAGTGCTCGATAAATAGAAACTCTGTGTAAAGCTGGTGCCATAAAGCACTGCTTCAGCTATGTTCTTTCCGTGATCCTTTTGATATTTGCAGGAAACAAGCTTGTCGGCATTTAATGTGACAGTGTCGGTTTCCAGTTACTTTGCCAGTCATGCGGTGGTATGCGTCTCGGCTTACCGCGTCATGAAACTGTTTCCCAGAATCACTAATTCAGAACTCCGCATGTCTCAGCGTTGGTCAGCATGGTTCATTCTATCCATTGAGTGGAACGCATTGAGACAATGTGGGAAAATAAATGCTTCGTTTCTTCGCATTTGTTGGTCAGATTAGCTATTGCAGTATTTGATTTGTTGTTTGGAATAAATACCGAGGAATATGGCGATATGGTAAAGTGTGTAACATGTACTCGGAAGGTCCGGGGTTTGATCAAGCGACCACAAAGACTTGGATTCTCTGTGGTTTTCCCATGTCATGCCTCTACTGTACGAATTCATTTTCTCTCTATTCACTGCTTTATCCCCTTTCAGGTTGGTTGTCACCGAGCGGGATGGCTCAGGCGGTATGGTCTGTGGCCCGCATTCGGAAGCCCGGGTTCGATTCCTTTGGCCAACCTACCTGACCCATAGGTTTTTACGGGGCTTTTCCCGGGTCCCTAGGCGAATGGTGGATAGGTTAATTACATCCCCCAAATTTCCTGTCCCTCCATTTCACCTCCATTATCATTTCACATATCTGTCATCTGGTGGTGTCTTTCAGGGTAAACATGTCAGCGAGTGTCTCGGCGGTGCATGGCAGGATGATATGCTCTGAGAAAAACTACTTCCTCCTCCGGGAGGTCGGTTGCCGGTCTCCGCTCCTCTGCTGGGACCATTTCGGGACCGCCAGCCAGGGACGTTTGGGGCTCGGATCGCCAGCCTGGGACCTTTAGGACTCGGCAGCTGGGCTCGTTGCAGTCCCGCAATAGTGGAGCTCTATCAAAGTAAACAGTAGGGATCCTGCTCTCTGTACTGTCGTGGCTCCTTGGGTCGGCCATCCTCTATCTCCAACTGTCTCATCCTTCCTCCCGGGGATGCCCCACTTGGGGGCACAGGAACAATGGGCCTAGCATGATGATCTACGTACCGAATCCCCTCCGTAATGAAATCCTAATCCTAATCAGATTGGTTTTCAGCGCGGATGTGGACAGATGGCACAGATGCCTGCACCCTTTACTAGAGGTTACTGACAAATTCCTAGCGTCTCTTTGTTCTCTTCTGGTGAAGTGCTGAAAAGTTTTTGTAGTACGCTCCACATGTTCATAATTCCTCTGCGAATCTACACATTGCTGTTCTGCCCTCTGCCGGCCTGTGCTCTTCCCTTATCTCAACTCTTATCTGTTGATCTGCGAATTTTCGAGATATTTCTCTTACCGTATTTCAATCCATCACAATTCACAATCGCTTGGAATAAGTGTACCCGCCTCGGTAGGGTAGATGGTAGCGTGTCTGCCTCACGTTCAAGAGGTCCCGAGTTCGAATCTCGGTCAGGGTGAGTTACCTGGGTAAGGTTGTGTCCGGGGTTTTCCCTTATCCTGAAAGACGAATGTTGGGTAACTCTAAGCTCCATGTACCTCGGATACATTTGAGCATCATTTCACCCATTCCATTCATCGTACGATATGACTTAACGTTGGAGGACGTAAGATACAAAAATACAAAAAATACAAAATTGGAATAAGTGCTAAATTTTAATGTCACTATATCCTGAATTTTAAGACAAAATTCTTGGAATAAGATATTAATCATAATTTTATATGAGGATTATTTATCTAATACCATAGATTGGAAATAGCCGTCTTATAACCAGCAAATTTAGGTTTTATTCCAATCCAAGTGTGCCTATCTATTTTAAGTGAATCAAAATAATAGTTTCCCCATTATACTTCTAAATTTTTATATTATTATACCATAAGACACAAATGAATGTAGGAGCTAAACAAAATGACATATCAAAACCAAATATAAAATCCAGATCATTAACAGTGGTTAACTAGGAAGTGGTTGGTGCAAACAAATGTTATTTGAAGTAAACAATGTGCCAAACAGATTTTCTAAAACATCCTTTTGAGTACATTTTCGTCAGTGTTTTAAGATTTGCCCATTTTAATATAAAAATACTTTGCATTGAATTTAATTTAACTCAGTAAATCCAATACATGCATTTTATTTCGTAAGTCACCACTTTTTTTCTTTAATTTACGTCCTCCAACCTTATGTCATATCAGACGATGAAAGAAATGGGTGAAATGGGGCTCAAATGAGTCCTGGGTCGACGGAGCTTAAGAGTTACCTGACATTCGTCTTTCAGGATAAGGGAAAACCCAGGTAGAAACCTCATCCAGGTAACTAACCCTGACCGAGATTCGAACTCGGGACCTCTTGAACGTGAAGCAGACACGCTAGTAGCCATTCAAAGTTTGAAACGTTAAGCAAGATGTAAGCATCATGTAAGCCTATTTCAAAGAATAAGACAGCATGCCCTATGGTATTAGGCAATTTCATTACTTTTCTTCTTATAATTTATTCTTTAAGTTTTCCATTAATCATCCGGCCTGTGCAGGTAGATTTTCAGTGATTAATGGAGCTCACGGTGAGGGAAAATAGTGACAATATTGGATCCTATTGTTTCTGAAGTCATTGCGCGTTTTGATCACTGAGATGCATCACTGATGCATGCCAGTTCACGCATGCATTTTACTCCACAGTCAATTGTTTAAAATTACGGGTATTTATAAGAACCTATCTTCTCCTTCCGTAACTTTATAATCACAGAATAACTCAGCAGAGCAAATGCAACATAATATTTGCATCTTAAGTATCCTTAATAATTTAAGGAGACAGCTAACACAAATTGTCTGATTATGAGACTTCAAAGGTTTTGCTTTTTTAAATTTTTTTCTCTGTTTTTCCCCTCATTTAACCGATTTTTCATTATTTCCGTTTATTTTCTTATCTGTTTTCCTAGTTTCACAAATATTCACTATAAACATAAACACCTATGCCCAAGGCGGGACAAGAACCCGCGACCCTCTACGCGGCGGAACACTAGAGACATACGCTTTAGCGACTATGGCTACGAGGGCCGGCATTGCCTTCGTCTCGTGAACCTTCCAGGTACAATTTATCTAAGTTTGTAGTTTGCTACGTTTTGAGGATTCTACTATGCTCCATTATTTCTAGTTTTCTTTCAATTTAATATTAATTCCATCTATTTTTAATCCTTACTTTTTTCCTATTCCATTTATACTCCGCCTTTAACTGCAGTGTTCATATCGGTGGCCGTTCTGCTGTGAAACATAGGATGGTGTTAACTCGTAAACCTTGAGTTGTGTAATTGGATTACGCACACATTCACACTCTCATTCATACTTCCAGACTCTGGGAAAGATGGGGAATCATCTTAGTTGGATAAAAATGCCCACTTCCAACCGGGAATCGAACCCGGCATCCATAGCATGGTAGGCAGATGCTCGATGGGGCCAGCCTTATCGCTTACTGTGTAGAACTGTAGTTCTCTCCTTGATTTGAATTTTATCCAGCCTTATGCAGTCATCTCAGTTAATGAGATCCAACCCTGATTGCTGATCTGTGATTTGATCTACATAAGAGCATTGACGCTGCCATAGCTATAACGTAATATCTTGTATCAATCTTTGATTTTGTTGCATTTATTTTGTAGCACATTTCCTGGATATTCTGTAGATTATTGTGAATATTACCTGTTGCCTACTGGTGTTCAAAGTTCGATACTTGTTCCATTATCATATTTCCTATTTAAATTTTAGATACCATAGTAGATATTACTAAGAAGCCCATTTACTTCGCCGTGGCGTGGCGGGCTAAGGGCAGCATGTCACGGAAAGCGGTTCGGGTTCGATCCCACGCACTGGGTGCCGATTTTTTGTCCCGTGTATAGGACCGGTGCCCACTCAGCATCGTGAGGAAAGTGAAGAGCTTACGAGTAAGCGGCCCTGGTCACGAAAATCAACGTTCCGGCTGGGGGATGCCGAGATGCTGACCACATCTCCTCCCCGTATCGATTGGTTGATCGCCCACCTCTACCGTGCGTAAGTGGGCGTGAGGCCGGCAGTTGGATTGGTAGGCCTTGGCCCTCTTAGGGCTGTCGCGCCAGTGGTTACGTTATTTACTTATAAAGTTAACTGTTCTCGTATTCCCATAATAAATAGGTAAGGCTTGCATTGATGTCCATTAAAAGGTGGATTCAAACAAATAAAATATACTAATGAGGAAGCCTTCCAGAACAATTTAATGCACAACTGTAGTTACTTATATTGACTACCTCCATTGCATTAGCTATACTGGTCGCCAATCTAGAAAGTGAGAGAGTGGCGACGTTGTCGCTTATTGCTGCCATGTGGAGAACACGATAGCACTACGCGTGTGAGGGTGATTCAGTTGCGACTGCAATGGGTATTTCATTATTATTGTTATTATTAATTAGTTATAATGTTGTACACACAGACAATAGTACACTCGTGGCTCTATATGCAAACGCTAGAACATGCAAGAGCAAAGCAATGTAAAAATCATCGTAACAAAAGAGGCATACCTGTGACATTTTGATGCTTATTGAAGTGGGGGAAATGTCGCTTACATAATTTTTCCCGTGTGTTTCTATTTTATACCCTAATGTCTAACTTTCTTCTTTAAAATACTTTTCTTTCCCAGTATTAACTTTAACGCCCTTACTGATACCTACGCACGTGAAGTCCTATCAAGCACTTAGAGAATGGAATACTAGACTCCCCATTCAATTTCTCCTCATCGAAGTATTTTGTCACAGAGCATATTATTTCCCGTGTATGTCCTTTATTTGGAATACCTTTACCAAATACAGTTTTATTTGGTTCCCGAGCACGTTCAGGTTTTTGCTTGTCACTATACTTATACATAATTAAATGTTCATTAAACACAATTGCAAAGGATCACAACACGCGCTCAGGTACACGGACTTAGGCACAAGTAAACCAAGGCAAATTGCCACAAATAAAATGCAAAGTAACTTGACAGTACAGGATCTCTAACTGTGAGGGAATTCTGTTTATGCAGCGTTATCAGAAGAGAAATAAAAACCTAGGTATTGTATTTACTGCAGCGTTTGCGTAACTGGCTCGCCCGCGTCATGCTAAGCACGTGTTAGAATATCGGCAACCAAAGTTTAGCGCCTGACGTTGTCATGGAAACGTCTCGACTGTAATTGGTCATTTTAGTGGTTACTATGACAACCATTAAGACGTTTTAATCCCCTCCCATTTATCTAGACCGTTATTCCATGTGGTTACTAACTGTCAATCACATTCTAGTTTGGCAACCAGTATAATGTTTATTTACGATTTAAGCAGCTAAGCATCAGCTAAAGTTATTGATTCTTTAATATCAACAATCAGGAGTGGTTCTTAACCTTGTTAAATATCATCCGTCATAAACTGTTCCTGATGAAGGTGTAGAATAAAATGGAATTTAAACATTGGATAAAACTGGCAGGTTCCTGGTTCTGATATGCCACACAGGAAAAACCTGAAAAATCCATTTTATTTTAAAATTAATGGTATTTTGTGTTGTTTACACATTTTCCAATCCATTGCTAATAAAAAGTCGATGTGATTGAAAAATGCACCCTCAATGCCACAACTTGAGCTCTCCAAGAGTACGTTTGTATAGCCATTGCGTCACTACCAACTTTTCGTAGTAGATAGAAGCCAGTTGATTTCCAATGGTACAAAATATAAAGCAGTCAAGCAATGAAAAAAAACATCGCAGAGCTCGCCCATATAATATGTATATGACAAAAATAGAAAAATTAATTTTATTTAGTATAAAGACCTTTCATCCAGGTTTGTTTGTCATAATCTAATATTCAGCCAAAGAAGTCCAGATTGGAAATACCTAATACTGGTGCTCCAAATGTTATGAGTGGGTAGGACCTATTATTTGGAATTCTGGGCTTACATTGATGCAACTATTAATAGGAAACCTTATGGTGGCCTACTGGACCACATTCAAATGTATTATTGGATGATAGTCGCTGAATAAACCTATAAAAAGGGTAACTTCGATTTCATGGAGCCAATGCGCACAATGTTAATTTCATTCGTTAACTTTTACTGGAATGATTTGCACCACATAAGAAGGGGTGGATGTCAGTTATGAAGGTCACTAGTTGAAGTACTGTAACTTACTGAAACCCACTGGCTAATAAAGTTTGCGTTACTTTTAGGTTTTGGAAAAGGTAGACAGTGAGAGTTCCGTCTAAACTGACATTAATTTTACTGATAGTTGTAGTTTTATAAGTCCATATATGAAAAGTAACTTTTGTGTCACACGATATTTTGCATTATTCTGAGTAAAAATTATGTTTGTTAGATTAAACATTCGCCTATCCATTTTGATATAAAACAAATATAGACGGTATTAAAACATTTGTTTGTATAAATGTACGTATGTGTTGTACTTCTCTCGCTCTCCCTCTCCCTCCCCCTCTCTCTTTACCTCTCCCTCCTCCTGAATGATTTAGTCAGAATGAAATATTATTTGGTGAAGTTCTATAAGAAAATGTTTATATTGTTATTTTTTAATTACTATGCTCCTCTATGTAATCTGGGCCGCACCGTGGCTCAGTGGTTAGACCGCTTCGCTCTCACCAAGGCGGCCCGGGTTCGATCCCAGGTGACAGCAAAATGAGATTTGTGGTGGACAACATGGCGCTGGGGTGGGTTTTCTCCGGGACCTCCAGTTTCCCCCGCCATCTCAATCCACCGGTGCTCCATCATCTCGTGTATCATCAGTGTCACCGCCCGCGGTGCCGTATGTAGTAAAAGCGGGCGTTAAACACTACACATTACTCATTTCTATGTAATCTATTTTTATTCACTATGTGAAATAGCGAATAAAAATACTCCTTTCTCAATCAGTGACAAATCCACGGTAACGTCAAACATTTCTACTCGTAGCACCATCTGCAGTTATAATTTTATCGTTTTCTCTCCAATATTTTCGTTTTAATGCCCCACCGAACAATTATTTTTATGAAGGGGAAAAAAGGACTGTGAAAGTAGCTTTGTTGGTGCTTTCATTCTTCAATCATATAATGCGTTTGTAACCAAATATGTAGTAATAGCTTGAACAATAAAACAATATTTCGTTCTGAAAATCTTAATTTCTGAATCACATGCACAGTAAATACCATACTGAAGCTGCCAATGAAACAATGATATTATCTAATTAATCCTCTAATATGATACTTTTACTTCATTTACATTTCACAGTTACATAATTATTGTATGGGTCAAAGTAAATATTACTTGAGCGTTTACTTTTCCCACGGTTATTCATCCACATACATTTTCGGTGGTCGCTGATTTATCATTATACTCTAGAGATTTTGGTATGATACAAAACAATTTTAATTAAGTGCTCATTAGCATTACTAAAAGCAAATTATTCATATTTCAATAATTGCTAGGGCTAAAATAATAAAATGAAAATTGTTAGCTTATAGCTCGTGACGATTTCTAGAAAAAATATTTTATATGCATATATTGAAATCTGTAAATCAATTTCTCTTCATTATTTGCTAAACACAGGAAGGTAGACCGTGTGAAACATCGTTTTTAAAATAACGTGTATAATCAGCAAACCTGCGTTTGTGAAGCAAACATGTGTTAATACGCGATATGTGTTGAAATTTAAAATCTATCGGCGAAACCAACGTTACAAAAGGTGATATTTGTATACATATTATATGTACGATGTCCATTAATAAGGCAATAGATGGATCAGCTTTATTAATGGAGCCATCAGTTGTGTTTTGTTTAACAGCTAGGATATTAAAACAATATTAGGCAAAAACAAACAAACCAAAAAAAGAAACAAAGAAAAAACGGTAACGTGTGCTCTGTATCTTGAACACAATCATTTTTCAGAAAGAAATTATCAAAAGTACTTCTTCGCCAATTTATATAATATTTTTTTCCTGACAGATTATGAATATGTAGTTAAAAGAACCATATAACATACCAGATTGAAAATTCTCTCAATATGTTAGATATTCTGGTATAAAACATGTTCCACTTCTGAAAGCTTTTCATCAACTTCACTTTGGAAGCCATTCGTCTTCTACATAATATGTGCCGTTACTTCTACTAGAAAATTGCATCCACTCAGTATATCAACTACACAAGGCCGAAAAGCTAGGTACACCTAGCTCAAACAAAGTATTCCACACAACAATGTCCTTTTCTTTCAAGGCTTCCACATTATTGTTGCGAACCTGTTATCTGCGATAGCACAGCTTGCGTACACAAAGAGCCGGCAAATAAAGATAGCGGAGATAAAAGACTTACCGACCCCGATAAGTGAGGGAAATTTCTAGCGACTCCTTGATTGATAGAGATTATTCTGTTTCTGGTTTGTTTTAGAACAGTCGAGAAATTATCAATGGAGGTATATATAAGAGATTGTGACATGCCAGAGGATTCGTAAACAGAGTCGCCAGCAGTGAACAGTCGTGAACAGATGTTGTAACGATAGCTGATGTTGTAAACAGATTGTGTTGTGTATGGTTTTGTTGTTGTTGTAATTTTACCTCCTAGAACGTTGTCATATCGGACGATGAAAGGAATGGGTGAAATGATGCACAAATGAGTCCAGGATTCATGGAGCTTAGAGTTACCCGACATTCGTCTTTCAGTATAAGGGAAAACCTCGGAAAAACCTTATTCAGGTAACTCACCCTGACAGAGATGCGAACTCGGGGCCACTTGAACGTGAGGCAGACATGTTACTATCTACGCTACCGGGGCGGGCAGATTGTATATGTGATGTAATACGACTACTGTGAGAGTATTTCTGTGCAAACAAAGAACGATTAGAATTTCGGTAAATTGGACTTTTAATTCTACGAACACACAGAGTCACATTGTATAAACCTCACCCATCCTTATCACTGGATAACTACCTTGAAAGCTTGTACTAACAAAGTATATGAACAAATGAAGAATGTTGCATTGGGTGTGAATCAAAGGAAGGGTCAGGTATATAACATCTCCAAATAAATGCAGCTCCAGTAAACGGCTAGACCTGGGCCAGCACAATTTAACGTGATTAGAGACTCGAAATTTTGGAGGGAGTGGTGGTGAAAAAATGAATTTTATACAATGTTAAGGTATGTACATATAATCTTATGTACCTCAACATTACATATAAAATGGAGATGGGGGTCGAAAATTACAACTGACATTAAGTTAGAATTTTAAACTTAAAACCATTGCTCAAATTGTACTTTGAATTACCGATTCCCATTGATAGCAAAAAAATTTAAAATCTTTGCTAATATTTTTCTACTTAACAATTCAATTAATTTAGTCTATAATAATGTCGCCGATCATTGTTGTTGCGAGTAGTGCGGCCGGCGCACACAAAGGGACAGATAGTGCAGCGCTGAGATAAAAGCCTGTCGAAACAGATAAAAAAGAGACAGTAGACAGGAAGGTTCGTATATCTTCTAGTGCCGTCTTCATTGTTAGAGAACATTCCACAAGTTTCGAATACTATGAGTGGAGCTATAAAAAAGCCGCGGATTGCCAGTTGAGTCACTCGTAATTGGACTCGTGCAGCTGTGATTTGAAAGTGAACCATTCTGTTTATTTACGTGTTCAGAGTGACGAGAGATTATGATGATTTATTTTACGTCATTCTACCACCAAGGGTGTACAAACTATCTTCCTACGGGAGCATTTTGAATTTCAGCAACCTGGACATTTAGTTCTACGAACCCACAAAGCAACAACACCAACACCAGCACCACCACCAACACCAACACCAACACCAACAAAAATAATAACACCAACAAAAATAATAACAACGAAAACAATAATAACAACAACAACAATGATAATGATGATGATGGTGATGATGATGATGATGATGATGATGATGATGATACACTGCACTCAAAGGACAAAAATAGACACCGACTAGCAAGTTACTCACCGCCTGTTCTTTGAGACGTCCTAAGCAAATGAACAGAACTGTGAAAAAAGGGGAGAACTACGGATGTCGGTGTTCCCATATGTACTGTGTATTTTGCTCGTAAGTTTTGCCTTTACTTCAAAGAAGCCTCTCAGTATTTTAACCCCACGTAAAGCGAAACACTTTATTTGCGTTCATGGGTTGAAGATGTTTAATGATGCAAGGTGAAACATCAGTGAGGCAAAGTTTGTTTTAAGACGTCGTTGATACGTTGCTGATACTTCACATTACACCAATGAACGTGTCGCTTCATTCGATTTACTCATCGTGAGGTTTATACCAGTTAGACTTTCGAAGATAAATTCCAAGCTCGTGTTCAGTCTTCAGAGTAGCAGAGTAGAGGAATATTGTCTACTTTTCCTAAGGTAACTTTAGTTCAAACATAACGAGCTTTTCTAGACAAACATAACATTAAGCCAAAGACACTGCCTATACAGTATCCTCTTCTAACCAAATCATATGTAGTAAAGACAGTAGCTGCAACTATGGATGGTAGGTATTTGCAAAAATAATTTTCTAACCAAATTTTGTTTAAATATTAAACCCCTAATACACATTATTCAATTAAATTTATTTACCTTACAGCATTTTTATGTTGTTTCCTTGACATTTTATCAGGGCTCACTGAAACATAATAATCCAATTATACAACCATTTTAATTTGATATACTTTTAGCGGAAGTAGTAGATTGGCATTTTTCACGTACACCCCCGACAAGGCAATGTAATGTAGGACCTGCACATAACAAGAAACCCAGAAACATCCAGACCGGCTGCGCGATGCTTTGCTTGTCCTCGCTTTCAGCTCTCGTTGCCGGCTGCCGTTGTGATAAAAGACTTGATTGAAGCTATAGGGATGCCTGGTTTCCTAAAGAGGTGCAAAATGCATGGACAAAGTGGACAGTTTTAGCATTTCCTTTAATAACATGAGTAAGTACAGCCTCTAAAAATAGTTTTAAAAAAGTTGCATGCTGTCATCCGTGACTCTCTATTAAAGTGACAGACGACGAATGTCCAGGTGTGTACGGGCTAACCAACACGCAGCCGGTTCGTATGTTTTTGTGTCTCTCATATATGGGCTTCATGAAAGGAAGTGTAAGCGGCAGAGACCGTTTTTGGTAACCATTTTTGGTTTAACACCCAGCTCGACGGCAACCTGCCCAAACCGTCGGAGAGTGGCTCAGAAGTCCGCTGCAGTAGAAAATGGGCAAAACCTGACTTGGCAGTTGGGACTTGAACGGCCACCCTCTGGATGAGCCGTGAAGAGGCTCCAAAGCACAAGCTTCTGCACCATTTGCTCGACATAGCCCGAGAGTAGCACAAAAGTCAAGAGACGAAATTAGAGGAAATGAGAGAGGAGAAACCAGGTAGAAGTCGCTGCAGTAGGAACTGGGCAAAACCTGACTTGGTATTTGAGAGTTGAACGGCCAACCTCTGGATGAGCCGTGAAGAGGCTCCAAAGCACAAGCCTCTGCACCATTTGCTCGACATAGCCCGAGAGTAGCACAAAAGTCAAGAGACGAAATTAGAGGAAATGAGTGAGGAGAACCCAGGTAGAAGTCGCTGCAGTAGGAACTGGGCAAAACCTGACTTGGTATTTGAGAGTTGAACGGCCAACCTCTGGATGAGCCGTGAAGAGGCTCCAAAGCACGAGCTTCTGCACCATTTGCTCGACAAAGCCCGAGAGTAGCACGAAAGTCAAGAGACGAAATTAGAGGAAATGGGAGAGGAGAAGCCAGGTAGAAGTCGCTGCAGTAGGAACTGGGCAAAACCTGACTTGGTATTTGAGACTTGAACGGCCAACCTCTGGATGAGCCGTGAAGAGGCTCCAAAGCACGAGCTTCTGCACCATTTGCTCAACAAAGCCCGAGAGTAGCACGAAAGTCAAGAGACGAAATTAGAGGAAATGAGTGAGGAGAACCCAGGTAGAAGTCACCATTCCAAAATTTTCGCCCTCCAACCAGGGAAAACCACGTAAATATTCAGAGTGAGCATGCCTCGCAAGTTACCGTGGCTTTTAAATATACTAAATTTCATTTTAATTAAAAGGTAAATATAAAACACAAGATATTCTCTGCTTAATTTTTACGAATCTGTTTCTGTTTATTTCTGTGAGATTTACAACAAAACGGGAATTGCACTGCAAGTTATCGCCGCTCGTGCAATTACTGCAATGCATCTTTGGAGACCTTTCAATTTAAGTATAAAATGTTGACCGTGTTTCTGCTGCAAACGTTGATCCATCGAGTGCGAACCCATAACTCTTGAAACCAAAAGCAACGGTGTCAGCCCCCTCCCATCGATACTGATGTCAACCAGCGCGCCCAGTTGCTGTTTGCTCCAGATGCTAAATAACCAAAACGAGTTAGTGCGAGGTACTTCATCGAGACAATGCAGGGTTTTTGCCCAGCAGCTATATAGTCTGTACAAACACTCCTGCCATGCTAATTGTACCACAACGTTGGCTGACCACATTGTTGATTTAACGTTACCAGTGCTGGATTTGTGGAGCTAAACATTCCCCGCAGCACACGATTTTCGACAAATGTATACAGTGGTAAATTTAATTACTTTTTCTTTTATGTTACCTTTCTGTGAAACAGGAGTTTCAAGAATTTTAGAATACTACCTCAGTGTTGACATACTGCAGAGTCCATGCAAAGGCTTACTTAGTGTTATTTATTAGTGATGTACCAGTTAAAATAGAACATGCAGAGAAAAGCCACAGTAACAACGTCATCAGAAATTCAATCTTAGAACTACCTAACTAAATATTCCTCGGTTACATCACCTAGAGTTCTCCATTGAATGGGTTTTGGTCATTTAATTTGCACCATACAAATGAATTCATTTACGCAACCGACGTTTAGGTGTACTGGAATAACAGTGGCATCCGCTCCCAGTCCATTACGTGTGGTATGCCGAATGAGCTTGTGTATCATTTTCGGCTAAACAGAACCTTTCTCTGGATATTGTAATGAGGTAAAATGCATACTAACGTACTACTACTATTACTACTACTAATACTGCTGCTACAAAAGAATAATAATAGTAATTAATAATAATAATAGCAAAATAGTTTAGCTTTACAAAATGTCTGTTCTGTCACCTCACATGACTTTCACTACACGTGTACAAATTATTACACACATTTATTCCTCTATCTACTTCATGTAAATCCATATAATATTTTATGAAATAACTTTATAACTAATTTTCTGGTAGGTGCAAGAAAATATGGAAATACTATAGCCTAAGCGTAGTAATATTTTAAGAGTCGCTTACTATGTAATACCTTTGAAATTCCGTTCCGTCTCTATGACAAAGAGATAAAAATAAAAATAACTATTAACTTGGGTACAGTGTAATACCTTAAAAATTTAAAAATAAGGACTTTCATACAAATGGATAACTCCAACGATATATAAATAAATAAATAGGTAAATAAATGGAAGGAAGAAGGGAGGGAAGGAAGGGAGAAAGGGTGAAAGGGAGGAAGGAAGGAGGGAATAAATAAATAAATAAATAAATAAATAAATAAATAAATAAATAAATAAATAAATAAATAAATAAATAAATAAATAAATAAATAAATAAATAAATAAATAAATAAATAAATAAATAAATAAATAAATAAATAAATAAATAAATAAATAAATAAATAAATAAATAAATAAATAAATAAATAAATAAATAAATAAATAAATAAATAAATAAATAAATAAATAAATAAATAAATAAATAAATAAATAAATAAATAAATAAATAAATAAATAAATAAATAAATAAATAAATAAATAAATAAATAAATAAATAAATAAATAAATAAATAAATAAATAAATAAATAAATAAATAAATAAATAAATAAATAAATAAATAAATAAATAAATAAATAAATAAATAAATAAATAAATAAATAAATAAATAAATAAATAAATAAATAAATAAATAAATAAATAAATAAATAAATAAATAAATAAATAAATAAATAAATAAATAAATAAATAAATAAATAAATAAATAAATAAATAAATAAATAAATAAATAAATAAATAAATAAATAAATAAATAAATAAATAAATAAATAAATAAATAAATAAATAAATAAATAAATAAATAAATAAATAAATAAATAAATAAATAAATAAATAAATAAATAAATAAATAAATAAATAAATAAATAAATAAATAAATAAATAAATAAATAAATAAATAAATAAATAAATAAATAAATAAATAAATAAATAAATAAATAAATAAATAAATAAATAAATTGAAATGAATGAATGAATGAATGAATGAATGAATGAATGAATGAATAAAATGTATTTGACATTCATTATGTGCTCCAACGCAAATTTATATTCAATAAATATGTGTGTTTCTTACGGTTTGTTTATAACGGAATGAAGATTTGCAAGCCCATTCTGAGAAAACTGAAGATACGCTTTACATTTGCCATGGAAACATGTTCTCACACACACGCACGCACGCATGCACCCACACACAGGTAAGTTTATCTAAAAATGTGTTATTGAATTTACAGCCCCTCAAAGAATGTATTTAAGGGTATATCTTGACTTTGAACTTCTGGGTGGAAAATAATACTTTAATGTACTCCGGTACTGCTGTCATTATCGAATTTACTCTAAGGTGTGTTAATTTGTGTGTTAATTACAACACCAATTTAAGTACAATAAACATTTATTTTTTTCCAATAGTGGACCTACCATTAATACATACTATCAATCTTTGTATTTATAATAAGTATTGTTATCTGCACATGATTCATTTAGTAAGTATTGTTATTGAGTTTACCTTTATTTTTATTTGAGTTTGATTATGACGCTTATTAACTGTCCGTAAACATGAACAAGTTGCTTTCACTCACAGGACGAACTTTATGCCCATGCGCAGTGATACTTACACCAGAGGTATCTTTTAAAAATGGCTTTTATTTTATTCATATAACCTAAAAATGCATATTTCCAGTGAAATTTCTATGTTATAATTTTGTGTAGAATGCAATACTTTCTCTACCGATTAAGTAGAAGGGTATCCATAAATAGTTATAATACTTGAGATCCAATTAAGTAAATGAAATGCTATGTGCTAAAACGTTTGCGAACTTGCCTTTGACCTTAAAATATATTAAAATAATATACAATGAATATATTGTACAGGTTATAACAAGGACCCTTCATTATGTAGATCCATTGTGGCTACCAGCCCCCTGGGTAAAGGATGAAGTGAAAAAATATAGCAGGCTACATAAAACAAGAAACGCGCCAAAGTCCTAAGACCAGTACCACTGTAAGGAATGACCCGTCTACGAGTATCTGGCAGCCCTCTAGTTTCCACGATGGAATACTGTTTTCTTTGAACAAGAATCTCTGCATATTTAAGTTTGATTTATGAGTCACTATGTTTACACTCAAACTTCACTCACTTATTGTTGTATAATTGAAACGTTTTCAAGATCATTCAATCTCATCCTCAGCTGTTTGGTGACTAAATGAACCTTCCTCTTCTTCCACTACTACGGAGCTCCGATCACTCTGCCATCTGGTGTTAGGGGCACTAAGTTTTAATACTTCATTTAATGCCGGGATTTCAAAATTTATAACTTTATCACGGTTTTTGTTTATGAATATATTTTCCCAAATATCCAATTCTATGGGTGTACTTAAAGATTTTAACAGTTTAATGTTGTGGCTAATGTTGTGGTTTTCTGTCCAAAAATGGAGTGAAACTACAGATTTTTCTATTTGTTTCAACTTAATGTTCATCTGGTGTTCTTTTTGCCTGGTTAGGAAGTTTCTCTTAGTTTTTCCTATGTAGCCTTTTTCACAGGTTTCACAATTAATCTGATAAATTCCTGATTTCAAATTGTTGGAGATTGTATTTTTCAGTGGTTTATTTAGCAGGTTCCTCAGACTGAATTTGTTTTGGGGTGCTAGTTTTAAGTTTAGTCTTTTGAAGATTCGTTCAAATTTTCTAAAAGCCCATGGGTGGTACGTGAATTTTCTATATTGCCAATTTGTGTTTTTAAGTGGTGTGAGAGTGGTATTTATTGATATTATCTTCAGTTTTTCTTTTCTCTTCATCATGTTCCTTATGATGGCTAGGTTGAATCCATTTAATACCGCTATGTCTTTTACGTGTTGTTGTTCTTTCAAAAATTCATCCTTACTCAGTGGGATGTTGTATAGCCGGCATTAAATGAAGTATTAAAACTTAGTGCCCCTAACACCAGATGGAAGAGTGATCGGAGCTCCGTAGTATTGGAAGAAGAGGAAGGTTCATTTAGTCACCAAACAGCTGAGGATGAGACCGAATGATCTTGAAAACGTTTCAATTATACAACAACAAGTAAGTGACGTTTGAGTGTAAACATAGTGACTCATAAATAAAACTAAAATATGAAGAATACTTCACTGTTAATAATGCTTCTGTTTTTAATATTTAAGAATCTCTGCCATTGGTCTGACGCCATGAAACCTAGTGTTGCACTATTTAAAAAAGAGGAACAAAGCGGAATGAAAGAAAATTGTGTAACTTAATCGTAGTAGAGGAGAAAGCACTCCAACATTTGCCTTCCAACAAGGGCAAACTACAAATTCCCCAAGGGCAGAATGGGCAGTCGACGACAATCGAACCATGGTACTTGCTAAATGTGACCCTTACACATTACCGCGGAACCATCTCACGCGATGTGACAATTGTATCTCCTTAATGAAGAAAAAATATTCAAATTTTTAATCCTTAGCGTGAAGCCAAAATATGTTGTATAGATCTAAGATTAGCTTTCAGACCTTCTGCTTCAGGGAGTTCAAATGTATCACCAGTATTACTACTAATGGGAGCTAAAGAGATAAATGGATCTTCCATGCCCACAAATGAAGGCTGTTTATACAGTCAGCGTCGCTGATTGTGCCGCGAGTAAGCAAAACAGAGTCTGCATTCGAAGCGTAAACAGGTGGGTTGAGGTATCTTCAGTTGAAGCTTCAAACGTAATTGGTAAGCTACTAATTTAGACGTTAATTTAGGTTTTGGAGACGAGTTTATCGTTAAGTACGGAGAACTACATTCACCGAAAAGAATGTAGAATAAAATAATTATGTACTCTGTCCATTAACACATTTTATTTATCGATATATAATAATATTAGAAATTCAAACATTCAAACGAAAATATGTTACCTACGCAATCCTAATAAAATGCATAGTTATTAGTCAATCATGTTAATACTAGCAAAACTTCACTTAAAAATATAAACATATTTTGATCTTACTCTAAAGAGGTGTGACGTGCGTAAAATTTCTATTTTGTATAGGATTTGACCTATCAGCTTCACTTCTGGTTCAAACATTTCCCATAGTATTCTGATAAAGTTTTGATAATTTAACTTGATGGGTTAATATAATTAAAAATTATGAGTTATACAAGTTTGTTTCGTAAAAAAAAAAAAAAAAAAAAAAAAAAAAAAAAAAAAAAAAAAAAATCATAATCAATCTCCATGTATAAATTTTGACAAACATTTTTAAGGAATTACACCAGTTAGGAATTTATATATATTTTTTATATTTGGCTTCCGAAATAATTAAAAACCTACAAATGTTCCAAATAATAAAACTGTGAACCCTTTGAGAGTCGTGTGCAACACTGAAAAGTCTATGCATTTGACTTTCTCTCGTGAACTGTGTTATTGTTTGTTCATTTTATTTTTTTAATTGCGTAATCCTTCGCTAATTGTGGCCAGTGTCCTGTTAAAGGTGTAAATAAATATATAAACGTTTTTATGTTATCAGTCAAGTGAAGCATTAGAAATCCATTGCTAATTTTCCATCTTTTCTAGAAAGTTTAGTAAAGACAATAATTTGCTTTAGGCAAGCTCTAGGGTGAGTTACGTATGTAATACAGGAAGCTGCTTAAAAAGTGGAACTGTAGAAAACATAACATAGATCTGCATTGCAGTTAATTAGATTATTGAAACTCCTAAGCCAAGTAAAATATGGCTAAGGTGAAAAAAACGAAAAATTAAGTATTTTCGCACATATCACAGCATAAGGCTCATTTACGTCTTAAATTCTTAAGATGTTCACAACAGTAAAGGGAAAACAGCTTTTTTCACGTGTTTATTGCACATTAGAAAATTATTCTGCTGCCTCTGATTGGCTAATTTTAGATATGAATCTGTTCCTATAGGATGGAGGCGGTGCAGTTTCATCTGAGCACGTGGAGGATTAATAAAATGAAATAGTTTGTTTACATATCGTAGTGAATCTGCTGCATAAGAAACTATCTTATAAAGGAGGAGTGGGAAATCACAGGCCCTATAAGTGTACCATCCCCGCTCTAAGTTATTTCCACATGCATTTTCGTTATCCAAATTGATGTCTTTTAATGTCTCAATATTAAATGGATATGGAAAATATTACCAAATATTCTTCCAACTAACTTTGATTTTTTTTTTTTTTTCATTTACGTCTTCCAACATTAAGTCATATCGGACGGTGAATGAAGTGGGTGAAATGATGGTCAAATGGGTCCGGGGTCCATGGAGCTTGGAGTTACCCGACATTCATCTTTCATGATAAGGGGAAACCCCGGAAAAATCTTTATCCAGGCAACTCACGATTCGAACTCGGGACCTCTTAGACGTTGCGTTGAATTTAAGTAGTTTAGAATAAAAGTATTTACTGTTCGAACATGTCTTTACGTGGCTATAGCCTATAACTTCAAAGATTTCAGATTACAAAGCTGCCATTGTATATCGGATAGTGTTGTTATTTTTGGAATAATTTTAGAGTAATAATTTTGCCTTATCAATTATCCTGCAGGGCCTGTTATGTCATAAACTGCAGTGAACTACTCAATGTATCTAAGATGCTATTACAACTCTGCTGCGAAATGAAACAATACAATTAAAAACAAAGCCTAATAACAATATTGCTAACAACTGTTACCTGAATTGGTGTTGTGAAGACAATATCCACAGGAAAAGTACGCCACAGAGACAAAACCTCACAAAGAAAAGAAAACAATAGAATCACTGAGACATTACCGCTCGCCGTAACAACCATGTGACAACTGAAACCCAAGCGGCCGCAGCTGTGTTGCCAACGCATCGTGACGAAAGTGCATTGGGATAGGTAACTAATTACTAGAGTTAGACCATGCAAAAACTGTCTTTAAAATGTGCTGTAGGTTTCGATATGAAGTACTAAACTTGCATTAAATATTTTAGCTTTACGTTTATAAGGTATTATAGTAGTAATGATGATGATGATGATGATAATAATAATAATAATAATAATAATAATAATAATAATTGGAGATTAAATGTTCTTTCACACTGAAAATTAAAAAAAAAAAAGGGAGAGGAAAAGGAAAGAAGAGAAAAAGCTCTTTTGCTGCAGTAGTGTTACACGTCCGCTCCCACTTAAAGTCTGCTGTTGTCACTTTGTGCTTTGAATTTAGACTAGTCTTGTTTGCGCATAGTGTCTTTTGTTTCAACTTCTTGAAACAAGCGAAACAGTAGCAAGATTGGAGTCGTGTACCGACAGTCGCGGCAGACAGACGTGTTTCGTGCGCGCTGCTTCCGTGAGTGTTTACACTGTAACTGTGTTTAACTGTGGAATACGATATCTTCTAGTGAATTGTATTTTCACAATCAGTGCAAGCAGTGTTCTTCAACTAACGTGTACTAGTGCCCTTTGGGTACAGGTGTGTTTCTTTCTCTTTATTTTTTTTTCTTTTCTTTCCTCACCTATTATGTCTCTCACGCCGGAAACTACCGGCCATCTAGTACGCTCAGCTATCGATATGGTTTATAATACCACTAGTGAATTCCCACAGTTACCAGTGCCTCTACAGCAAGCTCAACCAGTGTCTACGCAGCCAACCCAGGTTTCTCGCACCAATACTTTTAATCCTAATTCACCAGTGCGTCAATCACCCTTACGCCCGTCACAATTACATCTTACCACGTCAACTGCTGCTATAGTTACCGCTAAAACTACGAGTGACGTTATCATGCATGAGACTGCCCCATCTAACAGTTCACCTGCAACCAGCTCTAGTCGCGCTGCTACACATGCTGCTGCCACAGCTGGCCCGAGTAAACGTCGCTGTACAGCTCCCCCATCAGAACAAACAAGTGCCTCGCGCTATGCTTACACTGTTTCCACGCACAACCGCTTCGCACTACTAGAAGACAACACAGCCATGGACGAGACAAGCAACTCCGAGACACCTAAGGAAAAAGTTCCACCAATTTGCTTGCGCAACATTGATAACTATCAACTTCTATTACAAGATCTAAAAAATAATGTTACCTCTGAATTTCACACAGAGCTTCGCGGGTCTATCCTTAAGGTTCATCCCTCTACTTCTGACGATTTCCGTAAACTTACTACATACTTCAGCTCCATACAACAGGAATACACTTACAGAAATCCGACAGATAAGCTTTTCTCGGTAATTATCCGAGACATCCCTCCTTCGCTCACTGATAAGGAAATCTATGACGAACTGTGCTTACAGAACTACCCAGTGCGGAAGGTCACTCGACTTATGAATCGGTCGAAACAACCCATTCCTCTCTGTGCGGTGGAATTGTTAAATAGCGATGATGGTAAAGCTATACTCAACCTAACTCGCCTGTTCTACAGTGTTGTTAAGGTGGAACATCGCCGTCGTAACACTGACATACCGCAATGCACCCGCTGTCAGAATTACGGTCACACAAAGAACTATTGTCAGCTGACCCCGAGGTGTGTTCGCTGTCTAGAGAATCATCACTTCTCACAGTGCACTAAACCGAGAGATACTCCAGCTCAGTGTGTTCATTGTCATGAAAACCATCCAGCTAACTACCGAGGTTGTCGGCATTATTTAGAACTGAAATTCAGAACACAAAATAGCAACACAAGGCAACAGCCTGGGAATTCTCATCGCTCCCGTCCCCTACAACAATCAGACAATCCTGCACAGCAACCATTACAACCCCCAGCTGCATCACCAGTACCTCCAACTTCTTCACCAGCAACTTATGCCAGTGTAACTTCTGCTTCCTCAACGAGGCGTACTACTGCACAACAAGATCCCTCTGACTCTTCATCTCTCTCGGCTCTGCTAATTAGCCTGTTCACTCAACTTCTAAATTCTTTATCCACGTTCCTCACTCCTCTCTTACCGCAATTTACACAATGTTTCCAAAACGCTCTTCTAACTACTTTCCGAAATGGTGGCGTGTAATAGGCCATCTCTTTCATCACTCACTCTCCTGAACTGGAACGCTAATGGCATACGCACTAAACGTGCCTCCTTCGCTGCCTTTCTCAGCTTGCACAGTATAGATGCTGCCTGTATCACCGAGACTCATCTTCTCCCGAATGAACGTTTCTCCGTTCCAGGCTACAGGATTTATAGATTTGATCGGAATGCACCTTCCGCCTCTGGAGGAGTAGCTGTGCTAGTTAAACGTTCTCTGACTCATCATGAAATATTCCTACCTGTGATTCCCGGCTTTGAGGTAGTGGGCGTTAAACTCTCTCTTCGCGATAGCAACGATCTCGTCCTAATGAGTGCTTACAAGCCCCCAAATAGTAAGCTTAATACTCACTATTTCTCTTTCCTTTTCCCAGCAGAAAGCTGCACTCTCTTGCTAGGGGATTTGAACTCGAAGCACACTTCTTGGGGCTGTAGGGTCACAAACCCGAATGGACGACGTCTGTTTGACACTATTAATGCCACTGGTCTTCACATACTGGCTCCCACAGAACCAACTTACTATTCTGGTAACCCACAGGTAGCTCCTGACATTTTGGACATTGGGGTACATCGCAATATACGATTACCTGCATCGATTTCTGCACTGCCAGCGCTCGATTCCGATCACTGTCCAGTGTTGGTCACATTTAACCTCACTCCAGATATTTTGCCACAAATCCCGCGACTCATCGATGGTTTTGTCAACTGGGACATCTTTCGCACACACCTGGATGCTGCACTCCACACATCTTATCAACTGGGTACTGCGGATGCCATAGACACTGCCGTTCACCATTTTACCTCTGCCCTCTCTTCCAGTGTACGATCCTCTACTATCCGCAGTCCTCAACCTCGTCATTTCCCCTCCTTGCCTATCCATATTACTCAACTCATCCAAGAGAAACATCGCATCCGTCGACTGTGGCAACGTCAGCGTCTACCCTGGCTGCGCCAAAGATTAAATAGTCTCATTCGACAAGTACGGACCGCACTAGAGCAACACCGATTTCAGGAGTACCAGCGACAATTAGCCACTATCCGTCCCGGAGATCATACCTTATGGAACATCACTAAGAGGATTCTCCGAGAGCCGACAGTGATTCCACCTCTTCAGGTTGATGGGGCCCTTTTGAGTGACTCTGCTGCCAAGTGTGACGCTCTAGCTACTCACTACGAGCGTACATTCACGCCTAACACCTGTCTTGACTCTAATATTCCTTCTTCCGTGGACAGGGAACTCCTTGAGTACCAACTTCGTCCTACAGCGCACAACAGAATTTCGTGCACTACTCCACGTGAATTGTCCCGCTTTATCCATCGTCTTCCCGTTAAAAAGTCTCCCGGTCATGACCTTATCCCTAACGTTGTGCTGAAGAATTTGACAAACAAAGCCCTAGCTTATTTATCATCAATCTTCAATGCTGCTCTGCGCATTGGTCATTTTCCATCTACATGGAAACATGCGGAAATTATAGTATTCCACAAGCCCAACAAGCCAAAAAATCTTCCCTCAAGTTACAGACCAATCAGCTTATTACCTACACTTTCTAATCTTTTTGAAAAGATTATTCATCAACGTATTTCTCATTTTTTGATCCATAATCAGATAATTCCGTCTTTTCAATTTGGCTTTCGCCCGAAGCATGCTACCACTCACCAATTGCTCAGAATCACGCAGTCTATTATTCAAGGTTTCGAAAACAGGCAATACACCGTAGCAGCATTCCTAGGTATCGCCCAGGCATTCGACAAGGTGTGGCACAGTGGACTACTACTTAAAGCATATCGCATTGGTCTCCCTTATTATCTGATACAAATCATAGCAAGTTTTCTCACCAATAGAACCTTTGTGGTGCGCATTGCTGGTTTCACATCCACCCGACGGCCTATTTTAGCAGGTGTACCTCAAGGTTCAGTACTTGCACCACTCCTCTTTAATATATTCACTTATGATCTTCCTGATATAGCTCCAGTTTGTACGGCGTTATACGCAGATGATACTGCTCTCTATTATTCTCACGCCAATATTCTTCATGCCATTCAGAAACTGCAAATTGCCCTAGATCAATTAGCTCATTGGTTCTCTCACTGGCGCATTTCCCTCAATACTAACAAGACAGAGGTTAAGATCTTCTCTTTACGACCTTATAGGGATCCTCCATCCCTACGGCTGCTGGGGGAACCGCTCTCATGGTTACCAAGCAATGTGCCAGTGAAATACCTTGGGGTGTTACTGGACACTCGACTTACTTGGAACGCCCACATCTGTCGGTCTGTTACGCTTGCGTTTGCCCGGCTATCAAAACTGTACCCTCTACTCAACAGGCGCACTTCACTTGGTTATGAATCCTCCCTGCTTCTTTACACATTTCTAGTCCGTCCCATTTTTACCTATGCAGCTCCAGTCTGGGGTGGCACCAGTAAGACTAATCTCCGCCGACTGCAGGTACTACAAAACAGGGTGCTTCGCACAGCTACAAACGCTCCATGGTTCATCCGAAACCAGCAGCTTCACCATGAGTTTGGTCTTCTACCCGTTCACCAATACATCCGACGCCTGGCACGTCCATTCTGTTACAATCTCCAGGAGGTCCCTGGAGCTGTTACCTACCGTCTCGGCTGTCGCACTCGCCAGCCAACTCGCCTGAAGCGTAGACTGCCCCAAGATCTTCTCCTGAGTGACGTCTCCAGCACAGATGACTCAGACACGTGATTACTACCATCAGACTTTAAGTTCTCAATTGTGTTACAGTTATCCTCCATATTTAGTTAGAGGAGTCGTTCATGGCTACCTCCATTGTTATGTGTCATGTTCCTATGTATCTTATACCAAACATCTGTAAAGCATAATTGCTGATCGATGGATAAAATAAATAAAAAAAAGTAGCAAGATTAAAATTAACGCGAGAGAGTTTACACATATGTTTCTGTCTGTGATATAAAGAATATTAACGTCTTTTGCATGTGTAGCTTAGTTAATCATACTTAGTGTCGTCTACTAGGCTTCCTTAGAATTATGGAAGTTATGTTCATGATTAAGAGTAAGACAAGTGACTGCTTTGTGAGATAACAAGTGACTATTGGTAGGCAAAGGTTGCAGAGATGGACAGAAAAGAACGTAACAACTATCTTGATGTAACGGTCACAGATAGTAATCAGTTAATTAACGTCTGATAAAGTAACAAAGACAGTTGCTGATATTTCGTTAAAACTTAAGTAACGAGACGGCTACCAATAATGTTAACTTTTAGAAAATAAATCATAACAAATATAATTTCAAAAGTAAGTTAAAAGTGGAGAAAGTGAATTTTTCCAGTTATATCCTATTAAATACTCTTAACTAACAGAACCATGAAATAGCTAATACACATTCAGTATATGTTTATTTAAAACAACAAGGAGTATTAATTTTTTATTGTAATTTGAAATGAAATTTTCCATATTTCCTTTCAAATAACGCGAATGATACTTAGCACTACAACACTGTACTCAATTATAAATGAAATAATTATAAACACATATAAATAACTGTATTATGTCACATAAAAATACGCAGCATTTAACTCACCAGTATCAAAGATTTTAGGGAGGTTTGTATCAAGAATGCAAACTATCATTAGTAGGTAAAATAATAGTTCTAAATGTCATTAAAGGACAGTTTAATCCGTAAGGTCAAGCAAGTAAAAAATGCACTTTTGCTGCTCTGACGTCAACGTGTAAGTGACACTTCGTAGCAGAAATAAAACAACACGTTCTGCTAATAGTTTTTGTAGAAGTCGTTGAACTTTAGATGGTTTATCTGTTCTGATTTTCAAAACTAGTTATAACAGTACACTACAAATCGAAGATTTCACTGCTTAAATATATAAACCTATAAAATAATTATAATAATCAAAATGTGGGTCCATAAATTAAAGTATAAAGCATGAATTAAAAAGTTAAACCTTGCATCACCAATTTAAGCATTTCAAGCCGTTTTCCTCACTGTCAGATTATTTGTATCGATATCACACTCGTCCTAATATTGGATAACTTGTTCATCAACTCTCTCTGGCAAAACCATCACAATAATAACTTGCCATGTTCAGTTTTATAAGCTATAAACAGAACGGAACAAAATATGCTCAAACAATGTTGGTGGGAGTTGGAAACACCGTCCTTCAAATAACAAAAGAACCCTTGTAATGACCAAGAAACACACCGTTAGAAAGAAGAAAGATTGCTCTTTCCATTGTCATAAAAGATGTATATAGGATATTTCAAAATTAGGATTACAGCCTCACGAACATTGCGTTGATTAGATCTACAATAGCAGTCTTCGTATAGCACAGTCGAATATATCGACGGTCGGCATTTTTGGGGCAGAAACTCTCTTAAGCAGGCAACAGAGTTAAAAAAATTATTTATAGTCCATGTACCACCTATGGGTATATCACGGGGTATTTACAGCTGTTGTGAAGAAGTCTTAATGTTTGTTAGGGAGTTACGTGCGTCTCTGTGTAACCCTGTGGCTGCTTGCGTTAAACTAACTTCATCCCCCTCTCCTGGGGCGTATTAGTATCAATAGATCTGTGTGAAAGTAGTAGTACATGGTGTTCCCTTTCGGCGTATTCCCTTAATCTTTTACTCTTGCCTAGGTGCCACTATCCGTAAAAGAAACAGCTCTTCAGTTCGGAACATAGGCGAGAGTAAAATTATGCCTACAAATGAGCATTAGGATTAGGATTACTACGGAGGGGATTCGATACTGCGACTACTCTTGATCTATTGTATCTATTACCCCAAGGGAGGGCTTGTCAGAGAGGAAGTTTGAGGCGAGAGGAGTCAGAGGGTGGCAGTCAGAAGGAGCTACGACGTTGCAGAGGGCAGCGATCCCTACATTTTACTTAGATGGAAACCTCGCCAGGCAGGCCAGGACAACGGACATTCCCCCTACTGTCCTTCGGAAGCAGTTGCAGTGCCAGTTCGGCGACTGTCAATCGACCTACTGGAGGAAGAAGTGGTTCATTCAAAGCATGCCGTCCTGCCATGCACCGCCAAACTTCTACCTTGAAAGAGGCCATCAGGTGATGTGAAATGATAATGGAGATTAAATGGAGGGACAGAAAATTCGGAGGATGTCATTAACCTACCCAGCATTCGCCTGGATATTCGAGAAAACTCCCAAAAAAGCCCATGGGTCAAATAGTTGCGTCACGGGAATCGAAATGATCCCTCCCGAATTCGGGCCACAGAGGAAACGCCTTAACCATCCCACTCGTTACAAATCAGCATTAGTAAGTACAATAATAGTTTTAAATATCATTAAAGGGCAGTTAAGTTTGCAAGATCACGTAAGTCAATAACGCACCTTTGCTGCTATGACGTCAACCTCTAAATGTAACTTGGTAGCAGAAAGAAAACAACACGTTCTTTTAATATTTTGTTTAGAAGTCGTTGAACTTTAGATAGTTTATCTGCTCTGAAAACTATAATTTATTTGTCGTTCAAGGGCCACGCTGACCTCAATGCACTTTTCTTCCGATCTCACCCGTAGATTTGACATTTTTACGCGTGACCTATTTAGGTCTCCTGTTAATTTTGTAGTATTTCGTGTTAGTTTTACAGGGAAACACATTATTGCGAATTTTGAAGGTATCGAAATGGATTTCAGGTGTACCGTAGAAGAGTGCCTCCAAATTCTTGTTTTAGTAATATATATAAGATATGATACTTCCCCATACCTGTTAAACGATGTTCGGGAACGATACAGAAAGTCCTAAACGCATTTTCAAGTTAAGGGTCAAGGTATCTTATCTGTGCCCGGTAGCTTGGTAGCTAAGTTACGTCATTTTTGGTCCAATGCTGTCAAAGCCTTGTAGTGGGCCCAGAGAAAGCCACTCTTCTTCGTTTTTCTCGCACAGGCTGACAGGTTGGTCTTCTGCGGTAAAGTGAGAAGTTATCGAGGGTAGACGGGCCCAAATGACCTTGTTGTCGACGGGCCCTAAAACACCACACACTCACTCACTCGAGGGTAATTTTAGTTTTCTTGATTTAATTAGAGCTTCTTTGCTTTCTGAGGGCACATAATGGCATGTATAAACTCTCAGTGACATAAGGAATATATCTTTGGATACAAACAGGTATTTATTTCCCGATTTAATACAATTTACTTTCTGGTAAATTAATTTGATAAATAATTTACTAATTTGAGTAGAGCCAGACTGAAAAAATCAATGCCATTGCCGGGATTTAAACCATGGATCTCTCGCTCTCCGTGCGGTTGCTCTAACTCACCGACATGCCGACGTCACATTAAATTCTCCAATTGACTCATTTGTTGCCCGGTAGACCACTAGGGGTTCTCATATGCAATGAGGCACACACCTTTTGTGGCGACTTACTATGCTGTAAGTTCTTAAGTCCCAGGCTTCATAGTTAAACCACTATGTTATTCAGGTAAATTGATGGAAATAATCATTCCTTTGACACTACCCGTATATAGGCTGAGGTTTGAATGAGTAGACCCAGACTGAAAAAATTCCTTAGGCTACACACGGAAGAAATTATTATTTCCGTCAATTTACTTAAATAACAGTGGTTTAAATATGAAACCTGGGACTTAAGTACTTACAGCCAAGTATGTCGCCACAAAAGATGCGTGTCTCATAGCGTATGAGAACTCATAGTGGTCTATCGGGAAACAAATGAATCAGTTGGAGAATTTAATGTCACGTCAGCGTGTTAGTCATAGTAGCTCAGTGGGTTAGAGCAACCGCACGGAGAGCGAGAGATTCGTGGTTCAAATTCCGTCTATGGTATTGAATTTTTCAGTCTGGCTCTGCTCATTCAAACCTTAGCATATACACGGCTAGTTTGGTAGAAATGATTATTTTCTATGTACTAATTGTTAATGATACATCTCAATGCTACTTAAACAGAACTAATGAGTAAAATTTATTCAGTTTTTTTTAATATATTGCTGAATTCGTATTAAAGCTCTACTCCATGATGTGGCTAATGTTGAAAAAACAGTTCAATGATTATGATTTATACCTTCTATACATGCAACAACTTTGAATCTCATCTAAGTTAGAAATATCAATACCTTTACAAGGTTTGTTCAACGTAAAGCAGACAATTTCGATTTTCAATCTTTTTAGCTAAATCAAATTTATTTGGAGGCAAATGTTACTTATTTTTAAATTTCGTATCAGATTAACTACATCATTCTATGTTATGTCTGGTATTATATTGTCACCCAATTATCGGAAAGCACGACCAACTGACAGCTGAGTAGGTGACCGGAGGCATTCGGACCACGCCTACCCATTTATCTCGGTCACTAACTGAGGGGGTGATTAGGGAAGTGTCACTGGTTGCTGGCCACCTCTTCCCCCTCCCCCTGCCGTCTGAAACCTTCACGGTGATTCACTGAAACGAGAGACTTCGAGAAACAGCGATATCCCTATAAAAGGGGGCTGCAGTTGGCGAGTTCAGTTTTTGTCGAGCAGCGGTGAGGAGCGCCCAGTGCGGGAACGGACTGTGTACGTGCATCGGAGGAGTGTACGTAACTGCGTGCAGTGGACCTGTGACAGACCAACTGGTGAATTGTGATTGTGTGCATTATGTAATTCTGTGTAATCGGCAAGTGTTCCGATTGTAATTCGGTGGAAATAAGGAACATTTTTGAGTGGTACAATTTGACGTTTAATTTCACGAACCCACAAAGCCACAATATTGTGTACTCTACCGAGTGAAGTGACGCTGCGGTAATGTGTACGAGTCGCATGCAAAAGGTACAGTCGTCCACGTACTTTTACTTTAATTTTCGTAGTTTTCCATTGTCACTTCGGCAAATGCTTCAGTGCTTTCCTTCATACTACGATTTTCTTTCCATCATTTCCCTTGTTATATTTCTACGTCATGTTTTATGTGTGTTTTCAGGATCGTGATATATGGCGGTGCTGGAGAGCTGCCGCAGGTTCTTGCGCATTGCAAATGCTGTTTTTGGTACTTGCTGTATGGTTGTTCACGTAGGGTGTTCCTCATCAGTACCGGACTCGGTAGCTGTACAGCGGGTCCTGTTACCTGTTTATTAGGGACTTCGCGCATCTTTCTGTCTTGTCTACCTTACACTCTGTGCCTCCCACTCACTTCGTCGCTTCCTTCTGGGGGGGTGTTAGCCGTAATAGATTTGTGTGGAGGTTGCAGTGTCGTCGTATGACTCCTCTTTATCCTTTTATAGTGTTGTCTATTGAGCCATAAACCTCTACGTTTCGTTTATATGATTAAGCTGACACGGAGTTTGTAATGGATGTATATATGTTCTTAGCCCCCTTTTACAGCATTTCTAAGGTCACATTCTGTATGACACGATGTAATGCTTCAGCTCTTGTAGAGCATTTGGACTCGGCTGTAATCTGTTTACTTCGAAGCCTCTCGGTCTCTTTATTGGGTTTGATGCTACGTGAGTGCCACATCACATATATTTTTCTTTCCACCTGTAATGTCTTCACAGGATAAGGCGTGGCGTGCATTTGTGTATGCTTTATCCGGCTTGAAAAAATATTTAAAGTACGCTTATATACTATGTAATAATTTAAGTTTGTAGTTTTCAACTAGCGTTAACTAGGATTAAATTAGAGTAACAGTGTAGCCGAAGGTAGTAAGAACCGTAAAAAAAGAGTTATATATACATTTTTAATAAGCCTCCCTATGTGTATTAGTAACTACATTTATTACGTTTTGTTTTTGAAATTAAATATATAGAAAGTCCAGTGCATACATTTTCATTCGGTATGCGAGTAGTGTGAGCACAATATAATACTTTACTAAAAAACGTAGAGAAAATTAAAAACATCAATTATGAAATATTTGTACATATGGAGTTGTTGGATAGGGTTAATTGGCCTTTAAACAAACGTTTCTAGGCAACTTTTGGTGTTTAATTTTAACTATGCCTGTCATAAACACGCGTATAACGTGTCCCAGAAGTGTTTTTTCAGCGAAATCTGGATAAGTAACTTTTGAGTGCATTATAACAGATCTCCCAAACACTAAACAAAGTACCAGGTCATTTGAAAGGTTCTCGAATTGTAGCTAAAAGCTACGTACTAGATTTTTGAAACTGTTCCTAAATTTTTAACCTAGACTCCCTTCACATCACTGCACCTACTTGATTCAATATGTTTGGCCATTGTCCTGTCACGAAAACCATATTCTTCTAGGTGCTGAGTTCTCCAGTGGAGTAGATGTCCCTTCACCAAAGAAATATCTTAGTTTAAGACATAAATGGAGGTCTGGTGGTGGTAAATCAGTAAAATAAGATGGACATGACAACAAACCTTGCTCCATTGTTATGAGTTTCACCAACATATGTATGGAAGTGTGTACTCTCTTGGTGTAAGATGACTTTCTTCTTTGCCAAATTTAGTGGTTTCCCTTCGTCTTCAGTTGGCCCAGAAGATAACCAAATATGCTAATGTTATGGACTTTGCTTACTTTGCCTGGACCATTGTTTTGTTTCAGGTGTGCAGCAGTGTACCATGTTTCATTATTGAAGCGAAACGACCGCAGGATTCCTCTGAAAAAGAGCCAAGTGTTCTTCACTCTGTTTCGCTTTAAGCAGTCACGGATCTAAACTTGTAGAAAGTGGTATTTTTTGCATGTCCAGCTCTACTCTCAGGCTGTGGAACACAAGTTTACAGAAATTTCTTAAAGCTTCGGAAATTTCAAATATCTTATGACTACATTCTTTCTTGAGTGATCTTTGCTGTCGTGTCAGCTTTCGATTTTCTGCTAGTGTATCATGTTCCAAACTCTTCAACTCCGCAGTCTGTTCGGAAATAGTTGATAATGATGTTACAAAGCCGATTAGAATGATATTCGCATACCTATAAATTTATGTCGTACTATAACTCATTAAGAAAAACATTATGTAATAAGGAATAGAGGTTAATACAATCGTAGTTCATAGAAGCAAGCTTATAGGGATTACCTCACCCTACAAATAGTGCCGAGCTCACCCTACCGTCAGGTAGGGAACTGTTGCTCTTGAAAGGAAAGCCACGGGCTAACTTTATCTTTATACACTTGTTGTTTGACACATATACGCTGGTTACTGATACCTATGCTTACTGTAATTCTGACATTTTCTCCGTTTTATTGCACAAATGTTTCCAAGGAACTCTCCTGATTTTGCAATTTTGCAATTAGTGCAATCTCCTGATTGTACAGAAACCTTAAAAAGTAGTTTGCATGGTTTCGTCCGCACCTTTCTATGATAGCGGCAGACGGCAACGAGCACAGAGGGCGCGGACAGACAAAACACGCGCAGCCGGGTCATATGTTTTTGAATCGCCCATTACCTGTATATTTACTGGGTTTATAATTCACCATTATTTCTCATTAAACAGTGGACTGCATCGTGCAAAGGAAAGACTTCTATTATGTGTTTCAAATGGGAAGAGTTCTCTCCTGTAGCTAATCAGGTGCGTTAGAGCCTTGAGCGTTGCCACCTCTTTATCCCACTCTTTTTATATATCCCCCTCTCTCTCACACTTGCGAGTCTTTTTTGACACTTAACGTAAGGAAATGAAAACTGAAATTTCCAAAGTTTTATTATAATGCAGTTGAAATCTCAATTACAAAGGCCGCGCAGTGGCTCAGTGGTTACACCACCAGGCTCTCACCAAGGCTGCCCGGGTTCGATCCCAGACGACCGCAAAGTGAGATTTGTGGTGGAAAACATGGCGCTGGGGCGGTTTTTCTCCGGAACCTCCGGTTTCCCCCGCCATCTCATTCCACCGGTGCTCCATCTTCATCTCATGTATCATCAGTGTCACCGCCTGTGGTGCCGTATGTAGTAAAAGCGGGCGTTAAACACTACACATTTCATTTCTCAATTACAACATGGATATTCGTATTTTACCCACATGTTTTAAGTATACAATTTAAAATAATTACTTATTATCCTAATCCAAAAGAAATACCAACGGTGCATCCATATAGCTGTGAATGTTACGTACGTTATGAGATAATTCGTCATTGACGTCGTCTTAATCGTCTGGCAAGGCAAATTTATGGTGATAGGTTCCAAAATACCGTCATGTGCTATTTCTTTCCAAAAATCGTCTTCTTGTAGTTTATCCGCCTCACGCAGTTTTCCCAGATTTGTTGTGTTCCTTGTCAATTTCTTCGTGGATAAGTCGTCCAGCTTCAGTCAGTTTAAAAGTATTATTTCTGTTTGCAGCATAATTTGAGCCCAGATTAATTCAATTGGATTCTACTGGCAGTGATAAGGGGGAAGGTGGTTTATAATACCTCGTGTCTCATTTCAATTGCAAGTTGATCCAGCTGATACACTTTCACTGGGTTTTAAACGGAAGAACAACAGAATAATGCTGCTTTGAACTCTATAGTAAATAGAGATTACGAAAGCATTCATAAACAAAACCACTGCTAGTCCAGTAGAAGTGTATTGTTTCCTGTCCTTCGAATTTAACAAACACGCTGGCTTATTCAGAGTATTTCTATCACGTCATGTCAAATGTTTACGTTTCAATTCTGAGTAATTACAAATATACGTACACGCATTCATGCCCACCAATAATGCTATTCATTAAATTGATTACTTAACGATGTATTGTTATAATAGTATTTTATGTATTTGTATTTGGAGAACTATATGATCTAAAAAATATGGGGTTTTTACGGTTATGTTAAATACATTACTCCCTACCTTCCTCATGAAACAGTTTTTGCAAAATATGAATGTTTGTCTTAGCTCGGATAGTATTTATTAGAGATTGATTGGTTTACCGCTCGTCGCACACCACTTAGGGGGGAATGCAATACAACAACACCGCAGTACTCTAATTGGTTGCTCACCTAGCAGCGCTCAAGGACAAACATCCCATTTGAAACCGATGATAGACTGCCTCTATAATCAGTGATAGCCACTTCCATCTGTTGAACCCAGAGGTCTTGGATGATACGGAGAATTTTATTTCAATCAAGGAAGTGTGATCGTGTCAGTGAAGCAGTCAGAATCTCCTAATTAGAGCAAATAAATCAATCGGGATTATACAAATGAAACCATTTAAGGAAACCTCGTTTTGTAACTGAAATTTTAAGACTGACTGCCCACAGTATAAAACAGAAGAATAAAAAATTATTTGGAGGACCCTTTTTTATCGTTTGTAGTAGTCCGTTTTACCTGTTGTTGGCACCATCTTGCACATTTACCTTGCTCTAAACACCGGTCCTACGTGCATGAAATTGAAAAGAATGCTAATGAAAGCAACGAGAAGAGGAACACCTTTCCATGCCATCTATCATCGCCCACGGGAGGTGCATGTCTACAGCATGCCTGAACAAGCACATATTTACAACCACCAGCTGTCGCCAACACAACTCTTCCATTAAAACATTACGTTTTCATGCAGAAATGCACCTCGTCGCTGCGCTTTACTCCCTTCTTTTGGAGCGAAAATTGGTGTGCGGAAGAAGAGGGAAATTATTTGTACCCCAGTGGCCTGCCTGATGGCTGTGTAACGGAAATAACCAATTATATGGCATCCTGCTTAAATGTGGAAGAAAAGTCCTACGCCTTATTGCGTTTATTGGTCCACTAATGGTTATTTCATGTCAACTGCAATAAGCACTCTGGGTCACACATTTTCCGCCTCTTGCATCCTTTGGATCAAAGTGAAGAAATATGTATTCTGGACTGCTGTTTTCATTAATGTAATCTAAGAAATTTCCGCTTGCGTTCATCTTTCTTTAGTACCTTATCAAATGAGTTGATATACAGGGTGTATATAAATGAATATCGGGGTTTTAATTGTTTATAAAATTTATTACATTAAAATTATCAAATTATCATTAAACTATGGCAAATTAAAAAGCAACTCAGTTTTGTTTGTTGTGACCAGTGCGCATGTGCATACAATGTTTCTGCCGCAATCCGCTAGAAAGCGGTAGTAGCAAAGATGGCGACTAGTAAACAGAAAGCGTTTTGTGCTTTGCAGTTTACAAAGACCGAATCTGTAGTTGCTGTGCAACGTGCGTACCGCATTATGTCGGTTTTGATCCTGCTAGTGGTAATAACATTCGTAGATGTTATCATCAGTTTGAAGATAACGGCTGCCTTTGTAAAAGGAAGAGCACGAGACAACCAAGAGTAAGTGAAGAGACTGCTGAGCGAATGAGAGAGTTCTTCACTCGTAGCCCAAATCTAGTCGTGGATTACAGGTTCCTGTGTCGACTATTTGGAAAGTTGTAAAGAACCGCTTATGGCTACGTTCTTAGTGTTTACAGCTATTACAGGCTCTAAAGCCGACAGACCATGGATTACTTGCCAACTTCGCAAACGACAGGTTGTTTCATGACGATGACGATTTTATGGGTCGTGTTGTCTTCAGTGATGAATCAACCTTTCACTTTAGTGGACATGTTAACAGTCATAATGTGTGCATCTGGGGTTCAGAAAATCCTCATGAGATAGTACAAATGTAACAAGATTCCCCTAAAGTGAATGCTTTTGTGCTGTATCCTAGCGAAAAGTTTATGGGCCTTTCTTTGTTGGTGAACCTACTGTAACTGGCACTTCTTACCTTGATACACTAGAGCAATGGCTCTTCCCTCAGTTGGAAGAAAATGAGCCAGAGAACTTCATTTTCCAGCAAGATGGCATAACGAAGTACGCGATTATTCAACCAATCACCGTACCCGAGTGCTGGATGGGCCGCAAGTGCCCCAATGACACGGCTTGCTATGCATGGCCTCCACGTACTCATGACCTAACGTCGTGCGACTTTTACCTTTGGGGCTTCATCAAGGATCGTGACCAGCTGGCCTCCGTGATTTAAGATCCTGGATTGAAGCAGCTGTTGCTACAATTACTGAATACACACTTATCAAACGTTTGGGAGAAACTCGTCTATGGACTTGATGTGTGCCGTGTGACAAGGGTAGTCACATTGAACATTTATAAGGTTCTTGGTAAAACTGCTTGAGTTGCTTTTTCATTTGACATATTATTCATAACTGTAAGTTGAGTGTAATAAATAGTAATAAGAGTTAAATCTCCGATATACATGTATATACACCCTGTATTTTATCACTTTTTCAATTAAATCAGTGTGTTATACTAAATATCTGCGCAAATGATAAAACCATCACCTACCATTTCAGTTAACTTAGCGCTTTGTGTAAATACTTGATGTTGTAGATAATCAGCAACACTCAAGACGATAAAACTATAAGAATTTTCGTTTCTACGTTCTGTTTAATTAACAATTTTTTCACTTTACCGACTATAAGAAGTACCTAATGGATATAACAATATCATATGGAGATTTCAACCGAGCGGAATGGCTTAAGCGGTTCCGTCTGTAGCCCCCATTCGGGAGCGCCAGGTTCGACACCTTAAGTGGCCAACCTGTATGACCCATAGGTTCCTTCGAGGTTCTTTCGGATCGCCAGCCGAATGCAAGGAAGAAATTTTCGGTCATTATCATTTCACATCATCTCTTACCCGATGGTTTCTTTCAGGGTAGAAGTGTCGACGGATGCCTCGGCACCTTGGGTTGACCACCCTCTATCTCCTCTCGCCTCATCCTTCCACCCGAGGATGCCCCACTTGATCCTTAGGTACAATAGACTACAGGTTTCGGTGTCAAATCCCCTTTGTAGTAATCCTAATCTTAGTGCTGGAGACTTCAACGGAAATACATAAATCCAGAAAGAGTCAAGTATGTGTCTGTGGGCGTGCTTGTGTTTGTGTATGTATGTGTGTACAGCATAATTGTAATGTAAACTCGATAGATCCCATACTCGATATATAAGTTCTGTATCCTCTAGAGTCATAACATAAAGAATTTTGAGAATTTACTGTCGCAAACTGACCATCGATGGATACCGATTTGGAAGCCATGTGGCCAGATCGTGCACGGGGAATAGCTCAGACGGGACTCATGCTTATTTTGGAGAGGTTGGGATTTCTACTAATGCATTTTCTATAAAGTTTGGGTAGCACTAACTGAAACCACAATTAACTAAGACAAAAGTTTACTACACTAAATAATTACAAAAATGGTCCATCGGACATCATACCTTACACAGGTCGGCATTCGCCCGACCCAGCCAAAATCCGGCAGTCAAAGACAACCCACTCATGCACACACTCACGCCACTAGAGTTTGATGACGATTTGTGACAACCTGGACATGGATGGTAAAGGATTAGTATGCCACGTGGCCAGGTCTACCTCAGGGACCAATAATTCAGAGTTAGGCATACTAAGGAGAGGTTCTGTTTTCTATATAAAGGTTACAATTATATTACAAATACTGAAACTACAATTTTATACATGAAATATTTACTACAATAATAGGAAATGCACAGTTGGCCACATGGCCGTTACCTTTCAGAAAGGTGACCTAGGTGCCTTATTGACCAAAGCTGGCGACCAAGAGAGCAAGGAAAGCTTTCTGCATCACTCGTGAGAGAGGCGAGGTCACGTGACGCGTGACGTCAACTACAGACAAATGAACTACTTACAAGTCACTAATGTGACAAGTCACAACCTGGCCACGTGGCATCCTTATTCTTTACCATCCATGGCCAGGTTGTGAGACATTGGCCCGGGTACCGATCCTGGTAACTCTCACAATATTTTACGGCACATCATTATATAAATAAGATGTTTCTCCAAGTATTATCTTTTCGAAAGTGGCTAAAGATTATAATTTAACATAAGGCATAATGAAAACGTTTAAATTACATGTAAAGTAGCATGTTGGCAGAGGGATCAAAAAACTCAAGATAGAATTTATTATTTTCGAGTCAGAGTTCCTTTTTATATTTTAAGAGTAGCACACACTTGTCGAGACATAATTTATGGTTGGTTATTGCAAACTACCTACATGCTAATGGACCTTACGTATTTTTAATTTGTGTTTATTTGGGATCGGAACAAAGGATAAAAACAAAACAGAAGAAGGAATAGAAATGTAGATGTGTTTAACACATATAACTTATTTAAATAATTGTTGTGGCTAAGCCATTTCGAAATAGCTTTAAATTTTCAAAACTTCATATGTGTTTTAATTTATATATTGTCATTTTTATTTTTTGTGATGTTACGGAAGAAATAGGAAATGTTAATGCCCTAGCTAGTTGGTTTTAAATTCAGACTATAAATTACTTTTCTGTATACCTCTTTGAACTCAATGAAGGGTGTAATAAAACACATTTTCAAATGTTTTTGTGGAATAAAATTAAGCATATAGGAAGTTAAGCCTGCGAAAAAGCATTTTGTACCACGTATACAAAAATAAATTATAGTTGTTAGAGAATGACTATTAATTTAACAAATTCGTTTGCTTTTGTTTCGTATACAAGTTTCAGAATATCTGCTTTGCTATGAACCTGGGTTTGCAGAATACTTTAGAACGCTAGAAAGCGTACTATTAACACCTTAATCCGCTTTCCCATAGCGGCAGTGGATTCTAATTTGACGGATTCTAAAGTCTTTTTAGAAGGGCTAGATACGCTTATTATTCTTAGAAGAGTCTACTCTTCCATCTACTTCAGTGTCGATAAGATAAACATTAGTACAACATGGGCGTCAGCCTGCCAACCCACCTGCAGCGTCATGCTCACCTACACAAGGCAGAGATGGGGATCATCCAACCGATAAGGGAAGGAGATGTGGTCAGCATCTTGGCACAATTTGACTTTCTAGATCAGGGTTCGCTGGCTAGCGAACTGAGTGTGTACCGGTGCTATACTCGGATCTTAAATTCCGCATCCCTTAGGGGTGGGATCGATCCCGGGCGAAATTCCGGGCACAGAGAACCAAAGCACAGCGCTTCGTCCACCACGCCACGGCGCAGGAATTTAAGATATAGTAGTCAATCAAAATTTATAGGAATATTTTTGATAAAATCAAAACATCCCAAAATTGCTCCATGTAATGGGATTGGATGGATGGAATGAGATGGATGGGATGGGATGGATGAAATGGATGGGTTGGATAGACGTATCTTCTTGAAAATTGTTGGTCATATTCTCGAAAATCATAAATCTATGTTTGATATTAACCTATTTGTACCGAACGGGATGGCTCAAGTGGTTTCGTCTGTGGCCCACATTCGGGAGGCCGGAGTTCGATTCCGCGGCCAACCTACCTGACCCATAGGTATTTTCGGGGGTAAACGGGTCCCAAGGCAAATGAAGTGTGGGTTACATCCCCTGAATTTCATATACCACCATTTCATGTCTTTCAGGCTCAAAATACCTGCGGGTGTTTCAGCAGTGAATGGTAGAATATTCTCTGAATATTTCCTCTTTCGATAGGATTGTGCTCGGTCTCCGAACCCAGATGTCATGATTGGACATTTTCCGAAGCACAGTAGGGTGGGATGTTCGTTGGCCTGGGCCAGCCGGGGAAATTGTAGCGACCCTTCCCTCTGCACTGTCGTGACTCCTTGGGACAGCTACCCTGTGTCTGCTCTGGCCTCATCCTTCCCGAGGATGTCACATTTTTGGACATAGGTACAATAACCAAAGTGTGGTTTCCGTGCCGAATCTCCTCCGAACTAATACAGTTATCCAGTTAGCCATTTGATTTGATTTTAATATATCTATGCTGTTCCTAAAAATCGAAAGAAAAGTAACATTTATTTAATAAAAACGCTCTACAGGTTTTCGTGTGTAATATGTGTGAATATTTGTCTGTCTCATAAAAGAAACGTCGATAAATAAGGTCTTCTGAAAATTACACAAATAAACTGTACATTGCATGACAAATTCTTCCAAATGTTTTTTATTTATTATTCACTTCTGTTTTCAAATCTGTATATTTACTCCAATATTCACTTGGTTTCTTTTCAAGCATGATGAATCTGCACTTATAATTCTCCTCCACGTTACCATCCCTTACGGAGTATAACTTTAAGGTAGCCTAATAATTGAGAGCTAGATGGTACAAAATCCGCGTGCTAAGGTGGATGAAGCAGATCAGTTCACTTACGTTTCGCGATTGTTTCGCAGAGTCGCAGGGTTATGTGTGGCTATGCATTGTCACGATAAAGGATATGTATCAGAAAATTCAGTTAGTAATTCAGAAGACTGTGAACACGTTCTTTTCCGCTAGGATTCATAACTTATTATAATTTATAAACTGAGAAAAATTCGTGTGACACAGCCTTTGGAGTGTCTAATCTCATTCTTAAAATAATGAATCAATAATTCAACCCTCGAAATGTTTCGGAAAGGATATAATTATGAATCTCAGGGTATTAAAGCAGATCTTTCTTATTTTTCTTTATTTTCGTCAATTAGATTTCTAAGTCTTGGGTAATTGTGTTAGCACTATTCACAATGGTAAAGGGATAGCCATATTTCTGAGTCTAATTCGCCTGCCATCCCAAATAAGCCGCTGAACTGCTGCAGCGGACTCCTCGAACATTCACGATCTTGACAATCTTCCTTTATCCTATTGGTAGTTAACATTCTTCTTGCCCATCGACTAATTGTACCCCTCTTAACTGCCTGATCTCAATAATCATTTTGAACACCAGTGAATGCTTGCAACTGTCTGGCGTTCCACAACCAGCCACGACCCGTCTTCTACATACTGTACAGGCCAATTCTCAACAAAAGTATTATAATACTGGCAATAACTAAGGTGGTACTGCCACAACTCATTTCACAGCAAAAAAGAAGGAAATAAAAAATAGGTATGTAATGCAAACTCAGCATTTATGTTATATAAGAAAAGTATTCCTGAAATAACCTTATAATCGCCAACCTACAGCTCGAAATCTGTGCATATCTTACATACTCTGTGGTTATTGAATGCTAGTTTTGCAAACACTGTTCGTTACTTATTAGCGACATTTGTAAGAGTCGAGGAAACATGAAGGTATTCAAGTACTTTGCCACTTTTACTTCTTTTTCTTACGTAGGCCTTACATGTATCAGACAACATTAGCAAGTATCTAAATAGCTCTATAATTTGTAGAGAATTTGATTGATTCACAGGTGCTTCAAATATTTGTTATGTGCAAAGTATCTGGAAGTGATGTATTCTAGGAGAGAACATCTTTTCTGAACAGGACTGTTTTCTGGAGCTCGTGTTTAACAAGGTCTATCCAAGGTTGAAACTGCCCTCAATACTTACAAAAGACGTCATTCGGTCACTTTCTCTTTGTGTGGTTTCCCATTAAGCAATTCTTAAGGAGGTCACCCTCTACAGAATTCATTGATGGCGTCTCTTACAAAGTAATAGATTTCTTGGTGATGGATGGATGCTGTGGATAAAGGCAACGATTCCCGTTAGTGTTCTTGATTTTTATTTACAAATCACTTAAGATATATGCTTTATGTAGAAAGATAACACCACTTCATCTTGTCTAGTACGGAATCGTAAGTGCTGATAGGGAAAGTGATCCTCATATTGTGATCTGTCCTCAAGGACTAGAACACTCTCCTGCCACAGAATCCCATATTGTTGGTTTCTTTAGTGGAGTAACTTGTCCTTCTCTCTATATACCCCAATAACACTTACAAAAACTTTCTACCTGTTGACAAATTGATTGCAATGCTGATACTTCATCACTCCATTTTACAAAGGACTACTGTGGGTGTGTTTTCCGCACCACCACCACCCCCCTCCAAAAGAAAGCAAGTGCATCGTCTGCCAGGTCGCGGAGTTAGCTCTTTTGGTCAGCAAAATGCGGCAACTTTTCTGACTATCGCAAAATATTGTGACCGATCTATCTTTTTAAGCAAACATATGCAAGGTCGAGTAAAACTTTGCATGTCATATGGAGCATCTAATAAGATATGATGTAATTTTTATAGATGGAATTTAATATTTTCCTTTATTTTTTCACGTTCTCTACATTGCAGGACTTACTAATCTTCTGTTGCAGTTTAAAATATCTTCTATTATTCCATGGTCCTTTTGTTGGTTCTTATTTTACTGATTGTGCTTATTCCTCTAAGTTAAATACTTCCTGAGATAATATATATTTTTGTGTGAAATTTTGCGAAATTATTGCTCTGTAGTAAAGAAAAAGTATAGTTATTGATGAAAGAAAACCAAAATAAACATGCATTTAAATACGAAAAAATTGAGATATAAGTCATTATAAAGTGGTAACTAGGGGGGGGGGGCGCAAAACCAACATCCGTAAAACGTTAATTGATATTATATATCTGAACGAGGAAGGTTCCGAAGAAGTTGTAGAAAGTTGTCGTTTTTAAATTTAGTATTGGTTGTTTGTGAAGTTGAATAATAGTCTTTATAAGAATCCACTGTTATCTTTCCACTAATTTAAGAGAAACATTAATCGATTAATATTTCATGTTTGCCGACTGCTGTTAAGCAGGAATGTGTATAGTGTTTAACTCCCGCTTTTACTATTTACGGCACCGCAGGCGCCGACATTGGTGACACATGAGATGTCTCACACCGGTGGAATGAGATGGCAGGGGAAACCGTAGAGTGAGTGAGTGAGTGAGTGGTGTTTAAGGGCCCGTCGACAACAAGGTCATTTGGGCCCCGGAAACCGTTGATTCGGGAAGATACTCCGCCCCCCACCCCCAGCGCCGAGTTTTCCCCCGAGTTGTCGTCTGGGATCAAACTCGGGCCGCTTTGTTAAGAGTCGGGCCGTCTGACCACCCAGCTACGACGAGCGAAGCTGAGAAACAGAAGTAAGAAATGAATTATCAAACTGCTGTATATTTAAAAGTGCCATAACATAATTCAATACGGAGTAAATTATTAAAAATAAAATGGAATAACTTAAAACAAATTTGCTTTCCAGCAGAGCGATTTGTAAAATAAGAAAAAGCAAGTTATATTTCAATTTGTTGCCACGTACGTGTGCGGCACCGACGCCAGCCACTTAACGTAGAAGCACAATGAAAAATCAGAAGGTAATGAAAAGAAAGCAAATGATAGAAAGGAAATAGTTGGAGTTGAGAAACCACCTCAACATTTTCCAATAGAACAAGGAAAGTCCTGAAAACCATATGATACAGAGGACAGTCGAAGGAAATAAAACAAGGAAGCTCGGTACTGTATGTATCTCTGAAAATGTTTTGTGTAGCTTTTGTCAAGGACCACTCTACAATATACCTAATGTTGTTTCTAGTCTAATGCTCTTCATGATTAGTACTCTTTATTATTTACCAGATTTGTCGATTACAGTATCAAGGCATTTCTACGAGAGCTGTTCAATAAAGAATGATGATAATTTTTACGGTCATAATTTTTCGCACTAAAATTCAATCTTATTATATTCTGTTAGCTTAATGTGAAACAAACACGCCGTAGTAGTTCCACTGTTGGTACTCCTGGTTTCCGCCTGTGAGAACCGGGCAAGTGCAGACATGTACAGTATCGCCTACCGCTGCAATGGAAGTAACATGCAGTTAAAGTTGATGTTAGAGAAAGATACGGAGCTATATCATTTTGATCCTGAGAGCAAACAGCAAAGCTCAGTGTGGAAATCTCCTTCAGCACCAACCTCAAAAAAAAAAAAAAAAAAAAAAAAAAAAAAGTGGCTGCTTCTGCTGGGAAAGTTATGTACATCTCATTCTCTGATATTCATGGAATGGTTTATCAACATGACACATCAGCAACTAGACAATACTACAAGGTCATCCTGAAAATGCTGCAGGTCCATATCAGGCGCAAAAGACCATATTTTCATGAAGGGTGCTGGATGCTACACCACTTTACTGCGCGGCCGCATATTGACAATGTTGTTGGTGAATATCTTGCAAAAATCAACGTGAAGTGCATCTCTCACCCTCCCTATAGTCCGGATTTAGACCTATGTTACTTTCTTCTATTCCCTAACTTGAAGAAACGCCATCGTGGGAGGCATTATCCATTATCAGAAGCAGTGGTGAAGGCTGCGGAGGCGATTTTGAAGGATCTCACAAAATGGTTTCTAGCATGTCTTTGAAGACTGGCAGAAATGCTGGGACAAGTACATCGCAATCAGGAGAGACTAGTTTGAGAAGGACATTCAAAATTATGAGGAAGAATAAAGGTACGTTGTTAAAAACAATTGTGACCGTTCTTTATTGAACAGCCCTCGTATTTTTCAAAACATCTAATTGTCATGACATTCATTTTAAAATATTCTTCCTATCTATCAACCGTCATATTTGTGGTTACTTTCAAACCATTTCTAAATCCCTGATAGAGAATATGTTTTAGCCGATTCTTGTCCTTTTACGACCAGGCATCAGAAATAGTAGACTACGCATGAAGAGATTGCTGATATTCAGTCTCAATTCTCGGTATGCTTTATTCCACTTCCTAAATTAAATTAAACGTTGTTGGAGACATCCTACATCCTTGTTTTATATCCCTTGTTGTAGAAACTTCGATTATATTAATTTTATGTTCTACATCTGCAACATTTATCGTATAAAACTGATAATAGAGTGTAACAAATTAATGAAGACAATAACAGTTTCAAAAGTAAAATAAAATGAAAGAAGAAAGTAAAGTGCATACCACTCTGAAAGACAAACGCTATCTAACCAAGACATGATTGCGAAAGGCCGTTTGCCTTGGAAATGGCGAGCACATGTGAGGAGTTGGCAGTGGAACCACACATTTACTGTTAGGGAGCCTAAAATTGGACACTGAAAGCTAGCGTGTCGGGAAACCCAATGGCCGGCAGATGAATTAAGGATGATATTTGGCAGCATGTGGTCAGTGACAAGAGAAGGCTGGCGTTTATTGGCCAAGAGAGTGATAAGAAACATACATGAATCCTTTCTGCAGCAGCTGAATGACAATAGCTGCACTTGTTTTCATAAAGACGAGGTACCGGATTTATTTGTTCATTCTAGTAAGAATTTGCGTTACTGTTTGTAAACAATCTACAAATTGGGACTTTGTGGGTTCTTAGAATTAAAAGTCTTGTTTGCAGAAATTTAAAATGCTCTTTATTTCAGTACAAATTCGCTTTGTACAACCCTGGTAGCAGCAAAAGTACGTGTCATACCAAATGAAACCGGATTGTTGTGATACACACTTTATTGATGAACCTTTTTACAAAATTACTTCAGTCACCTTCAAAATACTCTCCATTACATGCGATGCATATGTCAAGTCTCTTTTCCCACTGTTGGAAGCATGTTTGGAACTCTTCAAGTTTGACTATGTCCAGTGCCCTTTGGGAAGCTGTTATTTCCGCCTCCATATCGTCATAACGCCCTCCCTTTTTAGGTTTTTTTTTTTTCATCCGTGGAAATAGGAAAAAGTCGCACGGGGCTAGGTCCGTCGAATAGGGAGCGTGGGGAACGAAAGACCACCTCTGAGATGCCAAATAGTGGGTCACACGTAAGGCCATGTGTGCTGGAGCGTTGTCGTTGTGCAGAAACCAGTCACCTGATTGCCAAAGTTCCGGGCGTTTCCTTCTCACATTCTCTCGCAGACGCCTTAAAACATCCATGTAAAAGTGCTGGTTAACAGTCTGGCCCGATGCACAATTCCACCTCAATCAAAAAAGACAATGACCATCGTCTTCACATTTGACCTCACTTGCCTTGCATTTTTGGTCTGGGAGAGTTGGGAGTCCTTCACTGGCTTGACGCTTGCTTGGTTTCTGGGACCTACCCGTAACACCAACTCTGATCCCCTGTAATGACTTTGTTCAAGAAGTTTGGTTCACGTGTAATCTCTGTTTCAAGTCCTGACACACAATGATGCGGATGGTTTTGGGCTGCTGTGTGAGAAGGCGTGGAACAAATTTAGCAGCAACACGTCTCCTGTGCAAATCCTCCCTCAAAATCCGTTGGCACGAGCTCCAACTGATTTCAGTCGCTGCTGAAATTTGGTCGCTTGATTGGCGGCGATCCTCGTTGATTTTTCGGCGGACCTTTTGAATGTTCTCCTCATTTCGCGATGTTGAAGGGGGTCCAGAACGAGCTTGGCCTTCAACACACATTTCGCCATGTTTAAAGCGCCCAAACCACTCGAAAACCTGTGTGTGGCTCATAGCATCCTCCTGGAAAGCCTCCTGAAGCAGTTGGTGTGACTCCGTTGCAGCTTTTTTAAGCAGGAAACAAAATCTCACACACCCTTTGTTCTTTTAAAGTTGCCATAACGGCTTCGCAAAGGTAACCCGCCAACAGTCAGAGAAACACAATACCACACTTGCACATTCAGCTCTACACTGAAACAACTGTATCATGAAGGTCTCTACCAACACCATCTAGCGTGGGAACCCTGCACTACGTTCTACGAGAGGCAGCGCCCTCGGAGTCCGGTTTCTTTTGGCCCCCCCCCCTCGAACACAACAGCAGTCTTCAAGGTGATTTCTTTACTCCCGCCACACGTAAACAAATAAAAGAATTCACTGCGTTACAGTTCAATAACCCTCACACAACTCTCACACTGCACAACAGCAACTCAATAGCAGCTGACTAACAAATGACAGTTTGCGGGTTTTTACACCTCCAGTCATTGTTCTAGAATTCTGTTAATCTTTCGATAACAATCACGATGCACCGAGAAAGACGAAACAATCTCTGTCTCTTTCTCTTTGTCCACAAGCTAGCTCGCGCGCCACTATCTGTCTCTTTCTTTCCTACCCCCGCATGCCTTGCGCTGGCTTTGTAGCGGCTCCAACCAACAATGCAATCGGTGACAACGTGCAAAATACAGTAACTATATTGACAGAGTTTGGTGAAAACAAAACTCATCTCTATAATATTCTCTAGGTAGGGATTTTCGATCCTTGGTTGGTACCTAAAATATTACCAAAGACAATATAATTTTTACTTTACAAATAATTTATGTTTCGCAGTTTTACCACACTTAAATGTAAACATTAAGTTTCACATTGTCATAAAATGAATAATTTGCACACAAAATAAAATCTAATTAAATTTCACTTATACAGCAAAATCAGACACTTGAATATATTTCATCAAACAGCATTTTGAAAATATAATAGGAACGGTATATCAGATTTATAACTTCAATATCACAGCCTGGATTTGAAACATGGTTCCGCGGCCTTCCCTACCGGTGATCTATACAAGTGAGATACAGTGGTAATCTGCTGGTACGACACGTATTTCCCCTAATTATTCACAAATTTCCTGGAAATCAGTTACTTAAATATACTTTGAATTAAAGCAACATAATCCCCGTATTTTAACTTTAACAAAATTAATTTCTAGGGCATATTATAGAATAATCAATTAAATGGAGATACATTTAACAGTATTTTATCCAAATGAACATATTTTATAACACAATACGTACATTTAATAACCAATCAAGCCACTAGTAATTTTATAATGTAGAGAAGTGCCTTTCTGAGCCACAAAGTTATGCACTCGCCTTGTAAAATCTGAGCCCACCAGTCACAACGAGTTGGGCCTGCCAATCCAAGACAACCTCAAGCTCACTCACGTAAGGCATATTTCTTTCTTTTTGTGTAATTTTACGTCCTCCAACGTTAAGGCATATCTGACGGTAAATGAAATTGGTTAAATAATGCTGAAATGTGTCCAGGGTCCATGCAGCTTAGAGCTACCCGACATTCGTCTTTAAGAATAAGGGAAAAACCCGGAACAAATCTTATCCAGGTAACCCTCCCTGACCGAGTTTCGAACTCGGGACCTCTTGAATGTGAGGCAGAAACGCCAGTGCTAGGCGATCATTGAGCGGATACAGAAAGTACGTGTTCAGCATCATGCTTCCTCCAGCCAGAAAGTTCGATTGACTATAATGCTACTTTGCTGCAATGGATTGAATTTTTTGAACTTGGTTTTTACTTTAAGATTGCATATGACAATCAATTAAGAATTAAATAAATGCATAATCGAAGTAAAACTCAGACAAGCTACCTCGTTTAAAATAACGCATTCATAAAACTTGTCAAAATTATTAAATTATTCTTTACGTAATAATACAGTATGCATTATAAACCTTGAGAACTTAATGCATTTAAGCTACCAGTTAAGCTAGGCTTATTTATAAGCAGCTCAACTTTAAAGCTTACTTTCTCGCAAGGTCTTCTTCAGAACCTTCCTACTCTCAAAGTGCTCCACGTGCTAAAGTGTTTACTGTTTTGCTTAAAATTTTTTATTTACATCTCAGAATCACAGAAGATAATATTATCATGTACGATTTTAAAAAAGTGCTCCAGTTTCGACGACTTGAAAAATTTAGTTTTTCGAGAGTAGAAAAATAATAACTTTTCTGGAATAATTACTTGTTAATTTAAACACTATATGTTGCTCTTTATATTAAACTGATTTTCTAAAAAATCTAATTACTGATGCCAAAATATTTCTTGCAAAACTTTCTATCAGAATAATAAATTTGATGTAAACGAATTAATATTTAAATAACTATAATATCTGTATGTTGAAACATGACAAAATACAATTGTTTTGTGCAATAGTTGACATAAATTTCAATAAACACTTTATGCATTATATATTGTGTAGCACTTTCATCAGAGTAATAAATGCCATAAATTTCGATAAAATATTTAATTCATGGATTCTCAAAATATCATTGGTGATTACCATAGATAAATTTGACCTGAAGTGTGACAAAATTATATTTCAAAACTATGGTATTTATGAAAAAAGAGACCCTTCCAAACTCTTTGAAGCAAACATCTTAAATATTTGTAGAAAATCATATCATTAACTATCATACATTTTTCTGTGACCATAATAATTTATATTTTGCTGTCATACAATTAGCCAAGTGAAAATTTGCTGAACTACTCACTATAAATGGCGATAAATCCTCTCGCAACTTCATTACTGGAGGCTGTTTCAAAACATTCTCACGATTGTGCATCCTGAATGTTGAGAGAATAAGCGAGAGCTGCTGGAGCAGCGGAAATTAAATTTCTTTTGGATTTTTGGTTTAATATACAGAATCAGATAAAACGAAAATGAGAACATTAGATCAGAAACGAAAGAACACAGTTTTCTACTCTCAGTAACCGAATGCAACTACAAAACTGGAAACAATATGCACAGTGTGCACCGGTACTACCACTTAAAAAGCCGTAGGCAACCCATGAGAGTACAAATAGAAAATAAAAAAATACCTAATTTATATTTATGGAGAATCTTTCAAAGATGTGGTAAGCTCTGACAAATTTTTCCTACACGCAACCTACACTTTTCATCTAAAATATTTGGTAGTTTTTACTTTCTCAAAAAATGGATGCAACAATTTTAATTAAAATAACACTAATTTAAGACTTCTTCAAATTTATGCATGGTATGTTACGACTTCTAATTTGGAATGAAGTTCGGTATGATCTCTGAAACTAAAGGAATTAAACGTTTAGTGCAATAAATGTAGATGACGTTGAAATTCAGAAATTTCCCACCGTTTTCTTTGTTGTTTGAAGTGCTATCATGATTCAATTCTTTATTATGACTTCCTGAAAACTTTATTGAATTTGAAGACTAACAAGCAGGTATTTGGACAGACATTATTTGAAAGAACTGACATGTAAAGACGCTACAACGCAGTGAATGTGTGAACAACTTATTTCTGTTTTAAAGTAGGCTAATACAGAAAATTGCGCATTTTTTTTTTCGAGGTGAGATAACTTGGACCGTTGTTTATGTTTCGAGTGCTGATAGGATAAAGTAACGAGATCTGCTGGGCAACATTGTAGCACCCACATGGAAAAACAGAAGACCTTCACGTATCTTCTTTTAAAAGTCAGACTGCAAGCCTCCTCCCGACGCCAAATAATACTTATTATATTTTATCAGCGGAGTAAGCATGTTACCAGTTAACTATTTTAATCTAATATATGAATTTAAATGCCCAAAGTTGACTGATTACTTATTATCTAAAAAAGAGTTTAAAATTAATCGCTGAAATTTTAAGGCATGAGCAGTTGCACTTTAGGCTTATTGATCGAACGGAAAACTTTTTCATATCATATATGTTTAACGTTTGTTTCATTTTAACTGCAAAACACCGCCCAAACAGCAATCCTCAGTTTTTAGAAGACCTAAAACTGTATCGAAATTGAATTAGTAAAAATAACCATGATGACTCATGAAAACCTTTTCGTTGAAATAAAGTTTATTCATGGAGAAATGCTGGTGAAATTTCAGTTCTGAGGGCAACGGAGATAATGGGGCATTTTCTAACAAATAAATCTTTGGAAATTGTGGTTTATAAAGATAAAAGAACTAGAAAATCATAATCAGATTATTTTTAATAAGTTAGCATTAGCTCATCTCTATGAGTGGCATATAAAAGTGAGCAAATGATTTGAAATATTCATAAGAAATTAAAAGGTTCAAGTTGAAAATAATCATGTAAGTCACCATTTTGACTCCACTTCAGCCATTGTTTTTTCTAAGTTTAAGTATTTATCTGAATTTTGGTTTTTATGGATAAATATTACAATCCTGGCGATATTTGGATTAAGATTGGTAGTTAATTTATTACTATAGATACGAGGGCTATCCAGAAAGTAGATTACGTTTTGGAATAAAAAGTAAACAAAGTATAGGAAACAAATTTTATTATATACAGATGAAAGCCACACTCAAATACTACTTTTCGACATAGTCACCATTTAAATTAAGGCATTTATCGTAGCGATGTACGAGCTTGGAAATTCCTTCGTCGAAAAATTCGGCCGCCTGCGCCTTCAACCACTTCGTTACCTCTTCTTGCAGCTGTGCGTCGTCATCAAAACGCTGCATAGCTAGCCACTTCTTCATTGCTGGGAATAGGTGGAAGTCGCTCGGTGCCAGGTCGGGACTGTACGGCGGATGAGGAAACAACTCCCACTTAAAAGATTCAAGAACTTCACGAGTGACATTTGCCGTGTGGGGCCGGGCGTTGTCGTGAATCAACAAGATCTTAGAGCTCAACATTCCTCTGCGCTTGTTTTGAATGGCTCTTCTGAGTTTTTGGAGAGTTAGGCAATACCTTTGAGAGTTTATTGTAGTGCCTCTTTCCAGGAAGTCCACCAAAATCACACCTTTTCTGTCCCAAAAAACAGTCGCCATCATCTTCCTTGCCGACATTGTTTGCATGCATTTCTTGGGGTTTTGGGGAGAACTTGTGTGCCCCCACAGCATTGATTGCAATTTCGTTTCTCAGTTCACGTGTTTCACCCATGTTTCGTCACCAGTAACGATGCGATCGAGTAAAGAGTCACCATCCTTATGGTAAACGTCCAAAAAGTTCAACGCTGCAGCCATTCGCTGATTTTTGTGGTCCTCTGTCAAGATTTTTGGAATCCATCTTGCACAAAACTTGTGGTAACCAAGCTTTTCGCTGATGATTTCGTGCAACAAACTTCGCGAAATTTGTGGAAAACTCAAAGAAAGTTCCGTTATTGTGAACCTTCGATTTTCACGGACTTTAGCATCGACTTTTTCGACAAGTTCGGCAGTCACTATGCTGGGTCTCTCACTTCGATCTTCGTCGTGAACATTGGTTCGGCCATTTTTAAATCTGATGACCCACTGACGCACTCCACCTTCAGTGATAATGTTGTCCCCACACACTTCACAAAGCTGCCGATAGATTTCTATCGGTTTACAGTTTTTTGCAGTCAGAAACCTTATTACTGCACGCACCTCGCAGCTCGCGGGATTTTCAATTAACGCAGACATTTCAAACCGTCACAGTATCTGAACGGAGCACAGCACGAACCTCTTACTAGCACGGCTAGATGCCGACTGAGCTGCGCAACGCTCTTACCCCAAGATGGCCGCGCTAGCCCCGCCACTAGCGGAAACAGACGAAAACGTAATCTACTTTCTGGATAGCCCTCGTATAATTCCTTTTAATTACACAAATTTTACTGGCGTGGCTGTTGTAAGGACTTATATGCTTACGTTTGGTTCGGATTATATATTAAACATTTGTTTATATTTTGAACACACAATGTGGTTAATGTATGTCTATATTTCATTCATGAGGCCATTGTTGCTCTACATGTTAACAATAGGTAAGATACTTAAAAAGGTATTCTCATTTTCTATATACTCGATGGGGTGTTATTTGATTACTTGGAAATGCTATCACACCCTTTAGTGTTTCCTTTAATAATCATATTTTTTTAGCATGGCAAAAATATTCTTCTGGGGCGAAAAGCGTAATGATAATGATATTGATATTGACGAAAAATTATGTGCCTTTAACAACCATGAATATGCAAACAGAGTTAGCTCTCAACAAGCATGGTTGTTGCAGTGGTCAGTCCTCATTCACAAAAAAATGTCGTGACAAAATGGCATTTGTGCAAATACTATTCACGGACTTGATTAGAAGATAGCTCGAAATTGCTCATTTAATTAATCTATGTGAACGTTTGAAGTACGGGTAAGGCCGGCAAGTAGATGGCAGGACTATCTCCGAGGTTCATTCGGCTGGTAATTATTTGATAGTTATTAACTCCAGTTATACCCGCAAACCCTTTCCAATTACAAATTTGATACTGTCTGCCTTTAATCCGCTTCCGGCATCAAAGAAATGTAATACTGGAGTTCTTGGTTAGACCAATCGTATCATGCCTTTGATAAATATCCTTCGAGCATGATCAAAGCACTTCTAAGGATAAAGGATAAACCTTAAATCTAAGTACAGTATCGCACAGAGCAGAAATGGTTTTGTAAGAGAGCTTACTCAAAGTGATTATCTTTTACGTGTCTTATGTAGTTAATTAAAAGGAATCTTTCAAGGGGACCCGAGTTCGAATCTCGGTCAGAGTGAGTTACCTGCTCAAGGATTTTTCCAGCTCTTCACACCTGAAAAATTGAACATCAGGTCACACTAAGCTCTATGAAGCTTGGGCTTCTTTAAGAATCATTTAACCCATTTAATTAAAAATTTCCAAAATGACAACGTAGGAGAACATAAAGCTAAAAAATAAAAATGTATCTTTGGAATAACATTTAATATATTAAACTATACCGAGCAGCATAACACTTCTAAACTTCAATTGCATAAAGCAATATGTGCCACTTAAATTTTAAATTTCATAGTACTTCAACAGTTACGAAAGACATAATACTTCACAGTTCATAATTCCTTTTTGTTTCATTTGCAAGGAATGTATATGGTTAAAGAAAAGTTTCCCAGCTCAGCCGAAAATCCAACCCGGGTTCTCTGGATTCAAAAGTCTGAGCGCTGGTTTACTCTACCGACGTAGCAGTCGACAGCTTTGTTTTCTAAACTTTAAGTCAATTTAATGTCTCTTGGCTTTTAACTTACAAAACGATGTATCAAAACTAGGGGTGGTGAATTTTAGCAAATGCGATATAGTGCGATAAATTGCGAAATTGACTCAAAATGCTATATAGATACAAAATCGAAGAATTTCCCAAGTAATTATTTTCCCAGTGTATTTTTTCTTCTGGAAACTTAAACAGAAGAGTCTGTAGAACCTTTGCATGTTTAGAAAGTTATAAAGTAAGTGAAAACTCTTCTGGAATGTGGAAAGCAACCATTCCAGATAAATTAGCCTATTGTTCCACCATTGCCCATATGAAGTATGTTTGGTACTGAAGCGAGTTCAGTTGTTTTACTAAAGAAATCGCTCTTACTACGCCTAATGACTGTCATAAATCCATCTCCACAACCCTGTTAACGGAACATTTCAATCGTTGTCTCTGAAAACCAAAGCAATCCTAATTTTAAGTAAGTGGTAAACACAAGTTAATTCCAGTTAGAGTTCTCAGTTGCCTAAATTTTTTCACTGTTCTGTTCGGTTTTACGTGCAACTTTTATTTATTCTCTGCGTAGGTCACGTCAGTAAGTGCCAGGCTAATTTTGTGCATTTTCTTCTTACTGTGCTAGTTTTACATCAGTATACATTGTATCAACTTCTTCAATATCACTGCGTATTGCTGTAACCCATATTAATGTAAAATAAATTGACACTTTATGCACTTTTAACTCAATGTCTTAATAACCCTCCATAAATTTGTTTTAAATCTCATATTATAAGTAATGTTAATATTCATAATTAAAAAAAATTAACTCAAATTTAACTTTCTTCAAAATGCTATAAAATACTAAATTGCAAATGTATAATTGATATAAAATCATAAATGTAAAGTTAAAAATGTTAAATTTATGATTTCAAGAATCTATCACTCGCCCTAATCATAACAAAAAGCATTAACGTGCAGTCCATATTTCCACATTGGCCTCACCGACATATGCAGCCAAGGTCGTTAAAGCATCGATTCGAAACGAAGGGTTTGCGGTTCAAATCCCGCCAGAATCCTCCTCGCTCAATGAAGTTTGTACTCATTTTCCTCAGTCCTCATAACTAGAAATCCCGGTAGGAGAATTTAAATTTAGACCCGCGAAGATTTCCTTTTCAAATCTCATTTCCAAACTACATTTTCTTTCCATTTAAAATTAATGTCCACCACCTGTGCTGCAGTAGTATATAGGAAGAACAGAAATTAGACACCACTAAATTTTGCGCACTATTATCTTACTCTTATTTACTGCGTAACAATGTTCATTAAATTAAACAATCTTCACTTATCTTCAATCTTCCTGACAACATTGGTGTCACGGAAAAAAGAACTGTGTCTCTTTTCAGGTAACTTTGCTTTTACACATTATTGCCAACCTTAAGTCACTCTTTTTCTTGGAAATAATTATATTTTCCACACTAGCGTGTGTATACCAAGTTTGAATGAGTAGAGCCAGACTGAAAAATCCAATGCCATAGTCGAGATTTGAACCACGGATCTCCCGCTCTACGTGCGGTTGCTCCAATGAACTGAGTTACAATGACCAACACGCCGATATGACATTAAAAACTCCAACTGACTCATATGTTTCCTGGTAGACCACCAAGTGTTCTCATATGCTATGAGACACGCAACTTTTGTGGCGACTTACTATGCTGTAATTACTTAAGTCCCAGGATAGTTAAAGCACTATGTTTTTCAGGTAAATTGATTTAAATAATCATTTCTCCCACATTAGCTGTGTATAGGCTAAGGTTTGAATGGGTAGAGCCAGACTGAAAGATTCACAAAAGGTGGCGGCCTTATAGCATATCAGAACCCTTGGTGGTCTACCGGGAAACATGAGTCAGCTGGAGAATTTAATGTCATGTCGGCACGTTGGTTATAGTAGCTCATTTGGTTAGAGAAACCGCACGGTTGAGTGGGAGATCAGTGGTTGAAATCTCGGCCACGACATGGAATTTTTCAGTCTGGCTCTACTCATTCAAACTCTTTTTCTTGTACCATTTATACCCTGCCTATAACTGCAATGGTCATATCGCCTATTGCTGATGGTGTTAGCTCGTAAACCTTGGGTTGCAGGTACTTTGTAATTTTAATCCTTAGCTCAGGCGCATTCTCATTCATACTTTACGACTCCAGGAAGAAGGGGAATCATCTTGGGTGGAGAAATGTCCCAACACCTAGCCGGGAATCGAACCCAGGAGGTGCATGGCAGACAGGCGCTCTACCAACTGAGCTACGAGACCAGCCAACACGCCTTACTGAACTAGAAATCTAAATAAATATCTAAAATTTAATGAAGTGCAACCATTATTTAGCTTGATTTTAATTATTTTCAAATAATTCATCATCTCTTACACAAACAGGAGTACTCTACAGGATCAACTGGAAATAAATTTCACGTACCGTTTCATTTATTAACGTATGTTGATCGCCTTTATACTTTTGAGTCAGTTCAGCTGACACATTCCACTAATTTCTTTGGCTTCTGTTCGACAGAACTCTTTAACCATTGCATGGGTTTTTCAATTGGTCACCGTATGTGGAGTGGCGATTTTCTTGTTTTGGTGTCTGGTCTCGGGCGAACTTGACCTGGACAAGAAGTTCTATTCTCCTAGTTTGAATGTATACATCTCTAAATATATTGACATATTCGCACTATATTCACATAATAGCAATAGCTCTGTTTGTTATTATACTTACACTGTTTCCGGTCGACACCGCAATGTTTACTTAATTTACCGTAGTAGGTGTTGTCTGTTGAATCCCCACGGATAGGAAAAACAGATGACATACAATTTCCACATCTTAGTATTAATAAAACATAACTGGATTTAAACGTGATATAATAATGCAAATTCAACTGAATAAATTATTTTTGGTGGAACAACATAAAGCCATTTATCTATATAAAATGAATAATAATAAACAGAGAGATATATAAATAAATAGATTTCAACAAATTCTAATGTTAGCTACTTATACAATCAAGCTTCCAACAATTATAACAAGAAGTTATGCAACTAGTAGATGTTGCGAATCTGTAATGTGGTAAAATTAAGATGACTCATTGGATTATTTCCTCTAAGATAGTGGATATTACTTGTGAACTCACATTTATTCAGAACGTTTTAAAACGACACCGAACGAACATATAGAAGTAACTTCTCAGCTTCTATGTGGCACATATAGATAGTTTTACCGTCAACAAAGCCTCATAAAAGCGCTCCGGAATGAATGTATATTAGGCAGTGATAGGAACGGCGCGTGCCTCACGCTGTCGGAGCTCGCAGATATAGGTCACACGCCATGCCACGTGCTGTAGCTGTTTGTAAACATACCGGCACATTCCGCAATAGTTTGCTTCGATTAAGAATTTTTTGGCTTATGAAACCGCAAAAAGAAGCTATTGCTTAATTATTGCTTTAGGCTGTTTAACATGTCCTAAATTTCCGTAATAGTAGTCCGTGACGGCAAATAAGCTGGTGAACAGATGCAACTTATACCTTATAGAGGGAAGTTAATGTTAGTGAGGTTGGGGAAGCAAGCTTTAAATGATAAACAGAACAGAAAACAATATCAAGGAATTGTAGATAAATTAACCAAAACGAAGTGCCTTATGCAATAAGACGAGCATTTTATTTCACGTGTTTGATAATACTAAATAAAACATTTGTAACTGAAAAGGAAGCTGTTGATATTTACAGTAATTAGTTGAAAGCACTGTACAAATAAGACCATAGCAAAATGAGCAAACTTTGAACTCTCCGAGTCATTATTCGACATTTACACAAGTAACTGACCTTTGCCCCATTACCTGAAAGCGAGGCTAGGGTCATGGATGCTGTTGTTTTCGTGGCCGGTGCGTCCCAATAATAACTTTTGAGGTTCGCACATTAGTAGTTCCTGCGCTGACTAATCACAAAGTCATGCGATATTTAATGCGGCATAAAATTATACCTAAGAGAATTTCGGAGCTGCAACGCCAAAATTCGGACTAGTTAAGTGATAAACTACGAAACGGCTATAATCGTTCGGTGTCGTTTTGAAATAATCATAATATATATATATATATATATATATATATATATATATATATATATATATATATATATGAAATTTTAATAGCATGAGGTTTCTTTATACAATTGAAAGTATTAATTTGTGGAAGTAAAGATGTAGAAAGCTCATAGCGGAATATTAGACGACAAACCCGTAATTTTCATATTTTCGGAGCATTAACCAAGTAAGAATGCCAATCGCAGCAACTCTAGACTTTAAACCCGGTAGTTAGTAATGGATGATCAGCAGGTCGTTGAACTTAAACCAACATGGCGGGTGGAATGTTCCAGAAGCTTTTATGCTGATCAAAGGGAAAATGTCCCTAGGTTAACGTGTGTTGGCCCCCTCTTTTTGGGCTTTGCCATTAATACTTATAGCGGTAATTATGGAGGCGCGGTGGAGTCTAAAGTGTATCGTTGCGGCCGGAGGCCGAATCTTCACTTAACCACCCACCGACATCTCCTCGAAGGTAAGCCCGTTTGGGTCTTAATGTACTGATGTAGTGTCCCGCTACTCAAATGATTACCCTGGCTTTATCTTAGTTAACATAAAGCCATGGTAACCTATTGAGCAGCGCAACAATAACTATCAACACCAATCCACCCAAAGTCTCTTTAAGACTTCGGGGTTGACTTGTATTGTAGAAAATCATGATGTTATAGTAAACTGGCATTTCGTAAAAAGTTGCGCTATTTTTATCTGTCTGTAACCTGACTATAAATTACCGTTACTATTTACCTCTACCATCTGAACACTATCCTTTCAGCTACGCTCCTAGTTGTAAAGTAGATTGTAAACCCTTACGCTAAACCACCTTTAAGTATACACAACCCTATCCACAACTTGTAGTCTGAATTTATCCCGTTTCACAATCTATAATGCAACAATATATATATTTGATCAAACAGGATATGATGATGTTTATATGCTCTCCTATGACAAATATTTGTTAATTAAATCAAATATATCCACAATTGGTTGTGCAAAGAAAGTTTAGGACAGCCATACACATGCACATGCGTAGTGTTTATCGCCTGCTTTTTCTACATGTGTTACCGCAGGTGGAGACACTGATGGTACATTAGATAAAGATGACGCACCAGTGCAATGAGATGGCGGCAAAAACCAGAGATCTCGGAGAAAATCCGCCCCAGTGCCGCGTTTTCCACCACACATCTCACTATGCAGTCGCCTGGGATGGAACCCTGGTCGCCTTGGTGAGAACCAAGCAGTCTAATTACTCAGCCACGGCGGGGCCTGTTTAGGAGGGACTACCGTTCTTGCCGTCACCACATAAGCTACGTTCGATTGCTTCATACTGTGAGTTTGTGGGTTCGTATAATTAAAAGTCTGAGTTGCAGAAATTCTAAATGTCCTTTATTTCCGTAGAAATACACTCTGTTCAATTCTTCAGGAAAATCATTGCGTCACATACACAATCACAATCTACCAAGGTCGATGACGACAACAAACAGCCTTCTGATTTTATCTGTTTACAACTTCAACTCTCGTTACAACACCTTACAGCTGTTTACTACTCCTGTTTACGACTGACTCTTGGCAAGTCGTCGCTTTCTTAAATACCTCATTGATAAGTCGAGACTGTCCTGTAACAATCAAGAAATCGAATGTTCTGTCACCAGGCGAAACTCGAATTTTCTAGACGGAAAACTTTATCTGTGCCGGCAATTCCTTTATCTCGCGCTATCTTTATTTGTTCCGGCATACTCAATTCCTTTGTATGCACAAGCCTCGTTATCGCGATCGGGTTCGTGACAATACTTTAAGCACCTCTATTTTAACAATGTGAAGAGAGGTCACGGCAAAAGAGCGCGTACTCTTCTAACATAATTTAAAATATTAACGTGTGTTTGGGAGTAAGGTGCACATTGTCACAAAAAATATATCTTTATTAATGAAAGAAATGGGGACCTCTACGTATGCGGAGAGTTTTGATAGTGGCTGTACATTAAATAATACCATAGCCCCTTCATGACTCCTGAAATAGTTCTAAAAAGTTAAGGAAATTAAAGTGTAGCTTCAGATTAGTTTTCTGACCATCTAGATCTCTGAAAAGTAAGTCTGCCAGCAATATTAGATGTAATTAAATCTGACACAAAAATACTGAATAAAACGTAATTAGCATTGAATCACGTTTTTGAATTCATTAGTGCTTTAATTTCTGGTGGGCGCTGAAGGAAATGAGAATAAGAAACGAGAAAGTTATTATCAAACTTTTGCTCTTCCACAAAAAAGGCACAAAAAGTCCAAGCTGGTGAGGTTATAAAAAATTGTAAGAAATAGCGTGCTCGAGGTTATTTCTTGTGGATGCTCGAGATCAAAAGCCGAGTACAAAGAACCAATTAAAAATAACACAGAGGTGCTTCCAAGTGGATGGAATATAAAGCTGGAAGAAATGGCAGGGAAGATGTTTTGAAATACCTTTAAAGAAAGGAGATATAGGAACGTGTCACTACCCAGCTTCTATGGAAATAGCCCCTTTGTTCGAGCCCCATGAGTAATTTATCAGCGCCGTTACTGTCTAATCGTGCAATAAATTTAGTACATTTCTGGAACAGTAGATATTAATGAGCGATTTTGTATTGTCATTATTAACTTTGAACAGCGTTTTTGAACTATGAGATGGCTGTCAGTCGCTTAGCAGCTATAAAATGTCACACATACGACTCATTGAGCAAAATCACAGTGAAAAACGCAGTAGACTTCAAATGTTTTTAATAATACAGTGCGATTCATATAAACCTGAACCATTTCAATAGGCCATAATTTTTGAATCCATAATAGGACACACATGCAACTTTTGGAGAATATAACACACAATTGGGAGATTGCATTACAGTATTTACATTTCAGAGAAAATGTTGGATGTGTCCGCCGCCAGCACCTATACATGTTTGCACTCATCTCACCATATTCTCTGAAGTTTTATGGAGACAATCCTCCCAATGTTACTTATTTTGGTTCGGATGAATTTCTTGAGAATATCAATTGTGCGTGGCCTATTCTTGTACACAATATTTTTCAGATACTCCCACAAGAAAAAATCCGCTGAGGTTAGGTCAGGGGATCTGGGCGACCACAGACCTTTTGAGATTATTCGATTATCAAAGAAACTGGTTACAAGTTCCACGCTGTCATTAGATGTATGGAACGTTGCTCCATCTTCTGGAGCAACCATCTTTCAATTCGATATCATCTTCAGAGAATATGGTGAGACGAGTGCAAACATGTATAGGTGCTGGTGGAGGACACTTCCAATATTTTCTCCCATTATCCTGGACCCGTAGGACCAAGGACCTGGGCCGCCTTCTACCCGGGAGCGATGGATACTCTGGAGCCCTTCCCTAGGGCAATAACTGGAATCTAAAAGCCCCCCTCCCCGCTGAGCACAACGTCAAGGCGGGATGGAACTGGATACATCACTTACGCGCGTCAACCCCGCAGGGAAGACTACCGAAAACCTCGGTGGCGCCGCCTGGTGATCTAGCACACCTTCTACTAACTCTGCAGGCTAGTACCTGGGACTTATTGGGCAACCCACTATCACCTCCTGGTGGCCGTAGCCTGGCCGAAAATAGCCAATTCCCCGTGGGTGTCGGGAACACACTGCCCCCTCGAGTCCAACCCAATCCAAACAACTCCCAGACGGGAGGAGCTCGGTAGTTCGGCCCGAGGTTCCTCTAGTAACGTCAGAGCTACTACGAGTGCTAAGGGTCCGCAGCGCCCCACCTCGGCAGCTGAAGGGGACGGATGCCCTCCCCTACGGGTATTTTCTCTGAAATGTAAATAATCTATTGTAATCTCCCAATTGTGTATTATATTCTCCCAAAGTTGCAATTGTGTCCTATAATTGGTTCAAAATTTATGGCCTATTGAAATGGTTCAGGTTTATATGGATCACACTGTATATTTGGTTGCAAATGTAAAGTAAAGGAGCTTCGAAACCAGGACAAAGCATCTAGGCATATAGGACAATGCGAGCTTTGTACCATACACAGAGAGAGAGAGAGAGAGAGAGAGAGAGAGAGAGAGAGAGAGAGAGAGAGAGAGAGAGAGAGAGAGAGAGAGAGAGAGAGTAAGGGAGAGGCCTTAAGAACAAATATATCGGATGGCCCTGTAGCTCAATCGGTAGAGCAGCTGCCTGCTAGGGTTTTTGGGTTCAATTCCCGGAGGTGAGGGTGTGGACTTCAAGATAAATCCCCATCTTCCGCAGTCTGGAAGTATGAATGAGAGTGCGGATATGTGCGTGATCTAATGATTAAAACCCAACGAATACGAGTTAACACCTTCGATATGTTCCAAAGGAGAACAGCCACCGATATAAGTTACAGGTGGAACAAAAAGAAGTGTATTGGGGAGACGAGGAACAGGATCCATCACGATTTCAGATTAAAGTCGTTCAAACCTGCCCACAAGCGCTGATATTGTTTAAGGGAAGCAGAGGGAGCTTTCGTTGACAATTTGACCGATGCAAGAGAGAAAACATTAGCACCGCTCACCCGCAACACCCTGGACACGACGCCTGGTCCTTCAACCCTAACATAGACTACGAACATGAAAATAAGCGAAACAGTATGTAATTCAGAGGAACCATTCCATTATTCGCTTACCGTTAATAAGGATATATGCTGTATATTAGTATCAGGTCGAAGCTTCTTACTTATATAAGGAAGATTAACATGAGACACCACGCAAATTTTACATTCAAGGAGCATACTCAAAAGAGATCGAATCTCAGCTCCGGAATGCGACTTTAACATTACCTTGAAACCGTCTCGCTTGGATTGGATAAATAGTCATTGCATTTTGAGTGCATTACACCTACGAGTATTAGGGATTCCTTTTCTAGGGATTAGGTATGCTAGGAATTAAGAAACGTTATAATGTGGACAAAGAAGGCAAATAAATAAATATTTAGATATGTATTAGGTGTATAATCCTAGTAATTGTGACAACAGTGTTAAAATGAAAATTATGCAGGTCTTACATACAATACTTTTTGCAATATTAGCATTAATTATACATTTTTCCTTAAGTCTGAACAATGTAACATTTAATGTATTAGACATGAGATGAGACAATAAATGTAGTAATATTGCTGCTAGGGAAATGCACTTTATTGATTTGAACAATTTTAAAGGAAATGGAATGGTAATTACACAACAAATTGTGTAGATTGTTGTAGATTTATTAATTTCAAAATGTAGTAAGTTGTACTTTGAAAATAAATTCAATAAGGTTATTCTTGTATTTTAATATCGGTGCACTTGTGAGGGTGGACATTAAAGATACATTCCACAAAATTATGTTGTAAAGACGCTGATGACGTCAGTACTTACTTGTTGCTAGATTAATTACGTCTTTGTTTTTTCTGGTAGTATTGCCAGAATTAGGCTAATTACGCACGATTTAAGTGACCCAATAGGTTTATTTTATTGTTAGATTGCATCAACGCAATTTTAAAGCAATTTAAGTGACAGTAAAGCTCAGAAACAAATGCTAAATATTAAAATCTTACATATAATTAGGAGGTTGCTATTATTGTGGCATGTCCTGCTGTTTTCACTTGTGCTGGCATAATATTTATTTCAATTTACCCAAAGCTTTTGAAGCAGCACTCAAAGCTACTGTTTGAATGTTTGTGTAATTACAAAGCACGGTGTTACTACAGATATAGTTCAGTTCTAGTTACACCGATGATTAATAGCACCTCAAACAGTTATTGTAATCCTCTCTTTTAATGTTCAGCTTTTTCACACTTTTAACACACCTATTCATAGAACAGATGTTTTTGTATGTAGTGATTGTGAATTAACTCTTTAGTTAAGTAATTCTACATCATCGTTTATGCAGTTCTTGAAATGAGCAATAATTTATTTTATGCAGTTCATGAATTGATATTACAAATGAGAACACTTGCTAATAAACTCAAAATATAACCTCTCGTAAGTACTTAGCGTTAAATTTAAGACACGGTTGCACTCTCACAACAGAATATAATTGACCCGTAAAATAGAATCACCTATTGAACTACTGAGTCAGAATTCGCAACTGAACTACACCCAGTGCTGTCCACTGACTTACTAAACTCTCACTGTCAATTGTTTATTGAAAATTGTCTCCCGGGACACGAAGCTTAGGGCCTGGTCACGAACGTTCTAATATGTTTGCACGAAACAAATCTTCTGAATATGGAATGGCATACAGTGACTATTGTCCTATATGGATTATGGACATTAACGTAAGTAGTATGTTACCGGAAAGGATGGCTCAGACTGTTTTGTCTGTGGCCCTCATTCGAGAAGTCTGTGTTTGATTCCTGTGGCCAGCCTAGTGACCAATGGGTATTATTTGGGGGTTTTCACGGGTCGCCATACGAATCCTGGGTAAGTTAATTACATCCCCCGAATTATCACCTCATCTGGTGGTCCATTTCAGCGTAGAAGTGTCGGTGGGAGTCTAAGCGACGCATGGCAGGATGATATTCTGATAAACACCTGCTCCTCTGGTACAACGGTCTCCGGTATTTGGGCCGGCCTAGTGGTCTATTTCAGGGCCACGTTGGGAGGGATACCAGTTGTAGGGCTGCTGGGGTGTTTCTAAATGTTCAACTGTAGGGACCCTGCCCTCTGGATTTCGTGACTCCTTGGGTTGACCCTTCTCTGTCTTGTCTCGCCTCGTCCTCTGGCACAGGAACAATAGATCGAGATGGTGACAAAGCCGAATCCTCAGTAGGAATAAAAATGGAGTTAATTGAAGGAAATTAAACATTTCTTCACACTAGCCGTATATAGGCTAAGGTCTTTGATAGATAGAGTCAACATAGAAAATTCAATGCCAAATAAGGAATTTAATGACCTGATGGCCAGTTGGCCATGGTAGCTCAATGGGTTAGAGCGACTGGACGGAAACCAGGAGATCCGTGGTTCAAATCCTGGTTATGGCATTGAATTTCTCATGTTGACTATCTATAAAATTTGAGTCATTTTTTTCTAAGTGACTGACATAATGGGATTGACTGATTATAATTCTTATATAGCAGTGCCAAAGAACTTCTACTGGTTTTGCACAATATCCTAAGAACAACTTTAATGAATAGATCGGGAGGAACAAGTCAGGGGAAAATTCCTACGAAACTACTGCTCCCTTCTTGAAACCACTAAATTTACCACAAGCTACAGCATGAGGAAACTGCCTAGGATATGAAAATACTTGCAAGTGGTATTTGCATATTAATGCATAAAGGTCAGCTGTATTATCTCAGCTCGAATAGCAATAACAAAATACTCAATTTAAACGAAGAGTTTGATTCCCCGAAACCTTTGTAAAAAGATGATGATGATGATGATCATCATCATCATTATCATCATCATCATCTAACTGACCATGCTGACCATACAATCAGAGTACCTGGTTACACAAAAGATATTTTCAGCTAATTCCCCTGCCATATCTCCGGTGTTCCCAAATTTCGTGTCCCTGACTGACTAAAAGATAGTTTTCCTCTCCCGGCAAAAAGTCAGTTGATCTATACTTCTATGTAATATTTGTATCCTAGCCAAAGGCAATTTAATATTCTAAAGAACTTGCTGTCATTTAGGGAAACATACTTTTATATTTTACCCTGCGTAAAGTTCCTACCAAAAATTCAAGTTTCACATTTGTTTGTATATTAATAATTAGGATACGACTATGTTAGAACAATTTCCTTTAGCAATGTCCAACTTTCATACAAAATGTTCTGTTATTTTCTCTAAAGTATATTTGGAAATCTAAGCCACACTTTCCAGGAAAAGCATAAGGTAAACCGCACCACCCTTTCCAACAATGCCCATTTTGTCTTTTTATTGCAATTTACGTCCTCCAACTTTAAGTCATATCAGACAATGAATGAAATGGGTGAAATGATGCTCAAATGAGTACGGGGTCCATGGAGCTTAGAGTTACCTCAAATTCGTCTATCAGGATAAGTGAAAACTCCGGAAAAACCTTATCGAGGTAACTCAGCCCGACCGAAACATTTTGTCTATGCTACGTATCTAAGAAATTAAATTCTCAATTTTACAACGCGTTTTATTTTCGAATGGTGCTTTCATTGGCATGTGGCCATTAGTATTAGGGAATAATAGGTTAACTTATCGCTTCTTTAACTTTGTTTCCAGGTTTAAACGACTCACAGTTATTAACATTCATAAATACTATGTAATATTTCTGCTATATTTGATATCGTATTAGTAAAATATTGAAAAAACCTATTAAGTCCATAGTTTAAACTAAAGAGTGGTCCTTTATATGATGTTTTAACTCGAAATATCATCAGCACACGCAACATCACAACTCTCGAGAATTATTAGTCTTTTCTGTGCCCAAAGTGCCTTCTTACTCATCTGGTCTGCCTACTGCGCCAGTGTTCCAAGGTTTGAGTCGTAAGAATTTTTTCTAGCCAAGATTATTTCCTTTCCAACCCAAAGTTTGCAAGTATGAATGAGAGAGAAGTTAGAAAGAGAGAGAGAGTGTGTGCGTGTGTGAGAGAGAGAGAGAGAGAGAGAGTGAGGGAGAGAGAGCCTTAATATGATCTATATATAAAGCCCCAATAAATTGAATGGCAGCTGTACGCGAGTTAACACCGTTACCTATATAGTAATACGTACGTTCCAAAGAGATGGCCGCCGATAGAACTATTGTACGTTAAGGCGGCATATAAATTTTAAAAAATAGTCCTCATTTCTACCACCGAATTCGTCCTTTGTCGTTTTTCTCAAGGGTTGGGTTTGGCTTCCATACATAAAGCAAGAAACGGCCATAGTTTTGTGGAAGTGTAATTGTGCATTCTTTCTAGCTTTCTAGCTTTACGATGTTCTTTTAATAGTTCAACATATGTTGAAAATTTGATTTATAGTATATATTCCAATAACTTTAGGAGTAATACAGGTTTGCAATCACTCTTTTCCACATCTATATTGACGAAGGATTGAGGAAATTGAAATTGCAGATGCATAATAGAGTCAAACTGAAAAATACAATGCCATGGCAGGGATTTTAACCATGGATGTCATGATTCCCGTCCAGTCGCTCTTACCCATTGAGCTACCATGGCCAACGTGCCGTCCTGACATTAAATTCTCCAACTGATTTATATATTTTCCCAGTAAACCACTAGGGACTTTTCATATTCGAGATACGTTAATATTGTCGGGACTAACATTGGAGATGCATAAGTTTAACATATAAGAAAATGTCAACAAAAATTTATTTTTAATAAGTCTCCTCTTCGCTGATGATCGAGTTATTTTAACTAGTGACGAAAATTCATTACAAAGAGGCCTATTTGAATCATATAAAATAAGAAACATATAAATTTAAACATTTCGAAATAGAAAACAAAAACTGATGGTGTTCATAGGTAAAAGGGGGATGAAATCAAATGTGGTAGTAGAATATTATATCATAGAACAAGTTAATACTGTTGTCGAAGTATTGTTGCTGTCCAACCAACATTTGCAGACTGCAGCGCGTCGAGAACAGGTCGCTAAGAATTATCTACGATACTGGGCGTGGATTCCCGTACCATATCCTTCACACGTACTCTGGAGTCCCATATATTGTAGACGCGGTGTGGGAGAAATCCTGTACCATTTACAATAAGCTAGATTTTCATCCCAATAACCTGGTGAACACCCTTGGTTGTTACGACCATAGGGTTCCTCGCCGTAAACTTGGATACCGGCTGCCCAAAGACGCTTTGGGCGACCTAATCTGAGCAGGGCCACTATCCCCGATACCTGCACCCCCAAGCTCAGAAATGGGCTTGGTATGAACTATACCTTTACCCTTGTTCCTTTCCCCCTAGCCTGTCAAGCGGGCTGTGCTCAGATGCCTCACAGGCAGGCGGAAGGGGGCAGTGAGCACTGGGCGCGCACACCCACATATGGCTAGATATACTACTGCCCAAATTAACTGCATGATGACAATAGGAAATTCTTTTACACTGCCCAGATAAAGCCGCACTAAGCGGCTAGGTGTTGGGCAGCAAACTGCCCGTCCAGGTAAACCTGGGCGACTCGCATCTTCTGCTGGTCTGCTGGCATTGTTGTGCGGGTGGCCGCGGCCAGCGCGTGGAGTTGGAGCTGGATGCTTACCTAGAGAGAGGTAAACAGAGAGGAGACAGAGATAGTCTGGAATTTCCGCTGCCATGGTGATTGTTGTCGAACGATCCACTGAATTCTAGAAAAATGGCTGGAAGTATAAAACCCGCAAAGGGCTAGTGAGTTGAGTTGTTAATTGTGTGTGCAGCTGTGCAGATATATGAAGATTAACGCAGTGAATTCTTTCGCTTTAAGTGTGGTGAAGCAACGAGAGACCTTGAAGACTGTTTGTGCGTGTTACGTCATTCTACTGTTGTCAGGGTTGTACAAAGCGTGCTTTTACTTGTAATAAAAAGCATTTTATATTTCTGCAAGAAAGACGTTTACTTCTACGAAACCACAAAGTCACCTTTATCCTCCTTGACTGCCAGTTGTCCTATACTCATGAAAAAGGCATTGATTATAAAATTTCAAAATGTAATAACATGTGTGGAATTATAACAAGGACACTTTATAGCAAGACAAGAAAAGATACGCAGATTAAATTATATAAAGTTATGGCAATACCAACAAGCTTATATGCGAGTGAAACTTGGATCTTAAAGGAGAAAGGAACCGACTACAGTCACCGAAATGCGATATCTCCGAAGTATAGCAGGGGTGACCTGCGTGGATCATATAAAAATGATGAAATAAGAAGTAATCTTAAAATTGGCAGCCTGTTATAAATTGTAGATCAATATAAACAGAATGGTGGGAACAGGTACACGTATGAACCAAGATAAAATTCCGAAAATAGCTACTGAATATGTACCTACTGGAAAAAGAAGTGTTGGCCGGACAGCAAAAAGATGAATTCAACAAATAAAGGAACCGCAACAGGCCTAGCGTCTATAGCTAGAAGTAAAAAAAGTATATATTCCATTATATTATGAAACCTTTTACTTCATATATTCATATTTTTCTGTTTTTGTGCCATTTTCGAATCATATGAGCAGTGCAGAATGAAAAAGCTCTGAGACCGTGAAACGGTTGAGGCATAAAAACTAACCTCGTGACTTCATTGTTCCTTTTAGTATGGTATTGCTGTGACTGTCAAATGCTCATAGCTGCTCTGAGGCCAAGTTGGATACGTTAGCATAGCACATGCTAAGCTGATAGAGGTACAAAGAGATGTTCCTCTGTCTACCCATGGGCACCAGGTTCAGGACTAACTCCTGGAATACACAATGATAAAGCACTGCTACATGAATCTATTATTAATAAAATTAATATTCCGTCTGAAATTAGTTTATAATGGACATCGTCATATGGTTGTTAAATTACAGTTATGCATGGAATTCTCAAATGTGTGGGATTTTCAGCAGCTGTTCATTTATTGCGATGCAGTGTTCACAGCTCTGAGATGGAATATATGTTTTATATTTAAAAGAATGTGGCAAATACAAAACACTATTTATTGCAATAAAATTATGACTAACTACTTAACTGTAACTTAAAGTTTCTTTCTCAAATTAATTTAAGTTCGTTTTGCGTCGATGCGGAATTAATTGTGTTTTACACAGTAGCTATATTTCTGCCGTGTGGCTTCTCAAAAAGCTTTTTTGTAAATAAATTAATTTTTCGTCGCTGATTCTGACACCAAATGTTTTATAGCATTAGGCCTGATATCTATTACTAAAGATTATATTGTTTTATTCACGTGCCTGACAAAATGAAATCCAGATTGTTCCCTTGTCGTCTGATACCATCATCATTATCCTCCTCCTCCTCCTCCTCCTCCTCCTCCTCCTCCTCCTCCTCCTCCTCCTCCTCCTCCTCCTCCTCCTCCTCCTCCTCCTCCTCCTCCTCCTCCTCCTCCTCCTCCTCCTACTCCTCCTCCTCCTCCTCATCATCATCATCATCATCATTTTAAATTGTCCTGCACTACAAAAACTATACCTTTCTAATCCCACCAACGTATTAAAGTGTAGGACTGTATCCTTCTTAAATAATATAATACACCGTTTACATGAGTGTCATAAATACTTTAATATACTGATATACTGTAGAGACCTAATATATCTACGACTGTTTCGTGCTTCAGTTATTTAAAATTTCTAAAGCTTCGTTTGATCATGAAACCTTAATGGTGTACTATTATCAGCTGAACTCTATGAGCTCTTATTATTACACCGAATATGTGCTGACGGTGAACACTTTAGGAAGCTAAGCAGTTAAGGAAACGTAGTGTTTCACCACATAAAAGCGTTGTAGAAGTTTCATGCCTGTTTTCTATTTCGGCTAATAGATATGTTAATTGATGGACATTAAACGTTCTCTCACACTAGCCGTGTATAAGCTAAGTGTTTTGGATAGACTGACATGGCCGGCATTTGAATCACGGACTTTCTGGTTTCGGTTCAGTCTCTCTTACCCATTGAGCTACCATGGCTAACGTGCCGTCCTGACATTAAATTTTCCAGTTGACTGATATTTTCCCGGTAAACCACTAGGAGCCCTCTTATTTGAGATACATCGTTTGTGGCGACTTACTATTTTATGTACTTGAATCCCAGGCTTCATCATTAAACTCCTATTATTTAAGACAATCGATGGAAATTAATGATTTATTCACACTAGCCTATATAGTTTATTTTACATAGACTTTTATAGTTTTCAGTTTGACTACATTCAAAACCTTAGCCTATACACGGCTAGTGTGAAGAAATTATTAATTTCCATCGATTAACTTAAATAAATTTTTATGTTGCTGCTCTGCATTCTAATCCTTTTCACCAATTTTTAATTAACTTCTCCTTGGAATTTCACCTCCTCTTCTATCTCATGATAGCATTTAAACTCCGTTTAACCTCAAAAGCACTCATAGTGAAAGATTTTTACTTCGTGGAGCGTATATAAGTAGTATCTCTTTCATTAATTTATCTAGATTCTGGTAATTGCATGTGAATTGGATCAATATTTTGAAATTCTTTCACAAAGCCCTATTTGTCGCATAAATATGAAAGCTTATGACCGCGACCTAGCCGAGCCGCTAGACCCCGAGTTCGATCCCAGGGACCGCATGTGGGATTTATAGATGGTTCAGGGTCGGGTTTACTCCGGGATATTCGGTTTCCCCGCCATAATTCCACCAGCTGCTCCCACTGTCACCTTCCCTATAATCTACCATCGGCATATAATATTTTTAAAAAATAGAATATGTCAGTGAATACTTATGCACAAAATGAAAGCTTTTAGTTTATATTGGAGCCTGAACATTTTAGGTTATGTTAAATGCTAAGGATTTCGATGAAGAATTTTCTATATACATCCGTTTTTGTTTTCATTCCGAGTGGAAATTAATCATAATCGCCCGCAATTGGAGGTTGAATACGATTGGCATAGAGAAGGAATCGGAATGAGAATAAAAAACCGTGGGACATTTTAATTTGAGTTAGAACAAAATAACACATTTCTACACTTGTATACTCATATCTTTATGCATCTCACACACATTATACACATATGAATTACTTCTTTCCTACAGCGTCCATACAGATTTCGTGGTACCTACCATACTTCAATTTTCTTGGCTCATTTGAACATGATTTAACGCACTTCATTCACTGTCGGATAATGACAACGTTGGAGGACGTAAATAAACAAAATAACAACAAAATAAAAAGTAAGTCAAAAACGGGTAAGTTTGAATTGTTCTCTATCTTGAGAAAATACGAGATGCTGAAAAACCTATATGCCAGTAATTTAATTTCAATATATTTGATATCCGCTGAACATTTGGACAAGATGGTTACAAGATGTTTCGTAAGAAACACATTTCGAGCTAACATATACGAAAACTCAAAAGTCGAATAAAGGCACCGAGAGTACTGTTCAGCGTTTGATTAAACACATGATGATATTCGAAATTTCTCACAATACAAAAGCGTATTTTTACCTAACTAATTATAATGGATCTCTTTGCAAAAGAGATTAACTGCACATAGGTTCTAGGTAGTAAAATATTAAAAAATCAAGTTACCAGATGCTGGTTAAATAGCACGTGCGTATGATATCAGCAACAATGTTTAAATAACTAGAAAGATCATATGGTACAATACTGGACTTGTTATAGATATGACAGAGAATATATTGAAAATAGCAAAGACCAGAAACATTACTTAAGGTGAGGCATCGGTGAAATTACGTCAAAAATGACAAAAGAAACGAAATTTTTCGGTTTTTTTTGCGTTAAAATTATGCTTAAACATTGTAGTTTCAGAAACTGCCATCAGTTAGGCCCTAGCGCCATTTAAAGAGCCGTTACTTCATTATTTAAATGCCCTTTGCTAGTGTGTCGCAAAGAAATTAATGGATTTCTCACGCGGTTTGATTCCATACACTGTGGTAATTGTCAGAGACATCTTCTGGATGTTTGTGGAAGCTACTGAACCTGACTGCTAGCATTTTTATATATTATTTCCCACTTACTACATTTGAAAGTAAAAAATATTTCCACTGACATGTAGTGTTTGTGAAATATGGTTTACATGCAAATGAAAGCTGTAGATAGCAGCTTATATTAAATTACGATTGTGTAGAATAGGGATAAAGCCTGGTTTAACATTGCATTGCTTTCTTGTTGCAACAGTAGCTATATGATTCATAACAGGTTAGGTTAGGAGTCCAGTAGTTATTTCGAAGCAAAATATAATGAAACTTTAAAGTCAATGCAATTTAATTGTTTGTCTACTATGCCTTTGTGTGCAGAATGTAATTTGTGAGCTATGCTAAATTATGCAAAGGTATTAAAAGAGAAGGTGGGTTCATAGACAGAAAATTGAAGATAAAAATTACATAATTCTTATAATTAATTTACATATACCGCATTTTAACGTGAACTGTTAGCGCTAGTTAAAAAAGAGTAAAAGTGCCATACAAATAAGAACATATTTTTGGGAGATTTCGTTAAAATGGCAACAATGTAGGGTATGAAACTTAATTATCAAGTTGGGCACTTATCTACTTCAAAGACACACTCATGCGCTTGCGCCATTTATCTAACCTTGCTTTTGAAATGAAATATGTGTAGTGTTTAACGCCCGCTTTTACTACATACGGCACCTCAGGCGATGACACTGATGATACATGAGATGAAGATGGAGCACCGGTGGAATGAGATGGTGGGGGAAACCGGAGATCCCGGAGAAAACCTGCCCCAGCTCCTTGTTGTCAACCACAAATCTCACTTTGCGGACGCCTGGGATCGAACCCGGGCCGCCTTGGTGAGAGCCAAGCGTCTAACCACTGAGCCACGGCGCGGTCCCTTGCTTTTGAGCTGAGCGCTTCGGTAATTTCAATTAAGCCCCGATACTCGTATTTACTTACCATAGCGAAACATTAAGAGTGCTATATTTCATAGTTTTAGTCGTTTAGTGAAGTTTGTTATAGCTTTTTCTAAATGTACGTGTATATAAAAACGTACACAGCTTCAATTAATAACTTTTGGATGCATTTTAAATAGAAGCAACGTTTTTTTTATGATTTCTTATTGAAAACAAATGTTCATTTTTACAATTCTTCAGAAACGATTAGAGATATTTTGCTTTACTTCTAAATAAAAATTACAAGTGCAGTTGCAGATATACCAGTAAGGCACGATTCTTCAGTATAAAAAATCATCTTTGAATTTCCATACTATTATGTGTTTCAAATGGGAAGGTGTTTGTCCTTGAGCGCTAATAGGTGAGCAACCAATCGGAGTCCTGCGGTGGTGTCGTATTGCATTTCCGCTAAGTGGTGTGTGAGGAGCGCCAACCTAATCAATCTGTATGAAATACTACTCGCGCTAAGACAAATATTCAGATTTAGCCAAAACTTATCCATGTGGAAGGTAGAGAGTAATGTATCTAACATAACCATGAAAATCCCATATTTTTAGCTCAAATACTTTTTCTAATACAAATAAAGAAAGCACTATTACCGGTATTATAACAACAAATCGCAAAGTAAGCAATCTATGAATGTCCTTATTGGTTGGCATGTATGCGTGTACGTATATTTGTAATTACTCAGAACTGAAACGTAATTGTTTGATATGACTTGATAAAAGAATTACTTTGAATAGTCCAATTCGAGCGAGAGGAAACAACAAATTTCCTGCTGTCCTGGCAGAACGTGTCTGGTCATATTATATACTTGTTTATGAATGGTTCGTAATCTCTATTTACTCTAGAGAGTTTAATGTTGTTGGTGTGTATGTATGTACATATACCTTTAATTACTCAAAACTGAAACTTAAACCACTGACATGATGGATAAAAGAATTACTGTGAATAAGTCAAGGTGTTAAATTCGAGAAAGAGCAAACACTTCATTTCCTGTTAGGCTGTGGAATGCTGTATGCTTATGTTTATAATGAATGCTGGATAAGAAGTGTTTATTTACCCTGGAGAGTTCAGATCAATATCATTCAGTTGTTCTTTACACAACAGTAAAGTAAGAGTTAAAGAGGGCAATGGCTTCTTGCGTTGAATTAAGTGGCGAGTCAAAAAGGCAGGTATTGCGAAGTCAGGCTCGAAGGTGTACACGTTCTTCAAAATTTTTTCGGAAACAAAAACTAAAAATGAGTTATTGCAAAGAGTACTTCCGTTTAAAAACACGGAAAAAGTGTATTAGCTGGATTAACTTGCAATTGAAACGGGTCACGAAGTTATTTGCCTCCCACCTTACCACTGCTAAGTGGTGTGAGCTCAAATAAAAAGGGAGGATTGCAAACAGAAAAATACTTTTTTTTTTTAAACTGACGGGCGATAAACGACTTTTGCATGAAGAAATTTACAACATAACACAACAGGACTGGGAAAACTGCATGAGGCATGCAGAAAACTATCAGGAAGAAGATTTTAAGAAAGAAATAGGACGTGACGAGATTTTGGAACCTATAATCATATATTTGCATAACTCAGATGAAGAAGACTGTGACAATGACGAAATGTCTCTTAACGGAAGTGACATTGACAGCGATATGGATGAGCCACTGGCAGTTCCATAGGAGTAAAAAACAGGTCATTCATAAACTATAATTATAATTATAGTATTTATAATATACATAATTTGCGAAAGTGCTTTTTCCAATTTTGATTTTGGCAACTGCATCACTGTAAAAGTTTGTAAAATATAATTTGCTTACCGTTACGTCTGCGCCAAGCAGACCTGAATGATGTATGAGTGTGCGAGAGAGAGGGAAATATAAAAGGAATGGGGTAACAAGCTGGCAATGCTGAGTGTGATACGGCATCTGATTAGCTGAACTCCAGAACTCTTCCCATTTGAAACACATAATAGCTTTTGAAACCCTTACGCTTAATATTTCGAATACCTTGCGTGAAAGTTCCCTGCGTAGTTCTGCAATTGTGGGCCCCAAATAAATTAATTAAATAAAATGTTAAATAGTTCCAAAAATTAAAAAAAAAAACTTTCTTATAATGCTGCTTTGTGGTTAATTGCAGAACTTGTAAAAGCGTACTGCTTGCCCGCATTGTAATATAAAACTGTAGATGAGTTTTCAATTATAGACCCACTTTAGCTGCTGTGATTCTCAACATCTTCCGAATACAATATCTAGAGCATATAACAAACGAGGTTTAGATGGACTTCAGATGAGCAACTGTTTAATATCCCGGAAGTGCTCGTCGTTCGGGAGATCTTATGGACACTACACACAGTAGCGAAGTGGTTTAAGGGCGACGCCCTTTGACGTTTCCTTTTGGGGCGCCTAACACAAAGGAGCTCCGTAGTGGAAATATTGCGGTTTGAGTCGGCTAACGGTTTCTGTGGCGTCCAAGTGTAAACAAATCAGAACCAAGTTAAATCCTGTAGGTGAGAATTTCCCAAGGCAGTGACACCAACTTTTGCAGGTCGCGGTTTCTGCTGCACCTAAGGGAATAATTATTCATCCACAGCAACCCTTTACGACCTAGGCGATACCTGTAGTTTGGGTTCATGCAATCCTTAGTGCCGTCAAATTTATTCTCGTTACGCCAAAATTCGAATTTGCTCATAAATCTACGTTACATTGCACAGGTGCTGAACTTTGCAAAAGCGAAAGCCAATTTTAAGGATACAACACAAGGATTTGTGGATGAAATAACAATTCTTGCATGTTGGTAAATTACTTTCCATTGATTACCTTGCGCTTTCGGTGTTGAAATCATTGGAGTTTGCAATATTTCAATAATGCAATAAAAAACACGTCCATTTTTACTATCACACAGCTGTGATTCATCTCTTATTGTTCATTTAAAAGATCTGCGCATTGAATGGCTCCGAAGATTTCCTGACCCGAATTCTTTAGACATTTTCTTGTTGGGATATTTGAAGTGGAGAGTTTACAAGGACCTAAGGTCCGCCTTGGTTGCGTAGATGGTAGCGTGTCTGCCTCACCTTCAAGAGGTCCCGAGTTCGAATCTCGGTCAGGGCGAGTTACCTGGATAAGGTTTTTTCAGGGGTTTTCCCTTATCCTAAAAGACGAATATCGGGTAACTCTAAGCTCCATGGACCCATGGACTCCTTTGAGCATCATTTCACCCATTCCATTCATCGTCCGATATGTCACCGTTGGAGGACGTAAATTACAGAGAGAGAGAGAGAGAGAGAGAGAGAGAGAGAGAGAGAGAGAGAGAGAGAGAGAGAGAGAGAGAGAGAGAGAGAGAGAGAGAGAGAGAGAGAGAGAGAGAGAGAGAGAGAGAGAGAGAGAGACTGTAAGGAAATTTTGAACGAAAAGCAGCTGATCAAGTGTACAGCATCTTTGGAAACACTAAATAATTTCAAAAACAGACTTTGTCTTGCAATAAATGGAGGTCATTTTGACCATCATGTGAAGTGAATTCATCATGTGCTATAACAAGCATCACTAATTTTGCTTGGTTAAAAATTTCATGGGCTCTAATATGTCTAATACATTTAAATTACAGTTTAAAAAGCGTTTACCTATACTTTACGAGATCTGAGGACAAAAAAAAAAAAAAATCTGCCTTTAAAAAGTTCACGGCCTATTCACAATCCCAGTAATATGAAAATATGTTGATATCTTCCAGCTTTTCCGTAAAAATATTACTTAACAAAACTATAACAAGAACGTTACTGACATTGTTGCTTACTAATTACTCACACCACATATAATATAGATGGGGATTAAATGTAAAAGCATCAGTGGACAAACACTCCACGATTTCAAACAATGAGCTTACAATATAGAAAGTGAATGGATTTAGTAAAATGCAATGTGAGAATGACCGCATTACCACAGACTCACCTTGTCAACTTTATTCTCTGTTTCTGTCTAAACAGAAACCAGTTAGTTAGCCCGCCTCGGTAGTGTGGTTGTAGCATGTCTGCCTCACGTTCAAGAGGTCCCGAGTTCAAATATCGGGCAGGGTGAATTACCTGGATAAGGTTTTTCCAGGGTTTTCCCTTGTCCTAAAACACGAATGTCGGGTAACTCTAAGCTCTATGGATCCTGGGCTCATTTGAGCATCATTTCACCCATTCCATTCATCATCCGAAATGACTTAAAGTTGGAGGACATAAATTAAAAAAGAACAGTTATATTAAATTTTACGTATCAGAATTCAAAATATGCTATTAGAATAATTGTTAACTTTGACATTTCCCATGGTATTTTCGACGTAAAGTGTCCGTTATATTAGAATAATGTTGCATACTTACGAGTTCATATGATTGCAGTAAGATCTGTGTTCAATACGTGTTTTTTAATAACAATTTACCTTAAAACAAAAGTATCGCTTTCTGCAGTTGTTTGTAAAACATGCGAAAGTGTTTCAAACTGAAATGTAGAGCTCACGAAATGCAGACAGCATCTGTTGCTAGAGCAATATCGGGTTTTACAACCAGTGGGAAACAATTACTTGTCTCCGGAGCATGTGACAGCGGGAACGTAAAGGATCGAACCCGGGATAGTAATTTCTCGCTTCTCGAACTATATGTAGGCCCTATGGAAAACATTCGGAACGCTTATTGGTTTTTCCCGGCGTGGAACCTGGTCTCGCAAAGCAAAATGTGTGGAGATGCAGGGAAATTGAATGGCTTTGGCAGCATCTTACTCCGTTCCTTTAGGAATTCCATTCTGAATCGCAAAAGAGGGGAGGGGGTAGGGACCTTTTAGTGGCGAACGTGATGTGGCATATAAAGCAGCTTTCATATATTTATTGCGAAAAAGGGGACAAAAGGCGCCCCTTCAACACATATTCAGTATAGAACCACTGACCCCTTTCAAAATGCGCCGATTTCCACGTCACCTATAAATAAAAATATTTCAGCACTTTCTGTTGAACCGTCACATTGCTGTGTCAGAAATTTCCGCAAGTATGAGCATACTGTCGAAATAGTAAAAATAACAACGGTTATTGAGGGTTATTTGCAATAGTTCAAATTTTCATATTTTCTTTCGAGTAAACTTGCAGTGAATATTTAATTCAAGCAGAAACTGCAATAATCAAGCAATGTTGTGTCGCAGTAAATTTATTCTTGAATTTTTTTGGCATTCCTTTTCTCATCACATTTCATTTCAATTTTTTCATGCCACACCGGCTTTGAGCTGTTCAACACATCCTTATTTCTTGAAGTAAATTTAGGGAGGTACTTTTATCTGAATGGCAAAAAGAATGGAATGCAATCGAGACAGGATGAAGGACATACCAATTTTTTCCTAATATTAGGGAAGGAATCAAATATAAACAGATCCAACCAAATAAAGGATGGGATGCAGTTTATAACTGGGCATACTTACTTTGAAAGTTAGGTAAAATGAATAATGATACATGCAAAGAATGCAATGTAAATAGCACGCCGGAACATGTAGTGTTTGAATGTAAGAGATTTGGAAATTTACTGTCTCAAGATAGGGAGATGCTACAGCGTAAATGCTTATGGAACATTGTTAGAAATGAACATTATTTTAAAAGAGTGCATGGAATGGTGAGTTGATAACTTCAAAGTAATGGAGGAGAACAGAAGTATTCAGGGCTGGGAAGGTGCACATGTAATTGAGGAGCTGGGAAATAGACAACAGCAGGAGGTAGGAAGATCCGAGATACTACGGACGCACAATACGCAAATAAACATAATAGAAGGAGCGGAGGAGACACAACAGAGCGGAAGTCAAATAATGCACCTAGAAGAAGGACCGATCATTCGTAAGACGTACTTCTGGGTATCCATGAGAAGACCAGTAGAAAGTGGAGGAACAAAAGAAATTTTAAGACTTCAACAAGATGATGACCTAGATGAATCCCGGACTTAAATATTACTATAATAGTAAACATAGGTTCAGCAGTAAATGTATCTAATTGTTGAATTGTTAAGTAAAATAGCATATGAAATGAATTATGTAAATGACAAAATGTCGAATAGGGACTTACTTAATGTAATGAAATGTAAGCTGCTGGAATATAGCAGCGTAGGCTTATGTTGGTATTAAGATTAATCTGTAAAACAAATGTCAAGGAATATAAGTAAACAAGATATAAAGAAAAGAAATAAAATATGTGAGATTTTGCCATGGTATAGATTAGTCGCCAGGGTAAAAGTCATAAAGATTTTTTTTTCCCGCCCATCCCGGATCTGCTATGACTCGAAGTTTGCTTGCTCCGCGAAAGGCTACTCATTGAAAATTATTCCTCCAAAGATGTGTAGTCCAAAGATAAAGAGTAGTAATGTGCAATATAAAATGTGATACTTGAGGTAAGCTAGAAGCGAATTATTGTTCAAAACTAAAACACCATATCATATGTTTGCTATCTTACCTTAAAATACATTTTGAGCTATTAAAAACACTATCACATATTAGTTATTTACACAGATAAATATTTACAACTTCATTGCATGTGCACGGGCAGAAATAGGATGAAATTTGTGATCACCAATGGGGTTTATTAACACTGTTTCATTAACAAAATTTCATCTTAAATAGTGAATTGTCCAGTTTTCAAATTAAGGTCTCACTGCAAGTTTATTAATATGATATAGTTTAACCTTCACGGCTACTTCACTTAATCCACACGTTCACTTCACTAAAGCCCGACTCTGTAACGGACATGGTAGTATGTCTGCCAGTTGGAAAACGCGCCGAGTTCAAATCTTGGTCAGGGTAAGTTATCCGGATAAGAACTTTTCCGGGGATTTCCCTTATCCTGGAAGATGAATATTGGGCAACTCTCTATGGATCCTGGACTCATGAGTATCATTTCATCCGTTTCATTCGGCGTCCAGTATGATTTAATATTCGTGGACGTAAATAAGGAAAAAGAAATACTTCACGAGTATGATCTTTCCACTTCCCTTCCTGACGTAGCCGTAAAATGGACTCGCACAGAGCGGCTCCACCTTCAAATCATTCGCTAGCTGAAGATTCAAGCACAACATTGCGGATCCAATGCTCCTAATAACTCGCTCGGGAATAACTCTTCGTCGCCCCAGAAATACACCCATTAATTTACCTACCACATGCAGAAAATGCTCATTATACAGGTTGTTTCAAAACAACATCGAATGATTATATCAGTTGCGTAGTTTATAACTTAACAAGTCGGAATAACTCGGGGAATAACTTTTCGTCGCCCCAGAAATACACCCATTAATTTACCTACCACATGAAGAAAATGCTCATTATACAGGTTGTTTCAAAACGACTTCGAATGATTATATCAGTTGCATAGTTTATAACTTAACAAATCCGAAATTCGGTGTCGCAGCTTCAAAGCTCTGTTCGGTATAGCTTTATGCAGCATTAAATATTACATGATTTGGTGATTAGGCAGCGCAGGAAGCACAAGTGTGCGAAGCTCAAAAGTTGTTATTGGGACGAACCGGCCACGAAAACAAAAACATTACTCCTTGCTCTTTATCAGTGACCCTAGCCTACCTTTCAGGTAATGGTTCAAGTCCATATCAGGCGCAAAAGACCACATTTCCATGAAGCAGGCTGGATGCTGCATCACGATAATACGCGGCTACATATTTCCAAAGTTGTTGCTAAATATCTTGCAAAAATCAACTTGAAGTGCATCCCTCACCCTTCCTATAGTCCGGATTTAGCCGCATGTGACTTTTTTCTATTCCCTAACTTGAAGAAACGCCTTCATGGGAGGCATTATCCATCATCAGAAGCAGTGGTGAAGGCTGCGGAAGCGATTTTGAAGGATCTCTCAAAAATGGTTTCCAGCATGTCTTTGAAGACTGACAGAAACGCTGGGACAAGTGTATCGCATTCAGGGGAGACCATTTTGAGAAGGACAATCAAAAGTATGAGGATGAATAAAGCTACGTTGTCAAAAAAAAAAAAAAAAATTGTGATCATTCTTTATTGAACAGCCCTCGTATTTTTCTTAACCTGAAATATATGCACCAATATATATTCCCTTATTTTTTTCTATTTGACTATGGCAGTAGACTCAAAGGGATGAAGTCTCTCAAATAAGTAACCAAATGAATTAATTACGCTTTGAAATTCAAAACCAATTGGAACATTTCCGTGAAAATAAGTAAAAGTATAATTAATGTTTCTGTATAATGAACACTTACACAGACACGATATTTTTAAAAGTGCGCCTTCAGAAGGATCCACTAAGCTTAAAAACGTGTATTTCCCTTGAACTTTTGACAGTAATTTCAAATTTGCGCTACGTTATGTAGGCTAATTGTAGAGAAAGTGAAAATACCGCTGAAGTAGGTATTTGTGTTAGCCAAGGATTAATAAAGAGCACTCTTCTTGAACGCAGACTTCTGATCACCTGGACCGGCTATCTCAAGCGCACTATCAGGTAGCACTGTAGGCGCTCCAGCCGATATTATTACAGCCCGAATATTAGGAATGTTTTTAGGTGTTTCGGGCTACAAAGCTGCTTTTATTTTGTGGGCTTTAAGCACTCTGTGAAAAAAAGGCTAAGTTTCTTAAACCAAACTAACCTTTCTATTTATTTTCAATTGTTTTATTATCTGTAAGAAAATTTAAAGGATGCTCACCATTTAAACAACATTTTGTGCTGAAACGACTTCACCTTTGAAATTGTAATTTTTTTTCCCGCACAGGGTTCTAACGTACACACCTCTTTGAAAACAACCAGATTACCAATTGTGATGGTAAGTTACTTTCGCGCGAAAGCAGATATATACGCAATTTGCGAATTTCTTCCTTGTATGCTTTAATTCGACAGAAACTTTATTACATGAGGCTTATAAGAAACTCTTAATGTAATCATATTAACAATTGAGCCTACGTCTCATTACCTTTAAAAATTGGCTATAAAATATAGCTTCTCACTGCCATTGCCACATCTTTCAGTCAGATGTAACTATATTTGTTTTGCTCATTAGCTAATTGCAGGAGAAACCAAGACATGATTTACAGCAATACCCGTGGAAATAGGCACCAATAAAAATGTCACGTCCAAGAGGTCCCTAGTTCGAATATGGTTAGTGTAAGTTACTCAGATATGGATTTTTATAGGTTTTTCTCTTAACCTGGGAAGACAAATACCGGACATCTTTAAGCCTAGCTAACTAGGCCCCGAGAGTTGAAAAATGTTTACATATGTGGTTTAAAATTTGATATAGATATGTTAAAATTAATAAGAAAAGAAATTGTTAAAATTCAGTAAGTCATGAGATGATGCAACATATAAGTGACATGATGTGAATTTTTTGTAATCAGTAGTTTTAAAAATGAGATCACATAATGTGTGACGTGGACCAGTAATAATTAAGTTTGATTGGTAGTGATGGCAACGAGTGAAGGAAAAATCAATAAATTTGGTAAAACAGCTATGAAAGAAGGCGTCTTTTGATGGAAGAACGTTATGCTAAAAATACGTAAATTCAGTGCCGCGATTGAATAAAAGAGTTATAACAGTATACGGGGGTGGGACAAAAAGTAGTGCCTCCTATTTTTTCTCTTTTAATTGCAAAGAAAATCGAATCCAATTTACAAAGCTGGTAAACTACAACATTGGCGATTAATTTGTCACTATTCAATATATCTCCGTTCTTTTTCACAGTTTTGGTCCACCTTTTAACTAGGGCAGGTATTCCAGTGTGGTGTAACACACGGTCTTGCTTCCTAAGCCATTGACGCACGGACGCTTTCATAGCCTCCTCATTTTTAAAATGAATCCCACGATGAGCTTCCTTTAGTGTCCAGAACAGATCGAAGTCTGAAGGTGCCAGGTCAGGGCTGTATGGGGTGTGAGGTAAGACTTGCAAAACCAATTTCTCAATTTCTGCAGTGGTGTAACGGCTGGTGTGTGGTCTTGCATTGCCATGCAGAAGCAGAACATCCACCATAGTTTGTGTTGGGCGAACTCGGGAAAGACGTGCTTTCAGCTTTTTGAGAGTTCTGACGTATTGGACAGAATTTATTGTGCATCCCTGCTCCAAAAAACAATCATAAGCACACCCTCTGCATCCCAAAACACTGTCGCCATAACTTTCCCTGCTGACCACTGAGTTTTGAATTTGTTTTTCTTCAGTGATATTGTGTGATGCCATTCCATTGACTGGCACTTTGATTCAGGTTCAAAAAAATGAACCCACGTTTCGTCTCCAGTAACAATTTTTTTCCCAGAAACTCCTCTTCCTCCAAATTGAAGCGCTGCAAATGTTCGGAGGCTATTGTTTTCCTTGTTTCTTTGTTTTTGGCGGTTAACAAACTTTTGTGTAACCCAGTTGTTGGATAATCGTCATCACCATGCCTTTACTGAGGGAGGTAATGCGACACAATTCATCTGTTGTTACCCGGCGTTCACTACGAATTATGTCATCGACTCGCTGAATGTTGCATGGAGTCACTGCAGTCACCAGCCGGCCGCCTCGCTTTTCATCTGTCAATGGTGTTTGCCCTTCAGTTTCGTTACAGCGACGAACCCATCGTCTAACAGTGCTGACATCTACCGTTGCATCACCATACACATTTTTTAGCCTTTCGTGAATGTGAATTGACGTTAGACCTTCCGCAGTCAAAAATTCAATCACAGAACGCTGTTTAATAGGAATGTCGATGTCAGCCATCTTGCAAGAGGATGCAGTGCTGCCACCTGTTTACTTAGGGAGTTACTACTGCAGTGAATTGGAGAAGAAGGTTAGAGGAATTGCTCCAAATTCAAAGTTTTCACATAACCAACCTATTTAAGGGGGAAAAATAGGACACACTACTTTTTGACCCACCCTCGTAATATTCGCTTTATGTTAATTGTAAACAAGGTATACAATATTATTGGCAATTTTTATAGGCAAATTGTGTAATAATACAAATTAAATTGAACATCTTCATTATTTAAATTTAAAAGAATTTATTGGTTTCAGAGTTTATTTAAAATATGTATCCTGAAAATTAAGAGTTCTCAAAGCTCAGACTAAAACAGATCTGGAGATTTTCTGATTTTCTGATATCTGCCAGATTGCACCAAGAAGAGTTAGCAGCTTGCAGCTTCGTCATCATCTTCCCGGAGGGCAGAATACAATCCACAACTCCAGTCACAACGCGGGATCATATCAGGTGAAAATAATCCCGTTCCACATGATTACCGAAGACTTCGAGACCATCATAATCCCAACAGCGACAGTTATCCCGCTACACATGATCGCCACAACGCGGGGCATCTGAAGCGTCGTCTATCAAACATCGCATTTTGTAACGAAATATTTCGCTACATCTAGCGAGTTAAAATGTGGTTTCTATGATTTTTAAACAATACATTCTTTATTAACCATTTTCGCTATTTAAAGATGTAATTTTCCATACGCTGCTTCCTCCAAAATTTCAATACAAATATTTCAGTAGAAATATAGTTAGGGTTCTCCGAATCAAAAAAGATATTTTTGGAATGCAGGGGAAGTATTTGCATTGCATACAAAAATTCGATATTGCGGTTTCACTGGAAATATGTCTTTTAGAACGGCTTGAATCTAAAAAGAAAGAATATTTGGAAAATAGGTCTGTGTGTTGTCTGTATGCATGAGTGTGTCCTTTCGTACGTGTGTCCCAACATTATAATTCGAAAACCAAAATTTGGTTACATATCAAACTTGATTTCAAGGTCAGAATCTTGCAAGAATGCAACGCAATATTTTCCAAAAATTTTGATTTACTAGATTTACTAAACAATGGTTTTAATGATTTGGATTAAAATAATGTATCCTTAAGACATGTTCAGGACAAATGAAATGTGAAATGTGTATAGAGAAAGCCATCATGTCATTTTCATTCTGGTTTACTTTTACGTAACTAAACTAGACAAAATGTTTCTAACCATAAATTAGCTTCAATACTCTTCTAGTTTGTGGACTGAACATTTGGAATATTCTCCTTTTGTATGTTTAACAGCTTCATTGCTTGTGCTAAATATTTCTTATTGCTTACCAATTGAAACAAAGTCATTCAAATGTGGAGGACTTCATAATCTGAAAATTCAATATGAATACTTCAATTGTAGTATTCAATACTTCAAAATACGTTATTTTAGTTAATTGATGGAAATTAATAATTTCTTCACACTAGCCGTACACATGCTAAGGCATTGGATTGACAGAGTCGACATGAAACATTCAATGCCACGGCCAGGATTTGAACCACGGATCTACTAGTTTCCGTTGAGTCGCTCTTACCCATTGAGCCACCATGGCCAGTTTGCCATCACGACATTAAATTCTCCAATTAACTCATATATTTCCCTGGTAGATCACTAGGGGCTCTCGCATCCGAGATACATCGTTTGTGGCGACTTTCAATTGTAAGCGCTTGAATCCCAGGCTTCATCATTTAACTCTTATTTAAGATAATTGATGGAAATTAATCATTTCTTCTCACTAGCAGTATACAGGCTTAGCTATTGGATTCATAAAGTTGACATGAAAAATTCAATGCCACGGCCGTATTTGAACCACGGCTGTACTGGTTTCTGTCCGATCGCTCTTACCCATTGAGCTACCACGGCCAATTTGCCGTCATGACATTAAATTCTCCAATTGACTGTATTTGAGTCAATAAATATTTTAAATAATTTTAAATATTGTCAATTCTCAAATTGACAATATTTCCCCGGTAAAACCTTAGGGGCTCTCGCATCCGAGATATATCGTTTGTGGCGACTTACTATCGTAAGTACTTGAGTACAAGGCTTCATCATTTAACTCTTATTATTTAAGTTAATTGGTGGAAATTAGTCATTTCTTTACACTAGCCGTATATAGGCTAAGGTTTGTTCCACTTATACCCCGTCTTTAACTCCAGTAGTCATATTGCCGGCAGTTCTCCTCTGGAGACATGTGGAATGTGTTAACTCGTATTCGTTGGGTTTTAATCATTATGTCACGTACACATTCACGTCATTCATAATCCCAGAATCTGGGGAAGAACAGGAATTAACTTGGTCGGGAAAGAATCCCTATCCTCACCGCCGGGAATCGAACCCAGGATCCATAGCACGGCAAACAAGTGCTCTACCGACTGAGCTACTGGGCCAGTTAATATTCTTCTACCTCACGGCTTTGGATTGTTTAACCCGTTCCGGCTACAAATTGGTCTGCCCATAGGTCAGCCAGTCAATGATTTTTATAATAATTATAGAGGAATAAAATTGTTATAATCATTTCAGAGGGGAAAAAGCACTTCTCTTCTGTAAAGAGTAATTTGACGTGGGGAATTTTGTTCTCACTCTCGCGTATTTGGAAAATGTTGAACCTACCTGCCAAGTTTGTCATTGAAGGACTTTCTGTATGTATCCACATACACACTGATGTCACCCACACAGGTAGCGGTATGGAAATCCAAAAATGTGTTTTCAATGAATTCTCTATATAGATATTTCGGGTAGAATGCTATATATTCTGTCCTTACTAAATATAAAGTTATTAGGGGAACTAAAAAATGAAATGATACATTTTCAGCCATCAGAATTTTTACATTACACTTCTTATTTCTTATTATTTTTCTTCTTTATTAACTTTTGTGATATGTCTTATAAAGCTATTTTTGTTATTTATGATCAGTTGTCATGGAAGTATTTGGCTTGAATAAAACTATTTGTTCTCTTTACACCATGCTATAAATCACAAATAATCACGGAATGTATTTTCCTGAAAAAGTAAGGCATTCTGGTGCAATTCCCTTCGTATGCTCCTCTCTAAATCATATCGTCGAAATAAGCATATTTTTGCAATAAATTATCCGCCCCTTTGTGATCAGCTATTACACAGGTAGCCTCTGGCAGATTTTCTTATCAGTGCCGCTGTAGCTGAGGGTTGCATGCTCAGTTCTTGGCAGGACTAGCGGATTTTTTGAGGCCAAAGAAAAAGAAAACCTGCAGAGCTAACACGCTACTCCGTACCATTAACTGCCTATGCCAAGTTTCTCCATCGATCTGCCTACTGGGTTCTGAAAAAACGAGTAGCATCATTTTAATATGAGGAGCGGCAACCATTAATCCGCTTCATATAAGGAAAGCTTCACATCATTAGTCGTCCACGCCTATCACTGCTGCTTCTCGTTCTGTTGTGGTACATCTTCAATGCACCCCGCTCTCCTAAATTTATGCCGAATTTCCTGAAATCAGAGACCCGGTTACCCAAACAATTTGACTTAAACTTGGACACTTACAGTACGGCCTTTGGCTTTATATTTGGATTATAAATTGATTATGATTTGATTTGATGTATGCATTTTAGGGAAGCTGTCTACTATATAAGACATTCTTACTCCAGACATTCTTGTGCTTCCTATAATGTTCATTATTTAAGAACAATCTGTTTTGTTTAAAAAGGGCGTCATTTCTTCTGACGCTCATTTCTTCTGAGTATTGAACTCTTCCTAACATTACAGATCTCCGTATTTCTAAAACCACTTCTGGATAGTTGTGGTATAAAGGGAGATGTACATTAGTTTCTGTAGATTTCAGCACAAATTGTATTGTCTACAGATGTTTCTTGGATGATCCCCTTACGCTAAACATAACAATTGCTTTCTTACTACAATTAATATCAACAATAAGTATTCAATAACAAATTATAGAACAGGTAAACAGTTACGCACAGTTTACATGGAAAACGTATATGAAATAAAGGAGAGGTAGACGTCCAACAGAAAATAGCGGTGAAAGAAAAAAAGAATAATTAAAAACAAAACAGAAGAAGGCCTAATTCATTTAATATAACACTGGCCACACCCTCATGTTAACATTTAAGCAAAACAGGCTTCAAATTAGAGAGATATCAGTAGAATACAGCATAAATGAGATATATGACAGCTTTAATGGGTAACAAAAAACGGAGAGAGAATAGAAAAAAAAAGAACGCAGCAACAAGACTGGAGATACTCTTAACTAACATAAATGAAGAGCACAAAAAAGAAAATGATAATTTTGTGAAGACGATGTTAATAATGATAACTGTGATTATAATAAAATAATAATCATTTTAAGAATATAATTAACATGGACTTTTAATGGAACCAATTGTTCCTCAACGGAATCTTCTTGTTCCAAAGTGTGCAAATAAAACAGAACTAAGTCCATTTTGTAACCGTTACCCTAGAAACTAAACTTGCTATTAGCACTACAAATAAAATAGGAGGGTATTTAAATGGTAAATTTATATTTCAGATGTAAATTTTATTCATATATTTGTCGTCGCCACCGCCACCGCCACCACCACTACAGTTAACGTTTATTCAAGGAATCTGGTAAGTCTTAGTTTAACTAAGTCCTTGTTGTCCTTTTATAGTTTTAAAATTTGTCATTCAATGTATTATATAGGTGTACGGCGTACGTTGGACAGGCAAGCGGACGGATGAACGAAAGGAAACAACAGACATTGATCGACATTGAAATACAAATTGCTAAAGAATTCGTTACAATTGTAGTTACACTGCCAAATGAGATGAAGTTTCACCATCGTTTTAAATACCACAGTGGATTTATGTTCGAAACATATTTGTAATTGCCTTAAAGTAGCAAAGTTAACTACTTGAGCACAATAATTAATCCAAAGCAGCTATAAATTTAAGAAAACACCTAGGAAATGACAAATGTTAGCAGTGTCGAGCATAATATTGTCACAATTACAACAAACTTTAAAAACTGTTTGAAAATGCTGCATATCACTGTAAACCGGACTTAAGATTTAGGTTTTATAGAGAAAGTCACTGTCAACCAAATGCGGCACCCAATACGACGGTGCAGAACAAGAAATATTCCTCAAAGTGCCTCTGAAAGTAGGGAAAACGACAGCGAGAACTGGGTTTCTTTCACATTAATATTACCAATGGCAAATGTTTACCTCTCTGCCTGTGGTGGCGTAGCTACAAATTCTCTCTACCCTCCAGTGGAAACGGCATAAACTTTTCATTGTGCTAATGTAGCTACTCTGCATAACGACCCCGACAGCATTTGAACACCTGTGCAGTCTGATTGGTAATTTAGAGCAACAGTTAAACACAAAAAGAAATGCCTATATATTACATTCACATTAAGCATTATTATTTTTACTCCTATACATACTTGTATAATATTTTTATTTTGCACTGTTCTCACGAAAATGTATTTTTCCATTTACATCACGTTAATCGCTGAAGTTACAGGGGCGGGGTAAACAGAAGTTTACTGTCAGGTGTTCAAAAACGGCCCTTATACGCTGACCTGGAAAGTGCATGCTCCTTCAATGATATAGTGAGAGAAGGATTAAAATGCAAGGGTATAACATAACATCACTTATCTCGAAAGTGGCAAATGTTACAAAATATTATTTGAAATAAATGGTGTGCTTCAGAGAAGTCTAGCAGGTTTGCTTGTTACGTACTTTTTGATAGCGTATCTTGTACCAGGTACATAAAATCCCTTCCAAATGAGAAAGCTTTACAGACTATTTCCATAAAATTCAAAATCACCATTCTAAATGTTATGTAAATGTTTTAGGCACGACAGTAAATTCACTCTAGCTATTTATGAGAAGGACCCAACTTTATGAATCTCCTCTTTTGTTATCATTATTATCAATTGGTAAGCTTAATAATTTTATAAAGGAACGATTGGGAAATAAATAAATAATTGCACAATAAATAATTTACATACTAAGTTAAAACTAACTCTGAAGTTATGAAACGCTGGTTGCAAATGTGACAGGGAATGGGTACTAATTAATACTGTAAGTTGTGCGTCTAAGAAAAACAAATTGGTATAAGTCAGTGTAGCTAACGCAATTAGGTGCTTCAATGAAGTCACTCAGTAAGAATTACATTAGCTCAATGTTTTAGTACATCTAATTCGAAATGTTCACAAACTCCCGAAGTATATGAAGTATACATAGGACAGTTCCGATAAAATAAAAGAAGGTAAAAGTTTTCTTATAATTCAGACAACCACAGAGTAAATATTCCACTTGAGAATCGAAAAAGAAGTTGGCAATATATTGTGTAGGATAATATTTAATTAGATGGGGCTCTTGGTTAATAAATGTATATGTACATAGGTAATCCGAAAAGTTTCCGACCTAATAAAGATGCAAGATTTCTTTCAGAATTCCTTTTTTATTTTTTTAATTTTGCAACATGGTCTGCTCGTATTTTTACACACTTCTTCCAGTGATACTCCCATCTCTGTAACCTGTCCAAATAATACTCGGCGTTTTTCTCTGCAAAATAATTGTTCACGAAAGTGATTGTCTCTCCATTTGAGGAAAATCTCTGTTCTCCAAGCGCAATTTTCAAATGAGGGAACAAAGAGAAGTCGCTTTGGGCTAGATATGGAGAGAAAGGTGGATGGTCAAGCAGTTTAAACCGTAATTCGTGGATTTTCGGCATTTCAACCGCTGAGGTGGGAGATGGTGCGTTATCTTGGTGAAACAGCATTTTCTTTTCTCTGCAAATGTGACCGTTGTTCCGCAACTTCTGCCTTCAGCTTGTCAAGTAATGATGCATAGTATGCTATTGTAATGTTTTTCCCCTTTTATGAAAATATATTAAAATAACTCCATGATTATCCCAAAACCAGTCGCCATAACTTTTCCAACGGATAAAAAAGTTTTTGCTTTTTTTCTTGGAGCCGGTTGCCCCTTTGCACTGCACTGTTTGGACTGTATTTTCGTTTCGGGAGTATAATGGTATATCTTAGTTTCATCTACAATAATTAATTGGCGCCAAAACTCGGATTTATTGCGCCTAAACTGAGCCAACAAAGCGTTGGAAATGTTCATTCGAAGCTGTTTTTGGTCTAACGTGAACAAATGCGGCACCCAACGCGCGGGCAGCTTTCTCATGTCTAAGTGTTGATTTAATATGTGCCAAACACGTTCTTTTAACATGCTCATTTTCTTTACTCTCTCTCACTTTAATTCGGCGGTCGTTTAGCAACATTTGGTGGACTTTGGCGATGTTTGCAGTTTTTGGACGTCCCAAACGTTCATTGTCTCCTAAGCTCTTACGCCACGTTTAAATTCAGCTACCCAAAATTTCACTTTGGTAAATGATGGTGCAGATTCCCCATACACAGTGTCTCTCCAACTCATTTTTGATTTGCGTAGGCGTGTTGCCTTTCAAAAACAAATATTTAATGACAGCTCGATACTCGATTTTGTCCATTTTCATAAAAATACTTACATCAGCTCACTCAAACGACAGTTACATAACAACTGAGTGACTAAACTGACTGAAACTTTGGTGAGCAACGCTCAGCAGATGGACAGCAAAATTCACTAGCTTTTATTTACGAGTGCTGCTATCTTCAAGTTGAGGTCGGAGACTTTCAGATCACCTTCGCATTTGTAAAACCCATGTCATTTTATGGGTCTTAAATGTCATGAAGTCCTTGGTATTGCATTTTGAAAATAGACGAAATAGACTATTTTAAAAAATGTTTAAAATATTACGAAAATAGTTTGCTAAGCCCAGGCTGGGTAAGCACCCTACGAAACAATTTAGAAAATGATGATTTAGGTATCGGGGGAAATAGAGAAAGAAATTATAAAGTTTCCCGGAAGTGTGTTAAAAAGGCATTCGAAGTAACAGCGATTCAAAAATTGTTCAGCCAATTATTAGAGAAAAGGTCATTTGTATACTATTTGTATTCCATAAAAGTGGTTGGGGTAGGGAGGGGCATAGAGATAATGATGGTTACGAAGAAAGGAAGGAAATAACATGGCTGAAAGCAGTAATTGAAGAGTGAAAGGGCAGCGAAATGAGTTGTTATAAGTTGAATGCCCCTTATGTAGGAGAAAAGAAGGAATGAAACGCAGTACGTCTTTGAATGCAAAGCAATTGAGATTTGGCGAAGGAATACATTTGGTCAAACAAGAAAACTGATATATTCAAAGTTATAGATAAAAATTTCAAGAATGTAGGGCACCTCTTATAAAAAGTAAAGATAAATTGAAATGAACTGTAAAAAATGAGCAATAGTGTTTAGGCATATTTTAACAACGTAGTTGACAAAAGCAGAAATATTGGTGGATATAGAATTATTATTAATAATGAGAGTGATTGCATTTTTGTAACATGTTTATAAATTATTAATAATGGACTGTACACCAAATAATGACCCTGGTCAATTATCGGTGAGCAGTTCAATAATGTAATATCTAAGTGCTTAATAAATTCATTAATTCTATTATGATCAATTGAAGCGCTGAGAACCGTAAGGACCAAAGCACAGAAACAAGTTTTGGGAAAAATAGACGTTTGTTAAAATAACAATTACGAAGTAGTGCTTACCAACGTGATACAAAGAGTATGTTGGCAATACTATTGGTAGATAAACACTGGGCAGCGCAGAGCAAATAAAATGATACATTACGCTTTAAGCCCTTATGTCTTTGAATATCAGGAAAAACTGGCTAAACAGCTTTTTAGGAATGTTTTGTTAAATCAAAGAGGGCCTAAAGCACTGGTTGACCATAAGGCTGGAGAATGTCAGGAGTCAAAATCTCAAAATCGACGATGTTGTGCTTTAGGCCCTTACGGTTCTAAGCGCCTCAATTATTGACAGTCCGTAGGGCGTAAAAACATGGTCTAACTATCACTTACTTAGTGATAAAACCTTACACAGTAGGAAGGTTTTCCGGAAAGTATTTCAACAATTCAAGACAAAATTTGTTTAACGTCGTTATTAAGAAAACATATATTTCAAACCGTAAATATGTTGATATGTCAAATATGACCAGCTGTAATTCTTTAATGACTAAATTTTCTTATAGTACGTTTCATGAAAACTTTGTTTCTAAATCATCGAACAATTGGCAACTCACTTGAAATATATCATTTGTTTGCCAACTAATTGTTGTCTATTCACAAAACCATCTGCGCATACCCGGAGAAAAGTATCTATATTTCGCCACTGCGCTATTGGCAACATAATTATCAAAGAGGATATATTGCGCGTCTTATCCTTGGAACATTCTTAACTTAAATACCATGTCTGGCATTAATCTAATACTTCGTTTTATATTTATGGAGTTCACATACATGCCACAGAAATTTTTCTATCTTATTTCTATTCAAATAGGCTCAAAACTTGCATTTAAGATGAAATTTCGATGTGAAATTAAATATTTTCTCTATTTAAAATGGGTAAGTAGTATAAAACGTAAAAATAAGATCTTTGAGACTTTTACGTCTATTTCAGGCCAAACAAATGTTGTGGAGGTTTTGAAAAGTATTACATTTGTAAAGCAATAAAAACAATACGTAAGCAGTGAACCTGAATATGATAATGATGATATAAAATTTCACATTAACCCCTTTTGCTCATTGTACCGTCGGTGCTCGCTCACTGTTTATTTGCCAACCTCAAATATTATGCAGCGGTGAAAAGTGCCAGCCTGCTATGTATGGCAAAGTTAGCTTTCAGGGGAAAAGGCTAATGATAAAGTGCAATTTTAGGTAAAATTAAAAATCGAAAAATTAAATTTTGTCAATTAATTCCTGTTCAATACTCTATTAACAGATAGAATTATCAGGTGGAAAATGAATACCCAGTGCATGTTTAAGTATAACAAGGAATATTAATTTTTTATTGTACTTTTGACATTTTATAAATAGTAAAATGTATTACTTACACAAAAACCGTAGTTCTCTTTAAAACATACAAAATATACTAATTTGTCGTTGCTTTTTTTTTTTTTTTTTTTTTTTTTTTTTTTTGCTTCTTTTGGAAGATTTGAGTAATTTTCGAAGTATGCTTTTTTTCTTAGAATTTTGAAATACTTAACTAATCTCTATTGACACTTCGATGTTCTTTTCTTCTTCTTTTCCTTTCCCTTGTTTGGAAAAGGAAATATCTTATTACAGTAATACAGTAGAACATATATAACTATATATAATTATATACATTATGTATATACATATATGCGTCTATAGAATGCTATATGTCAATAAAATACTACCGAATCACAATTCTTAGACTAAGTTTTAAAATCAATACGAAGCGACCAGATCTTAAAAGATTTGACCTTTGCTTAAACGACGCTGTTCTCTCTCCGTACTGTACTCTTTTAATTATCTTGTACCGAGAAGTAAATGTTAAATAAAATAATTTCTGCTAATATCTATCTTAATTAACGTTAAGTAGATCAAGGATATACGCTTATATATAGTGTAGCCGCTTTTACTTTTTCGCTTCTCTGCTGTTTTACATGTACAGAGTGTTAGTGAACTACACCAAAATAATTACAGCTATTGTAGACGTGACTAACATAACAAGTTGAGAAGGAAATGGATGGTCTGCGGCTAAACATAACGCAGTTAATTGAATTAAATCTAATTGGTACCAGATGCTGATAAGTTGGTATTTAAATAAAGAAGTGAAACTTTGGATTAGAATGTCTTGGAAACTACTTCCCGAGTAATGAAATATCGATTCATAGTATTCATAGATTCATAGATTTTATGCCTCAAAGATCACTCAAATCTCGAACTAATCACCTACCAGTGCGACAATGAGCAGCGATTAACTTCCTTCTTACTCATTAAACTTACTCTAGTGGTATTTTTGCAACTGCTCTGGTGGCCCAATTCGTAGCGCTGTAAACCAGTGTTCGAAGATTCACTGCTTCGGTTACTATCTTGTATTTAATTGTTTTCTTCGTTTTTAATACGTAAATTCTCTTAGAAAGAAATGGCACGATTGATAACCCGAGTGATAGCAGTGATGGAGTTATTTATACACACAAAAATTTTGATCAGAGTGCGACAGTCGCTTCATCGCCACTATTTGCATTCAAAAAGTAGGTTGCCATTTCGAGCAGTTCCTATTAGTCTGGCGTAAACTTGCATTTCCTTTTTATTTTGCGCAAGTTCGTTCAAACTTTATACCACCTCCCATTTAGACGTTCAATACATGAAAGTATCAAATAGGATTCAACATTTGTTCGAAATAATTGTAATTAATTGCACTAAAAGATGCAGTTAAAGTGTAAAATGCATACATTTATACAAAAATTAAAAGGTTACAAAATATTGAAAAGCAAGCAAACGAACAAACAAGCCAACGAAACAAAAACAACAAGAACGATGTGAAGGAGACTCAAACTGTTTTACGTTTCCTTCAAGGCTAATATAATAACTATTGCGCTCCCTTATACATCTTCATTTTCGTGTCTTGTGCCCTCAAGTGGTATCATCATTAGCAGTTGCGTACTGGCACTTTAGAAACTTACAGCGTAACTTCCACTTTGAACCAACAGGCCAAAAGTCTCCCATATGAAATTACTTGTTTAACATATTAAAGTATTTTGGTGCAGACTTTAATATCTTGTATACACAATACTAAGCATAAACGCTCGTGGTTAAGGCGGCACTTGAACGCAATGCAACGGTTCTACAGACTCTTCAGTTAAATTTTCCAGAAGAAAAAGATTTGGAGAAAAGTAATTTATTTGGAAAATCTTCGATTTCGCATTTATATAGCATTTTGAGTCAATTTTGTACCTCATCGCACTATATCGCATTTGCAAAAAATAACCGTCCCTACCTATCATTTATGACGCAGTCATTTAAAATTTACTGCAATTTAGTCAAAGTTGCTGAAGCTATTTTCTGTAGAAAATACTTAATTCAGAAATGTTTCATTTAAATGTCAGAAAAGTGAGGAGACCTTTGCCGAAAACCTTATAAAGATTCATAAAAGACTTTTAGAGATACTCAACTTAAACGTCAAACTTTGTATTTTGATTTTAAGTTATGCTCTTCACACATGCACACAGATATATACTGTGTCCTTTTGCTCCAGTATTCCTAAACTCCGTTTTTTCGGCGAAAAAGTACAATGCTTTTAAACACTAAAGCAATTGCTACTCTACTTAAATAGGGCCATCTCAGGTCAGTCGATATACCGGCCAATGAAATAATTCCTGTGGCATCAATGATTACAAATACCGGTGTCAATATAACCCTGACACTAAATACACTTAATTATTATTACTAATGCACCCGAAGCCATTTCTGTTCCGATGGAGTATGACAGTGTATTGACTGCAACGATGGAAGCCGTGACGTCATCATGACGTGGGATCTCAATGACAATTTTATTTCGTCGTTAATACCTAACGCTAGCGTGACCTGAGCAGCAAATGTTGCAAACATTTATGAAGCTGTAATGAATGTTTTCATAACAGTTTCTAAAAGATTTTAATCAAAATAAACATGAATCAATACTGTTATGTAATTATGAACAGCATCACAATTCTTCCTGTCATAATGATTTGATTATTATTTTCCAAAGCTTCAAATAAATGTAACACCAAAGGATTTGATACCTAATTACAATTTTAAGAGCAACATATTTTCATGCTCTTAGTTTTTAACTATTTGCTGCCACATTCCCGATAGTAGTTAACGCTTACAAGGACAAATCTGTGTAATAAAATACAAGAATAAGAGGCTGATTAAGAGAAATTAACATTTGCAACAATGCTGTATACAATGTTTGTTACCCACTACGAATTTCTGACGAAATTCCAAGGAATTAATAACTCAAATATAAACCATTTTTAGCAATGCTTTCAAATTCACAAGACTTTCTTTTACTCAAAATTGGGGAAAATATAGTCATCTATTTAAATGATGGCACTTTTTGCTAATACAACCATAGAGAGAGGGTGAGTTTATTTCCTTAAATATATTATTCTTAAGACAGTTTAAATGGTAAAAATAATAAGTGACATAGCAGCCATTTTTATGGTCGGTAAATGCAAGAATCCAAAATTATAGTTTTACACTTCAGTCTTATAGATTTTTCTAAATTCTGGCATTAGGTACAATTACATAGTTACACTTCATCTGCACTAATATATGCAATATACACACACAACTAAATGGTATTTGCTTAGACAAACAGTGTCCGTTTTGTTAAACTACTTTTTGTGGTCACGGACCTGTTTGAGTAAACTGATGCTTTTACTTAAATATTTAATACCACTCGGAGAAAATAAACGAAGAAAATATCTCATGCTTTCATGAAAAATATCATTTAGCGTCTACCCTAATAGACTCCAAATTTTTAGTTATAAGTGTTTTTTTATTTTTTTTTTTTTTTTATTTTACGTCCTCCAACGTTAAGTCATATCGGACGATAAAATGGAATGGGTGAAATAATGATGCTCAAATGAGCCCAGGGTCTATGGAGCTTAGAGTGACCCGACATTCATCGTGAAGGATAAGGGAAAACTTCGGAAAAAAAACTTATCCAAGTAAATCACCCTGACCGAGATTAGAACTCGGGACCTCTTGAACGTGAGGCAGAAATGCTACCACCACGCTAACGAGGCGGGCGTTTGTTCCTTCTCTTACTCTCCTTCCCCCCTCTCTCACTCTCTTTCCCCCCTCTCTAAATGTCTATCCTAAACTCATACGCATAGTCTATGTGATAAATATTGCAGCTTTCACAAATATTTCATTGAGCAGTACCTATTTCAAAAACTGGATTTCTCGAAAAGTTTAATGCTACTCTAGAATTTTCTTTAGGAGGCACTGTCGCTGATATTTTAGGTTGAAAACGGTGAATATTTATTATTCTAATTTATAATATTATATAAATACCTAAACACCTGTGAATCATTTTGCCTCAATATGTTTCCTAATTGTTTTAGTCCAGGCGAACACAATAACACAAGTTCCTTTTTAATTTCACTAGAAGAGCCCCTTTTTGTTTTTATCTAATTTTTCTAAAATTTAAATTTTTAACATGAAATTTATTCTTGACATTTAAGTTTTCTCTAATTTTATGTATATTTGCATACATCATCTTAAATGTTCAACTCGACCATTGGCAATCACTTTAATCGGAAAATTAGCTGCATTTGTACACATATTACTAGTTTGTAAACCAGCTTTATGTATGAGAGTGTTTTTGTGTAATTTTACGTCCTGCAACGTTGTTACATCGGATGATGAATGTAACGCCCAAATGAGCCCAAGGTCCATAAAGCTTAGAATTGCGCCCTAGCTAGGTCTCTTGGGGATTGTCGTCCCAGTGATCGCCGCAAGAGGCAATACGGGCTCCCCAATATGGCTTGTGGGAACTAACGGTAACCCTAAGGTACATCTACCAACCTCAAAATTATACCACCTAAGAACTAGTCTGGAAAGTCAAAATTATGTTTTCCTTTTCCTAAATTTTAGTCGCCACCAGTGGTGCACAAGGACTCGCAACCGTTGAGGAGCTTATCCTACCTCCTTTATTTCCCACGCCAAAATTTCACCCATGTTCCTACAAAACCCTTATTGCTGCCATTACGTGTTTATTACTGCCATTAAGTCCTTTCTATGACAGGTGCCCGAATATAACACCTACGGTCTGTCCCTCACTTCTTACGACACACAAAGAAGAGGACCTCAGCCTGCCAGCAGCACAACAACGACGATGACGACGACGACGACGACGATGACGAAGCTTAGAATTATCATACACGCACGTCTTTCAGGATAAGGGAAAAACCGATAACTTTATCAAGGTAATTCACCCTGACCGCTATTCGAACTCGGGACGTCTTGAACTTGAGGCAGACAGAGGTGAGCATGTACGAGAGCGATTCAACGTTTCATTTGCAACCCACAAAAGAGACAATTCTGCAGATAACGTCCTTATGATTGCAAAGGAGTGCATGGTGGCCGTTGGTAAAAGTGGTATAGGTAACACTGCATTTCTAACAATGCAAGTGCAATGCAATAAGGTCAGCAAGTGCTTAGATGCATATCACGTTTGTTGTATGTTACATTCTTATGAAATTCTCAGCTATATTTATATATCTTCTACAAATATTACTTAATTTCTTACCTTCTTTTCATAAATCTCTTGCAGACATATTGTATAGTTTTATTACATATTTCTTTATAAACGCGAGGAAAACAGAGAAAATGTAGTCGATTGCCTTTAAATTCATATTTGTGATGGCGTGTGAAGAAACACTGACTACCGATGATTCTTAATGAAGCATATAAAGTTTTTGTTTCCTTCTTCTTTTATACTCCGCCTTTAACTGCAGTGGTCATATCGGCGGCCGCTCTCCTTTGGAACATATCGAAGGTGTTATCTCGTATTCGTTTTGTTTTAATCATTAGATCACGCACACATTCGCATTCTCATTCATACTTCCAGACTCTGGGGAGGATGTGCAGAGAAATCCCCACCCTACTTCCGAGAATCGAACCCGGGACCTCTAGATTAGATTAGATTAAATTAGATTGATTTGCGTTCAGCAGGTTCACTTATAGCCAGAAAAGGCTGTGAACATTGAACATGTCCAGAGGTATAAAGTTTAATAGAATATATATGTACAAAAATTAACATAAGACACATATAGTACACAGGCAATATGAACAACAATATGGAAAACAAAGCAGGGATAATTATATATGATACAAAATGAAACATTTTTTAAATGAGCTTTCACTTGGCTTATGCCAGTACGTCTCAACCTTTTTGCAATGGATACCATTCTTGTTATTTATTAAGTACATATACATTAAAAATAAACTTTCAAATTGCATCAAATATTTATAAGTAATGATTTGTCATTGGAATAGTTAGATACTACTTGGGAGCTACAGAAGCATTATCAGGATAATTTGTCATTCAGATAATCTTGTACAGAATAAAAAGATTTTGAGCAAAGGTACTCCCTAACAGCTTTCTTAAAACCACCGAAATTATCAAATTTTCTTTAAGAGCATTAGGAAGTGCGCCAAATATTTTGATAGTTTCATAATGCACAACTTTCTGGAAACAAGAAAGTTTAGCACTGGGATAATCAATATTATATATTTGTCTAGTGTTTATTTTGTGAATTACATTATTTGTTGTAAATAAGGCACGATTGCATACAAAGAATTTTAGGATCGAGAATATATACGTGCAAGTAGGCGTTAATATCTTCAATTTTGTAAAAAGATCTCTACAGGAGCATCTGGTGTGGGTGTTAGTAATGATTCTTATAACCCTCTTTTGCATAAGAAATATTTTTTTACTTTATACTGAGTTGCCCCAAAATGATATTCCATATTCCATAATAGAGTTAAAGTATGCATAATATACTAATTTAAGTGTGTCAATAGAACTCACATTAACCAGCTCTTGGATAGCATAACAGGCAGAGCTGAGTTTAGGTAAGATATAATTTATGTGAGCTTTCCAATCTAAACATCTGTCCACTTGAATGTCCAGAAATTGTATGCTGTCAATTTCTTCTAATAACATATCATTAATCCTGATTTCTATTTCAGTATGTGATGTACGACAGTTTATAAATTTGACCACTTTTGTTTTGTTTAGATTTACAGATAATTGTTTGCTTTAAACCAGCATGACATACAGTTCAAAACATAATTCATTTTAATTATACACTCGTTTAACTTTGTACTGGTCACCAGGACACTAGTGTCATCAACGAAAAGAACTGTACTTGCAATGTCCTAGCACGGTCGTCAGGTGCTCTTCTGACTTAGCTACGGTGCCAGCCGTATAAAGTATTGAAAAATGTTAAACAACATCAGATTATTCTGGAATGTCTGAGCGTCTAAGTTTCATTCCAAATGTACCTATGCTTTTTGCTTCATTATCTATTTCTCATAATTGACCCGTTATAGAAACCGGTGCGAAATTCCTTCAGGATAAAAACATCAGGTTATATTTATCGAGTTTTATTTTTCTTGTATTTTAAATATAAAGCATTTTAATCAAAATCATTATTCAGTTTTGAAAAAATCGAAGTTACTTAATTTTTTCATGACTTTACTGGGGACACTTTCTTGACAAGCCTTTCGTTTTATTATTTAATGCTGTTCACAGACGGATACAAGAGGAGCACACTTGGAAAATTTCCTAATTTACATTTTCAGGTTCAGTGATGTATAAAGCATATTTCACTAGTGAAATCCTGACAACGTATTCTTGGGTGCATTTAATGCCTTCTCTAAGTTCTTTATCAGTAGAGGAAGCAAGAGCATTTGAACACTTTGCATCCTCAACTATATAACTATTATGGATAGCTGTAGCTATGTATACAATGGAGTTTGAAGACTTACACAGAAAATAATTCTCTAGTATACCACCCTGCTCTAGGCAGGCTTAGCATGAACTCCGAGTGAACGACACTTCACATTGGCGAATGGTTCTGGACTGAGTACCCCATCATCTTCTGCAGCTGTTGAAACTCAATCTGTGCTACAGTGGACTGATTGGGAACACGAGCGTTTTTCTGTTACGAAGGGAATGTACAGAACAAGGGTACTTCAACTACTACATGGCAAAGCGAGAAAGCGTATCGGGAAAAATTCGCAACACAGAGATGTTTACCTCAGCTTATCGCACATACACGGCGAGTCCAGTGTATGTATAGTGTGTTCAGATATAATCATGTCTTCTGGACAGCAATGTGTCATACATCGGCAGGTGCGAGAAAACATATATAAACACACGCTATCCAATTGTTCTATTTGTTTTTCATAACTTACTGTACGCCAACTTCCTAATATTTCACTGTTCTATTCGACCAGATAAGATCCGATAGGAGACGATTACTGCGCTGTTCACCTGCAGGTCAATACGCCTCAACGTTCTGTCGAGTGATAGTCCTGACTGTTGTGCAGTGAAACAGCTTCAAGATGAAAATAAATATCACATGTACCAAAATTATTTAGAAAATTAATACAACTATTAATTAGCAAATTTTAAAATGAAGAGTAATCGTTATGGCCATATTTAATTAATGTGGCAATAATGAAGTAGTTCTGCATTGAAGACTACATTAAATATAACATTTTTAACTTGCTACTTACTGTTTTCATGCGAATCTAAATGCCCAAGAAGTATCGTCTAATCTTAGCAGCTATTATATAAAAATGGAAATGAATAAAATTAGGCATTTTGCAAATATTGCCAAAAAAAAGATACGTGAGTCAACGACTAGCAAATATGCAACGCAGCTTAGATACCTTGGACCAAATATTTTGCCAATAAATAACAAAAATATTTCAATATCCTTACCGGTTTTGAGTACTTATAGAGCCCATTTCGGGAGTGTAGATGGCAGCTTGTCTGCCTCATTTTTTTTTTTTTTTTTTTTTTTTTTTTTTTTAGATTTATGTCCACCAACGTTAAGTCATATCGGACGATGAATGTAATGGATGAAATGATGCTCAAATGAGTCCGGGGTCCATGGAACTTAGAGTCACCAGATATTCGTCTTATAGGATAAGGGAAAACCCCGGAGAAAACCTTATCCAGGTAACTCACCCTGACCGAGATTCGATCTCGGGACATCTTGAACGTGAGGCACACACTCTACCACCACGCTACCAAGGCGGGCTTGTCTGCCTCAAATTAAACAGTTTGAATGTCGGTCAGGACCTATTTAACTACCCTTTTCCCTTATCCTGAAAGACGAACTTCGGTTAGCTCTAAGCTCTGTGTACCCTGGACTCATTTGAGCATCATTTCACCCATCTTTCATCCTCCCATGTGACTTAACGCTGGAGGGCGTAAACTAACAAAGCAGTACTATGTACTAAAAATAAAGAAATAGAATATATTGTTAGAATTTATGATTTTTAAATATAGTAGTTCACTATTTAAGTCACCTGAATATATGTTCAAGAATTAGGCGAAAGTGGCTGTTTTGTCTAATAATTTAACATTGCTGTATTGACCCCTGTCGTAACAGAGACCATACACAATTAAATCTGTCACCAGGCATATAAATAGTTATTTGGTTTCTCTAAAACTATAGAAGATGCACAAGCTACAAGTAGCCATTTTTTCCCAAAACTGTATACTGATATTTAATCTGCGACAGGAATATTGACCAGCACATTTCTGAAGCTCAACTTTAGTTCATGTTTTTCTAATTAAGCACAAACTTTCTAACGTCACAATGCGTTTGCTTTCCCAACTTTTCAAACAAATGCCACTACCGATCATGTCATAGACGTTTCAAATCTCTTACACAAATACTACAGAGTATAAAGTAAAATATTTTGGGGGTAACGTTTCTGTAAAGGTAATAATAAACAACTTAACAATGTAAAATGTTTGTACATGTTGTTCAAAGTTAACTCAGCTGTAAAACGGTAAAAGGTATCAGAAACATCGGTCAGTGTTCACTTTTAAATTAATTCCTGTATCATCTGAGGCATTTTACTAAGATGTTTAAGTAACAAGCTATCTAACATATCAGATATTACAATGAAACACCTGTTTTTATCTTGTGTAAGAATACAAAATATGTATATAACCGTAAACGTTACATATATAGGTATAGGCAAAGATTGCTAAAAGTAAATGTGCTATTGTTTTATTTGTTTGTATTCAAATCGGCTAGGAATACATATTCGGGTTAAATATTTGCTAAACGCTAAGGACTTCAAACTTTTTTCAGAAGGCCATGTAAGAAGCGCTAAGTTGTGTTCATTCTGATCTCAAAAGTACTAACTGGAAATGTGAAAATAGTGGTAAATGTTACAGTGAATATAAGTGCAAATATGATTGTGTTATTGTAGATCCAGATAACAATAGAAATAATAAATGTGATATTCTTTTTCATAGCAAGTGCGTGTTAACTCGCACTAATAAAGCACAGTTGAAGAGTCATTTAACACAAAGATTTTTGATAACGCACAGTCACAATGTAATCAAAGTGTGGGAAGATTATAGTGCAAAATGAAAACAACATAGTTACAATAGCAGTAATACAAGCTTTAAACTTTATTTTTTACATGGTGTTATATTAATTTAACCGTTTTATTTGAAAAACACACTACTATTTTCTAAACCTAGTAAATCCTGTTAATTAATCTCCTGAAACCAGGTAAAATAAAAGTAAAATTCCTTTTGCATTGATTTGAATTTAGCTCATTTTTATTGGAAGCCGAAATCCGCAATCAGTTAAATAGCTATACAAAATAAAATTCAGTTAATATACAAATAAATAATCATAATGAACTCCAGTGTTAATAAAGAAATTGTATTTAAAAATTACAATTTCATGTACAGTTGTGATACTTTTAAACATTTCTATGTGTTCTATTAGTCCAGGTGAGAGACTAGTGAAAAGGAGTGGAAAGTTACACGAAATAATCAATTATATGTTTTGATGCTTTATGTTTTCTTTAACTAACTTCCGGAAAATTAAAGCTTCTCGATAGCCTAAGTAAAGATGGAAATTATTTTAGAAAAGTCGGCATTTTTTTGTTCTTTACCATCTTTCACAAAAAATATATTTATAGACATATGCAATTCACTGAAACGCAATGAGAGAACGAAAGTAAATCTTAAAGTAATTAGCATAAATTTTATGACAACAGTTGGTCATTGTATGGTCGCAAAAGTATATAATAGTATAAATGCATCGCTTATACTTTTCAGGTACATAAGTAGAATTCATTCATCTATGGAAAGTATGAAACATTTCACTCACACTTTCATTGAAAGATGAAAAGGTGCAGAAGCCTAAACCAATTTTAGTTCCTTTTTCAGTTTTTGGATGTCTTCAAAAGAGCTTAGTAGTATTAAAAATATTTGTAACGATTAGTGATTAAAATGGGAGCTTAAATATTTGTAGTGCTTAACGAAACAGCATCGCGATTATGAGCAAATTTCAGGACTTTTTTATAAAACTAATAAAACATTTACATATCATTTTCAGCGCATACCTGAAAAGCCCAAAATATATACACAGGTACCTTTGCTGTGCTCTTTACTCAGTACTTATATGTAATTATTTGTCTTTAATATGTTCTCAACAGTGCTTTAAAGTGATACTCCAAGATATCACACTTTAAATGTTTAATGCCAATGTTTTACGCGAATTGAAGCCTGTTTTATAATTCCTCAAAATAATGCACAGTGTATGTATAAGCCACTTTACTTTTAATTTTGTTTGCTTATCTGAAATCAGATATACATGTGAAGCAAAATGGACAAATTAAAATATAAATACCTATTCAAGATATAAAGTTTATATTTAATATCTTTATTTAATAATTTTATTAAAATAGATAGAAACCTCTTGTGCGGAGCACTATATAACCAAAATTAAAAAAAAAAATTGAAACCAAGTTGTGCAAAATTTAAGGAATTAAAGTATAAATCAATTTAAAATTTGAATAAAATGGAAAAAATGGGGAAAGCTTCCATATGTAGTAAATAGACAAGTTTAACCCATAGCCTGTCATAATAAATAAACAGCTAAACTCACCCTTGATGTCACTGGATGTCCTCTCGCAGATTCTTCGCTTCTAGGTGCAGAGCGAAGGGAGTTGAAAGACTTCTTCCAAATCAGTGATTTTGATGCACTTCTCACACACGTTGTTTCCTCCAGAACAACACATTGGTTTCTGAATTTCCATACCACAACCTGAATTTACCTAGAGCCACATCTGTATTCTTCCTTTAAAATGTTTGTCTCTCACCTATTTAGCCGCCAATTCTGCAGCATGTTTGTAAAGCTATTGGACATTGAAATAATTCGGTGCTCTAGTTGTACTTAGCTCAGTGCGAAGGTCCTTCTCTACATAGCACATTATTCTTTACAAAACACCTAACACTAATTTTGATAAGCTTCTAGGAACATTCTTACTTAATTGGTTCGTACTGTAATTGTTTTTTTAAGTCTTTGCTGTCGAGTTCATACATATTGCTCAAACATAACTTGATCTCAAAAGTTTAAGTCCGAAAGTTATACATCTAATTTTACTATTCCTACACATAAACTGGAAGGTCTGTAGAAGAATTAAACATAAGTAACAAGCCCTAAAAGATAACGTAAAGTACGCAGTAGTGTATTTAGTCCCCAAACTTCACTGATTACAGACATTGGTTAAGGCTAAGCGACTGCCAACTCTCGCAGTCTTTCACTGACCACAGTCATAATGTAATAGTCAACAAAAACAATGGTCTTCATTCCATCTTACCGTTTGCTGTTGTGTTTTTATACCTACGTCATCAACTCCAACCTCGCCTCCACCAATTTCTTTTTTTATTTTTGTTTTTTAATTCTTCCCCACACATGTACGCGGGTATTAAACACCAGACCCATTTTTATTCAAGCCCCATGGACTTGAAGCCCCACCCTTCACCCCGTTCGCGCTCTTCTTCGTTTTTCTCCCCTCCGTCCACAGAATGTAAAATTCAACCGTTGTGTAATATTTTATTTTGCCGGGGTTCCTGAAGCGATGGGCAGCACTTTTAGACTACAGAGACAACGAAATTCAGGAGAAAAAAGTTTTGTCTGAACGTGTATACTAGTGAAAAATGTCAAAGCTTATTATCAACACAGGGATATTAGTTTTACGTCTGTTTTAAATAGCTATACCAAAGTGCGTAGGGAATATTTAAGAACGTCAAAGTGCTCCAGAGTTTTTGAAGTAAAATGTGGCACTTTGTTTTCTGGAAGATACTCACTAACTTGTGACATGGGCATTATTCACTCACATTGTTATGGGCACAAAGAGCTTCTAATTTTTGTAATGGACTTGTCGACAGTCACAAAAAAAATGTCTGGACGATATTTTGAGTTTAAGTGTTATACACCACAGATTTAATCGCGCTAAATTATCGCTAGCATTTTCGTATTTTTTAAAATAAAGTTAAAGTACTCTTTACACTTACTAAATTTTCAAACAAAGTTATACCACTCCTTACATTTTTCAAATGATTGAGTACTTTGGAAATTTCGTAGACATTATAACCTGGTTCATGTTGAGAAACTTTGTTAAGATGCGGGGCTGATGGTTTTGAATAGCGAAGTCGCGAGATCGAGTCCCGGAGGGAAAGGCGTGAACAGAGCAGTTTCCTCTACGCGACACGGGACGCTACTGGCGCGGGGAACTCGGCAGACCCGCGTCCAAGGAACTCAGCATCCACTGCGCCGGCGCCCTGCCCGGTTTCCATGTACAGCGGGAGCAAGCGGGTTCGATCCCCGACACTGACGTATGCAATGGACAAGTCAATGACCATGAAGGAAAACTCAAGTGTGTTTAGTACTCTACTGTAATTAAAAATAGACGTCCATCTTACCTAAAGCAACATTTCTTCGTTAATGACTGCATTTATGCGATCAAAATGTGACAAGTGCAAAACTTAAATCTTACAATCAAGATATTAATTAAATTTCCGATCAACTTTTTATTGTTGAGGCTGTACATTTCTACGAAGTATAAGACTTTCGTTCAAAATGGATAATTCCTCTTTTTCATTCGTCACATTCCACAGATGGCTTACCTATAGTTATCTTTTACATTCATGAGGCATTACCTTTAGTTCAGAACAATTATAATGATATAATACTCTGAGTTATGCAAATATCCCACACTACTACAGAAAAAGTGTGACTTATAATACTATATTATACCATATTGAAACAAAAATTGAGAAACTGTTTATTTTAGGGGACTGTTGACGGTATTCCACTCAACAATTGCATTGCTCGCCCTGATTTTAAGCACAATTGTATCCTAAATAGCCCAAAAGCTCTCAAACCAGCAATTTAACGGAATTTAAATCAAACGAATGACTCCATGGTAAAGCGCGAGGTATTCATTCGGAAGGTACCTGGTTCTATCCCTGGTGGCTGACCACTTTGACCATTTTCTCCCTTTCTTTTCGTTGTATTTCCCTAGTCATCAAAGCGAATACTGTGTCTTCCACCAGGTTTTTCCTCTGTCACATTTCCTCTTATTTCGTCTCAATTTTCATGTTACAGATTGACAGAGTGGCTGCGTTCGCCGACAGCAGGCAGATAGCGCTGAAGCCTGCGATTTGAAAGTTCTACGCTCCGTCAGAAGTGGCTCTATAAAGTCTCATCTGAGTCGACTTTCTCCTTATTCCTGCTACAGTAGGACCTCTAGGCGACCGCCCGGCGGTTTGGGCGTGTTACTATAGAGAGCCACCTAGCCAGTTAGTCAAGCCACCAACTGGTAGGGATCTTAGCACGTTTCTTCCGCTTATATTATCCACTTCTGTAGTCCAAATGTCTCTTACAGTTCCTCCAACTCATCCGATCCTCTAGGGAATGTACGCATAACAGATCCATGCAGATCGAAGTTTTAGTTGTCTCTTCAGTTTCCTAATCTGCTTTACCCAGTATGACATTTGAAGTAAATAAAATATGCATAAAATAAATCGTTTGGTAGAATATAGCTAGAATAAAGCACAAATCTTCTACATTTTGTTAGCTAAAGTGGAACAAAACTGGAATATTGATTGAATTTACGCATAATGTGTAGTAAATAGATTTAAAATGTTGTTTACACATTTTAAAATTTCGCCAAGTATACTCATTGTTATTAAAAATGTACTGAATGGTATTACTGAGCGACTTTGCATGCACAAACAAAGTGTTAACTCAATGTTTAGTCATACCAGTGATTGCTGAAGGCTAGGATATGCTCATAGAAGGATTAAAGCAATGCCTTTAAAATGCAGCAGATCCGCAACAGAGCCCAAGACCTATTTGGACCTCCCTCTCGGGTTTTGTTAATATTGATAATATAGCCTTGTGTTTATAGATTTCCAAGTTCGCATTTTCTTGTTCATAGATGTGCATGCGTCAATATTATTTGACTGCCTCACTAGCAAAGGCCAGAATTATGATATCTCATCCCAGAGAAATCACTTCGATTTCCGGCTGGGGCACAGGAATTTTTCCAAAGGAATCATTTCTTACCGTCTGTCGTAAATCCTACAGGGGAGAGTCGTGCAGTATCGGCTGCCATGCAGTACCGGTGATACTGTGATTTTCCTTTTCGCCTCCATGTGACAGAAGTTTCCAGTAAGCAGTAGCAAGCTTTTGCATCTACTTGCGCTATAGTCGGATATCTTCTGCCTCTCTTCAGTTCTTTGTTTGCTCTGACTGCTTGATGGTGGTTAGTGTAGCTCTTAGTGCGCGGACGATATTCAGTGGCCTATAGCAGCGCTATATTTGCGATCTCTGTATACCAGTGAGCTACACATTTGTGAACTGAGCAGTGATAAGTTCCCTTGCTATATATGGCAGTGCAATGTATTATTGGCAATCTATATTGTAACTGAAAAGGCAGTGGCCTATACTGCAAGACACTTTCTATAGGCCTTATAAGTCTACCTTATTTACTTTCGATATAATTAAGTACTATAAATAAAAAATAAAAGTCATTACATTATACTATCTATGGGACATAACTTGAGGTAAGAGTATAATATAGTAAGATTCCGATTAACCAGCCAAGTTACAGAGTAAAGTCAAAAAACTTAAACCGGTCAATACTGCACGACCTTGCCCTAGTAAACCATTTAGATATTTTTCAAGTCAATACTAACTTATGACCATAGAAGTTAAAGGAAAGCAGTTTAGCGAATTTAGTATTCTATCGAATGTAGCCATGTTCAGGTGGTCAAAAAAATTGCACGAAAAGTGGAAGATCTGTGATTAAAATTCCGGCTATGGGAATTGACCGAGCGGGATCGCTCAGGCGGTTTCGCCTGCGGCGCGCATTTGGGTCTATGTCTCGGATTCGAACAGCGTGGCCGAACTACATAACCTATGTTTGCTTTTTTCAGGTGTTTTCCTGAACCGTCATGCGAATCTGGGTAGGCTCATTACATTCCCCGAATTTCTTCCCTCTACTTCATTTTCATTATCACTTCTCCCGCGGTGACCTCTTTCAGGGTAGAAGCGTGGGCCGATGTGTCGGCCATGCATGGCAGGATGATTGGCCTGAGTAACCTACTTCCTCCACCAGTAGGATTGTTCGGTCGCTGAATCCAGGTCTCGTGATGGGACTGCTTCCGAACAACCACAGTAAGGTGGGATGACCGGTGTTCTGGCGTGCCGGGGGAAGCTTCCAGTGATTGGCGAATTCAAATACAAAAAATCGATTCATTCGATTCTTGACAGTTCTCGAGATGTTCTCCAAAACTGAATGGGTATTCTAATACATATGCAAAGTTCTCGTTTGCGCTTGTTCTGTGTGCTGTTCTCAAACACTTTTTGCCCGAAGTTCTCATTAGGTGGAGGTGCACTTAGGTGGAATTTGAATCCAGATCTCGATTCAGTTTCACAGATTCGGACTGGTATCCACATATTCACATCTTAAGGGTCAGGCAGCGTATGTGGGAGAAGTTAACTGGTTGCCAAATAAACATTGTAAGAGATAGGGCTGGACATGTTTATTGTATAGATAAAATATACTGTTTACGGGTAATGGACCTGCTTACAACCTAAGACTATCGGACAGCCCCCAAACAATTATTTTAATACGTGATCATATATTTAAATTACTAAATCCTGCGAGAAAGGAATGTATCTTACGAGATAAATGAATAACTGCTTTAAATTCAAAACTAAATTTAAATTTATAATGTTAACATACTACTGATTTCCAAGTACACCATGTAAAATATAGCGTAGCAGATATATGTAAAGTTCTGCTAATGTGAGTTTGACAATCAAAATAATGTATTATTGTGCTATGTGATACTTCCTGATTTTAATACAATTATTAATACTTACGCAAAAGCAAGTAGTCAATAAGGAATAACTTATTTTGGTTTTAATATATTAGTACGTGCTGTAACATTCTTTTATACTTTATTGATGTATGCTTTGACACTGCTTTAAAATATGTTCAAGATTTCTTGGCTTGAGATAAAATGATGAGAAACACCGCAGCAATACAGCAAAGCAATCAGCCATGTGCGTTTCAACAGTGAATCAGAACAGGAATAAACGATTCAAGATCGCATGTGCCAATTGTTTATGATATCCTATACTTCCTACCAATGGAAACAACAACAAAATACTGTTCATCATCATCATCATCATCATCATCATCATCATCATCATCATCATCATCACCATCATCATCATCACCATCATCATCATTATCATCATTATTATAGCAAGTTGTACTATTCCGTATAAGGCAACACTATTCCTGGACGCTGAGAAGATAAAATACGACTATAATACATGAGCCTTTTGGTGGGAAAGCCTAGAAGAGATGGGGTTAGAAACCAATATATAAGAACGCAGTTGGGAGTTGAAAATAAACTACCAGAAGTAGTGGATTGGGTTCTTCAGAGGGGATTCACACCTCGACCAGACTGAACTTTTATACCTATGCTTCAAGTGGAGCTCCCCAAAGAAGAAGGATGAGGTG